>JAQIUQ010007523.1:0-227500 GCA_030378365.1 Hybognathus amarus
AAGTTAATATGTAAATTAACTTTATCTAGCCTGAGAAAAAAACAGACGAACTTCCGGCAAATTTCCGTGGGGATGAGTAATTAATGACAAAATTGTATTTTTGGGTAACTATACCTTTAAAAAAAATCAACAAAATGGGTCAAAATATTGTTTGTCTTCTATTAAGATTTTCAGAGCATTGTGGCATAGAATATAGCCAAACGCAGGTGTCAGAAGGGGGTGTCCACACTAATGGCCATGTAGTGTACATAGGCAGCATGTTGAGCTTAGGAAGACATTAGTAGTTGTGTACTCAGCTGTGTTTAATGCGTCAGCAAAATATGCCACAGATGGGAAATTTAGATGATTACAGGATAATGCTAATTTTGAAATCTGAAAATGCATTATTTTAAACCAGTATTATATTATAATGAAATGTCTTTTTTCCATGCAACATTAAATATTTCAAATGAAATTCAAACTTTGGACCTCGTATTATTTAATTGTTTGCACAGAAATAAAATCCTTTTCAAAATATATTCCCTTTGTGTTCCACAGAATAAAACAAGTCGTATGGGTTTGGAGTGCAATCAGGTAAATTATGACAGTTGCCAATTTAAAGATTGTGACAGTTATCAATTTAAATTCTGTCTCACAGTTCATTTATTACAGTAATTATTTATGAATTATGGTGGATATAAATATACTGCAGGTAAATATGTTTGTTATTTATGTATTTCTCGGTGTGTGGCAATAAATAGATTAGGATGATTGGTCAACAGAGGATTATTGACAAGTGAGAAGGGTAGGATTAAATAAACTCATGCTTGTTTGGTATTAAGTTTTTGTCATTTAGTTTTTATTGTTATTGTTTCTTTTACGTTCGAAATAAACAACAAAAAGGTCCAACCACAATGAACAGTAAAAGGAAATCAGATAAATGCATTTAAAACTTAACAAAGCTGTCAACTTGACTTGTTATTTTGTGATTTGTTCAATATATATGCATCTCACACATGGCTCTTTGAGCATTCACTCCATATATAAAGGCCCAGTAGGTGGGGTCTGGATAGTAGGCCTCAGGCTGTTCTTTACATATTCTGCCTCTGAAGCCTGTGTTGCTTGAAAAGATGACTACACAGACCCGCTGTGACTGGCTTTGTAGGGCCTGAGTTGAGGTTAGGATGTGTCGTCCATCATTCTAGACCTCCCTTGTTGAGTTTAAAGGACAAGTGTTGTGTTTGTGTCTTATGAGAGACATCAGATTATGTGCTGGCAACAGTTCAGGGGGATGGCATGCAGGGCTGACTGTTGCTATGGTGACAGTGCTGTCTGTTTAGGGGTTGTCTGACCCTATTTCAGGTAAACCTTTATTACAAGCATAAAGATACACACATGCACATTTGTATGATACTGCTTATCCTGCAGCTGTGATCCAGGATCAAAAAGTGTTTTGGATAATAGATGTGATATGATTATGATTTGATAAATTGTGCCTTGGATGTAACAAATGGAAATCAACCTAATTTGGTATGGCAAATGAGTGCGTGGAAGCTTTCCCCAAAGCTTCAGATTGATAGTTTTGCCTGCTTTTAATGGACACTGTTTTCTTTTTACCCTCAGTCAAACAATCTCCATCTTTCTAATAAAGGATCCAATCGCATGCTTCATCATTCCTAATAGAGGATTGTAAGTAAATGAGACTCTTTAGTCGAGAATTAATTACTCGCCTTGTAATATGAAATCACTCATGCAACACACTGACATGTTCTCGCCGCTCTATATACAGTACACCAGCATAATTACTAAATTGTCTTGGTCAGAACAAATGGGCAGGAATTGCAATAGACCTGGGTACCAATTGAGACTATTGCCATGGGTTACATCCCACCAAAAAACAAAAAAACAAAACCCAGAGGAAACACAGTATCATAAAGAGGGCAATAGAACTACACTGAGAATTATTCCGATACTTGGCTTTCATGTCATTTTACTTCACTTCAATGGTATTAAATTATTTGTAGATTACATTTAATATACTGCACTTTCATTACAACATTTGCAATTGGTTTGTACACTGTAAAAATGAATATGCTTTATCTAATCAATAGAATTGTGGCAACAGATTACAAGCAATATTGTTCATTAAATTTAACAAATTAGAATTGAGTAATAATTAATCAAATTATTCCTTAAAAGATAACCATTTAAAATGAGTAAAGTTTACACCAAAAATTTTTATAAAAATATCTCACTAACAGACAGACGTCAAAGATTAATTAAGAACTCTTTATTTAATATTGCCAAAATTGAAGACACCTGATTTTAACAAGCAGAATCACTGAAGGAGAAAAACGTCATTTTAAAACAAACCTAAAACAAACACCGATCACCATAATGGTGACTTAAATTTATTTATTTGTGTTTGTTTTTGTTGTAAGTTTTACTTATTTTAAATGGGAATTAATTTGATTAATTATTACTCAATTCTAATTTGTTATATCTAATTAATAATATTGCTTGTAATCTGTTGCCACAATTTTTTTGATTAGATAAAGCATATTCATTTTTACAGTGTACAAGGTGTCCTTATATATGTTTGAGCTTTCATTACAACTTTTTGATTTAGCGCTCCGCCAGCCAAAACAGTAAATCCTTTTCCAAAGCAAATGGTTTTGAAAATGGTTTAAGAGTTTTGAAAAGCTTCAGAAGCCATATTGAACACATGTTGTAAGGACCACTTTTTAATGGACTTAAACTCCTAGTGGCGTAGATGCAACATTAAACATACGGAAAGCTTATGTTTTGACTGGTTTCTTCATCTCAACGTGTTTTTTTTAAGTACTCTTTTTTTTCTTCACGTGTAAAACTTTTTAATTAAGGAAAAAGTGTTGAGGACATCTTGAAAGCAATCTTTGTGTTTAAAGCACACCAGTACTTGCTTCTAGGCTTGTCCATGTTTTAAAAGGTCTCATGTCTAGTTTATTTAATAGTTTAAGCCTGAGGAGGAGAGACATTAGTTTTGATCCATGGATTGACAGGTGAGACGTGTCCTCACTGAGACTCAGACACATACACTTTTATGTCTGTGTGTTTTGCACAGGCCATTTTGATCATCACTGTGATTGGCCATGTGTGTGTACGCAAAAAGCTTTCCAGTGATTTAGATGAATCTCTGTTGACCATTTGTGCTGTTAAGGTGTCCGCAGTGCATAGTACTGTGTACTTAAAGGTCTTTACTATCTCTATTTCAATCTGAGTGATGGGAAAAAATGGTGGCGAGAGTGATAAAGAGAAAACGTGGAGCACCAAACAATTCAAAATGCCACAAGTGCAGTACATTTACTGACCCATGACTCACTGCACTCGCAGCATCCTCCAAACACTTTCTGCAGTTCAACATCCCAATATTCCTGTCTGTGAGGATATTTTTTGTCATTTTATTGTGTTTGGTTTTGTGTTCTTTTACAAAATTTAAAGCCCATGTTGAAATATAGAAGTGGAACTGGCCAGCAGATGGGATTGAGTTCATAAAAACTTCTGAAAAGAAGTAGGTTTTAACCCCAAGGCTCCAGATGCAAGATGTTCAGACAAACTTGTTCAAGCTACTCATGGTTTGTTTGTTTTTTGGGGTGGAAAAATCACCTTGTGAGATTGAAAAGTGATGTCACACACACAAAGTGGAGGCTGTTTCTAGACACTTAGCCTAAGTCAAGCATCATTCAAGAACCAAATGTACATGAATAAGATATGACAGCATCTGGTGTGTCACCAGCTGGACCCACACATCTACATGAATACACAAAACAAACCACTTCCATTTTAAACCCACTTACATCTGAGTTTTTCTGTTTTTATAAGTGTGTGTGCGATGTGTGCGTATCCCCATGTATAAATCTGGAATGTCCAACTCTCATGTTTAATGAAAAGTGAAAACAAATAGAAATCGAAAGTATTTGAACAGTGTCTCTGCAGAAATCCTGTAGTCCATTTCTCTCTTATTGGACTTTTCTTATGACAAAAGTGTTATTTTGTCTCTGACGCTCATCAGTTTTCTCATGGTATGAGTGGTATCTCATGGAGTCAGATGCACTAGATTATTGGACTTTGCAGTGTTTTGCCATTGTGGAATTCAAAATCCATTTGAGATGACAATAAGTAATGATTAAAGTTGTTTGTTTGCTTAGAGCAGTGTAAGATGAGTCCCTAATATCCGCTTCAAATCAGCTTTAGAGAGACGTACAAAATTACATCCTGAGGAAGTAGTTGATTGCACTGTCTTGATGAAGAAGCATGTGGATGCATGCTAGTTATCTTCACCCTAAAAAGAACTGTGGATTTTCAGCTGGAATCTTTATCAGTCCCACACTCTTCTATCATCAAGCCATTATTTATTCAGGCTGATGCATGGCTTCAAAATGGCTCGCCACAAATGGGCACTATTTCTATCTATAGAAGAATCCCTGGCTCAATTCATCCATCTGCAGGGTTCATATAGCCTACATCCATTTCTCTCGCACAGTTGGTCGACTAATATTGGAAGTAAGAGTCCCAGTTTGAAATAAAATGAAGGAATCAAGTGTCAATTTAAGGTACAATATGCAGGATTTTTCACCACCAGTGGTCGCTAACCTCTTACAATGGATCTTGTATGGATGAGTAAATACATTGATGTTTTTAACATGACTTAACATTGCTTTTTCTGAACCTGAAATGGTGCCAGATCGCAGCTTTGAGCGTTTCTGGAGTTTTCAAAACAACTGCTTGCTTAATGTTACTGAAAAATGGGGAAAATGTAGGCCTATTATTAAAATCAATCCTCTGAGTTATGGATCGATCTTTAGAAATTAATAATGGTCGAACCAGTACACTAAATTGGACTGAAGTCGTTCGAAACAGTTCGCGTCTTGCGTCAGCGCTAAACCACAAGTTACTAAAGTTACTCACTTTCAGACATGCCTGAGAGTCCCTCCGAATCGAAATAAACCAGAAGTACATTTTATTCCAGTAACTCAAAAAGTTCACTGAACGGAGACATATGTTGGTGCTGAGAGACGTGATGAGCTCGAGCAGCTGATACTGCGCATACGTGTACTACCGAACGCACAGGTACAGCGATTCTCGGATCACCAGTAGGCTACAGAACCGAGAACTGTTTCTTTCGGACACGTTCGACATACTGAGAACTGATGAGTTGATGAGCTGAGCATGCGTGCAATTTTTTCTGAGGGACGAAATATATGTTTCCTAAGTATTTAGTTGAACATCAGTAAGTGTAACAAAATAAAACATTTTGGAAACATGTTTATCACATAAATACTGTATTATCACTGTATTATTTTAAAGTTTGGAAACAATGATTGATTGGATTGTAAAACTGTCAAACCACACATTTATTATTATACTAAAATAATATTTTCAGGAACAGCTCATTTAATTTAAGTAACAATATAAATCTTTGAAAAACGACTTTTGGCCTATAATCTACATTGAACTTGCGGAATCAACAATAAAATCGATGTTAATTTAACGACAAGCAGGTGAAAGAGACACATTTAGCCGTTTAGCCCATATATATGTATGTAAAGGCTAGATGTGTCGTCCGCGGCTGCTGGCCAATGGAGGTCCATGTCTGCATCTGGCGGCCATCTTGTCTCAGGCAGCTCGCTCACTCGTAACATTGTGTTAATGGTACATGTACTATTTAAATAACCACAACTTGCTCAATTTTCAACCGATTTTCAAACGGTTTGGTTTATTATAAATGTCAGAGATGTAGCTATGACACAGCATACTTATGAATAATAAGTGTACAAATAAATAATCATCCAGATAATTATAGCCTCGTTAATAACGTTTGTAAGAAACTTACGGCTTACCTGTGACGAGATGTCCGCCGGTGATGACGATGGAAACACCGCCGTAACACATCTAGCCTTTATATACATATGGTTTAGCCCCATAGACTCCCATTCATTCTGCTCTCGCCCGCGATCACCTCCAGTGGAATTCTAATGGAACTGCAACCAAGATGATACACAGTGGGGCTAATAGGAAGTGCCAAGGCTCTCCGTTATGGTCTGGTTTTAACCGGGCTAGATGTAATGTGAATAGTCTTTCACGTGAGGGGACTTCACCAAAAACTATTTTGCTTATGTTTGATGTGTTGATATATGCATTCAATATGTGTGTGCACATTCCCCGACATGATTATCTCTGTATGTGCAAATGGATTTACTTCTTTAGCCTGGAGGAGCACAATATGGTCCAAGATGTGCCGTAACTGTACATTTCTTTAAAGATTATCAAATTGCTGTGGTATGATTCACAGCAGAGAATGCATTCGAAGTGCTGCACAGGGTGTAAAATTTCGGTGGTCTTTGGTTGCTTGGGATAGTTGTGTTTGAAATCAAAGTAATTCAAGGCACTCGAATTGTGGTACAAAAGTTAAAAAGCCTTTAGTTCATGGCTTTAATTTATCAAATTGGAGACACCTACGCGTTGCGGCTTATGCCTTCGTCAAGGTGTCTGTAACAAACAAAGTCACAGGTGCATTTTAAGTAGCAGTTGATTAATCTCAATAATAAACACCTGGTCATACTATGCAACGTTAGCCAGCAGGGAGCAGAGTTCAACAGATAACATAATATCCTACATATCAAGTCAACAGAGTTGATTAAACTCTAAAACAGAGTTTGTTTTTTTTAACTGAAAAACTACTACTAATAATATATATATATATATATATATATATATATATATATATATATATATATATATATATATATATATATATATATATTATATAATAATAATAATAATAACAATTAAAAAAAGCTAATAAAAATGCTGTGGTATGAAGTCAACAGAGTAGGAGATATGAGTGTGTATCATAAGTACAAAGACAAGTTAATATTTCGGTGTTATAACTCCAAAAGCTCCAAAAATGTTGCGCGTGATGAGAAACACTCCTTGACGCTTCACTTTATCAGCAGTCTTTACAGTGGCCATCTGTGCCTCTAATCCACAACAGAGCTCTCTTGGGACCATCAGGGGAGCAAATGTTTAAAGTGTGCGTGTATGAGTTGTGTATCACAAACTGTGCTTGTGATATTAATGTGTGCCGCAGCATTTCGCTCTCTTCAGCCTAGGCTTTCCAAACAATCAAATGCCCATTTGCTCACCTCTTCCTCTCTGTTAGTATAACACTTGAGAGGGATGACATCATGTACACTTGACTAGTATAATGTCTCTGTGTTTGTTTCAGGTGTTTCTGGAGGACTCTTATCTTTAAAACTTGAGTTCGGAAAAAACATGAAACCATGGTTTCAGAATGTTTACTAGTCTACAGTGAGTGGATGGTGAATAGATCAGGGAGTGTGTGATATGGTGATGTGGTGAGGCGTACTGGTCACCATGGCTCCCAAAATGTCAGCTCCAATCAAACATTACAGAGAGGTCTTTCAGTTGCCAAGTCAAAAATACACAAGCAGCCACAAATATACAGGATATGCAACTAGTATACATAATGCAGAAATAAATACCCATGCACAAAACACAAACTAGTTAAAGTAGACATGTAAGTCATAATTACACAAATGCGTGTGTACTTGTGGGTGTTTGAGTGGGAGGAAAAAATTAAAAGTGAGAGGAACTGATGGTCGTTTCTACTAAACATATGAGTCACTGAACTGGACAGCAAAGCACTAAGTTGCTCCAAAATTAATTATTTTTCCCCAAATACAATGACCCAAGCACTAACACAGATCATCTCACCTGTCAGTCTTGCATATTTACCATGGTATTTACACCCTGCGGCCATCCAGCACTTCATTGCTCATCTGTTCTACGTTACATCACACTGTTTTGAACAGACATGAGAGTCGGCCCTGCCTTTTTTTTTCTAGTATAGCCACTGGCTGTCGAAAACAGAAAACCAGGACACTTATTAGATCAAATAATATTTAGCCACTCTTTCCAAATTAACAACTTTTTTTTGCACTTACATTAATTATATTTAATAAATAGATCTGCTGGCTGTCAAAGCAAATTCCAACAGATTTGATGTTAAAGTCTGAAAACACATTGAAAAATCTAGGAATACTAGGACCAGCCTCAACTTTTCTTTTTTGTTATCTTGTAACAAAAGAAATGTGATAAATTAGAAAAATGCTAAAAAGTGCACAGAGCCATGCAAATTTACTTGAGAAACATAATAAACAGAAACATTTTTGTCAGAATGTTCTTTGTGAAATTGTTTCTTTTTTGGGGGGCCAGAGAAAGGTCAAGTGTCTAGACATAGATGAGCAAATGACCTTCATAAAAGAAAGGCAGACACTTGAGTGAATGAAGGAGATTTCAGAGACTAACTGTGCTCGGATGGTGACATGCATTTAAGTGGTTTCATTAGCCTTGTCGAGAAAAAGGGCCTTGAATTTGTTTTTGGCAGCTATGGGAAGTGGAAAAATTAAAACACATTATTTCTGTCCCCCACATAAGGACAATGATATATCATTGCTTAATAAAGTGGCTTTACATATAAACAGATTTAATTGATTTGAGTGCCAGTGTTACTCTAAAATAGCCTATATACATCAGAATAAAAATAATGAAAATTACAGTTGATGAAGATGATATATTCAGTGGCATATCAGAAAGCTATATATGGTATATCTTTTTTGAATACAATTCTTTGTGAAATGTACCTCTCTATAACTTTCATCAATATTTGACCTGACTAATCATGCACCATGGATCGTAGTGTGACCTGACCTCAAGGACAACACACACAGACTGTTCTGCCCCCTGTCAATTCTCCCTCTCACTTTTCTCTCTTGGCTAAGTGCTTAATGAACCTTGACCCTCTGAGATATCTCAATTCAGGGTTTGATGATGGCTGAAAAACATTTTTTTTTTAATATCTTAGATTTTGCCGGTCTCTAATCAACCATTTGAACTCCCCAAATGTCACCTTAAACCTTTGATAGAAGAGCCTGAGATCACCATAGCAACATCAGGACATTACTCTTATGCAGTGTGCTACCCCCTGTGAATAGTAATGGAAGCTCTTATTCTATTCTTCAGATCTGCCAGAAGCTTATGAGGAATCATAATAAGAGATTAGTTTGGAACAGCCTCACGAATCAACACAAAAATGAATATTTATGAAAAATTACAAAACACAGAAAAATACTTCTTTATACCAAAGAAAACATATTGCATGTGAGCTGCACATGGTTAATAAAGTTTAGATTTTTATAAGCATCAAGTAGATTGTTATTATTATAAGATAATAATATATTATATTGAAAGAATCACAGTGTTTCCTCTCACCTTTGAAAACATATATGAATTTGTTCTGATTAAAAATAATATTACATTCTGAAATTTGTCTATACAGTGCAGGGATATTGGTTGTTACACTCCACATTTTTCTGGTTCTAGACAGACTGTCAGTTTGTGTAGTTGTGGGAATCTTTCATTGACTGTTTCTGCAGGTTACATTGTTAACCAGTAAGTGGTAAAAGTTTCTGTTATGAGTGAGACATTTGAATCATTCACTCAACCGACTCAAACGAAAAATATTGATTCATTCAGTAACTGTTTCTGCAGGATATATAGTTAGACCAGTTGGTAGAGACAACAAATTGTTCTTATGAGTCATTCATTTAAGGCACTTCAAATGCCACTCTTCACACTTATAGGGCCCTATCTTGCATCCAGTGCAATTTACTTTATACACGACGCATCATTCTTATTTTGCAACCATGCAAAGCTGACTTTTCCCTCAACAGACAACGCATTCTCATCCCAAGGCGTCATCTAACTGACAATTTTTACCATGCTTCAATATCTTACGCTTTAGGCACCCTTTAGCATCAGTTACATGGCGCAATCCTCAACGCATTCTCATCCTTTATCGTCATATAGAACGCTACGGATTAATATAACACATGCTGTGATGGTTAGGTTTAGGTGTGGGGTAGGGTAGTGTCTCATATTACTCTAAAGGATTTATTACGCCTTGGGTTCGCGTGTTATATTAACGATAAAGGGTGCCATGTGCGTAGTATAGCGCCATTTTGTCATATAGCGTCCTATATGACGATAAAGGATGAGAACGGGCTCCAATCCTAGGCATCATAATACAGAGTGTGACAAACGCTCATACACTGTAGATGACTCTCTCATCTACACATATACATTTTATTTTTTGCAAATGATACATTACAGTATAAGGAAAAATAATAAAACATGAGGGAAATCATTGTTGTGTCCATGACGATGGGAAAATAGACATTAAAGCTTACACAATTACCCAAATTATTATATGCATGTTTAACTGAAGCTAGATTTGTCCAATACCCAATGTCACTTCTCTTTCTTTTACGGCCCTGACAGAGAACAATGATCTCCTCGAATGTGAACCGATTTTGAAGCGCGCCTGGTAAATGCGCTGTTATAATAGTATTGCGCATATAGTATTGTTACGCCCAATCCACACCTATGAATAATGAAGCTACTTGAGACCAACCCATTTTAGATTTGTGTCGAGCGCAAGAGCTATTTATCCCGCCGGTTAAATAGCAACAGCGCCGAGATATATCAACAGACCTTAAAATCCACCACATCCCTCTCCTGTGCTCTTATAATTCACTGAGAACTTGTATTAGCTACACAGATGCACATGCACACACAGATCCAAATGAGAGTCTTTTTACCACACATTGGAACTGCAAACTAATTTCTTTTAATGTTATGTTATGGTAAAAAAAAAGCAGTGAGTTTACTTACTTTTTTCTTATTTTGCGACAGGATATGTTTGCAAATTAGGAGGATGATAAACCGTCATACTTCTTACTATATCTATAACAGTATCGTTATACCACCTCCATTTTGTCTTTTCTCTCTCCATTTTTCTTTCTATGTTGCCATTCTAAAAGCAGCGTGTGATAAATGGACCTCAGATGAATGACTAGATAAGAGTCCATCTGGATTGGATTCATATTTAAAGGCCCGTTCTCATGCAATATTCATATGCAGCCATTGTGACCCTCACATAAACAGACATATGCATGCTCACACACACACACACACACACATTTATATATATCACACACACACACACACCCACTATATCTTCCATGAATTAGTTCTGGGTGTAAATAATTAAACATCTGTATGGAGTGTGGACGAGGTGCTATGGATGAACCCTATCAAGATTTATGGGCCAGCCAGAGACTTTCTGACCCGAAAACTCCCAGGGCTTTGACAAAAAAATGTATATGCGCAGACTGATGTCAGAGAATGGCAATGAATCTTAATCACACACATTATTCAGTTCTAACCTGATTCCATATCCATATCTGCATTCATGTCACCCCTGTGTCTCTATATTGCCACATATGCTGCTCACTCTTTTATGAACATTGCATTTATCCTCTGACACCTTTATTGTGTTTCACACACACACATGCACACACATGTTGGACTCAGGCACAAATGTAATAAATCAGAATCGATTTTATTACCAGTGGGCTGCCTGTGGGGAGCTCTGCAGTGACAGGTTGGCATTATCATAATAGACTAAAAGCAAGAAAGACTCTCCTTAACCTCAGCCAAGTGGTTTACAGTAAAACACACATACATGTGTTTACATAGTATGTAAATTAAGCAATAATTTAAGATATCATTCAGTTTTAAGATTCCAAGATTCTGAGTCTAACTTGATGAGGAGTCTAGAGGGTCAAAGGGCAATAATTGAGAAGTTCTAATCATCTAAAGATGAATCTGCCAGGAAGAGGATATGTTTCTATATTGTCTTAATGGAAGGTCAAGAAGGAAAGTTTGAGAGGCCAAAGACTCCAAGGATCACAGATGGAGAATTGCAGAGATTACTTGAGTCTTGGGGTCAGAAAGCCAAAAAATATAAATCAAACAACCCCTACATCACCACATGTTTTCGATGGTTTCAAGAAAAATGCTTTTCGCTGCTCCAAAAACAAACTCCAGCATATTCAGCTGTCAGATATGGCTTTCAGATCATAAAACCACCACCTTTTTGGCAGCAAAACCACCAGATGTGTTTGGTTCAAACAGGGATAAAAAGTACCCCATGCCTACGGTTAAATATACTGCTGGATCTTTTATGTTATAATCCAATTTTTTTGCCAGAGGTCCTGCATCTTACATGGTATAATGGATTCTAGCAAATACCAACAGATAAAAAAAACCACGGGCAACACACATCAAAATCAACACAAAAATGCCATGACTATCCCAGTCCTCTAAACTGAACCCTATAGAAATGGAGTGGGGTAAACTGAAGAGAAGAAGCGTCAACATGAAGTTGTTCTCTGATCTTTAGTCAGTTGTTCTCCACACTCGTTTAACCCAATTATGGGTCAAATATGGACAAACCCAAAATGTGGTTAAAAATGTAATTTAAAAATGTAACCCAAAGGCTGGGTTTGTCCATATTTGACCCAATTTGGGTTAAAACAACCCAGCATTTAGAAAGCAAACTCATCAGTCATTTCTAAAACTCTGAGCTGTTATCTTGGCAAAAGGAGGTTGCAAAACATACTTAAAAACAGGGAGCCAATAATTATGTTTTGAAGAAAATAATTTATTTTATAAAGTGATTTACCCCCCACTTACAACTCTTTTACTTCAATGAAAGGTTCGATTTTTGTGTTTTTTTTTTAAATGAAAGATCAAAAGGATAAAAATGCTGATTTTTTTTTTGGTATCATATTTACCAGGGGTGCCATTAAATCTGTCCAAAACTGTATCACCTTTACTACAGCTTGGCCTGTTCTTACAAAAGTGAGTGTTGTTTGCCCTCTTTAGACTGAGCTTTCCACCATTCAATTAGGTGCAAATAATTGCATGAACATTTCAATGAACTTAACATTTTAAGGCAACGAGGTTACTTACTTTTTTAAGTTAAACCAACAATATTTTTTACAGTACAGGCTTATATGTATTATACATATAAAAAAAACAGCACAGGTTTTGCTGTACAGACTTGGCATGGCATAATTAGTTATTCCCTAAATAACTTCCTTCTCATCCTCTCCTTCATTAGTGGGTTTCGCTTCGCTTATCTGATCTGCTGTCACAACTGTTAAAACTGCACTTTTCTTCTCTCTCATCAACTGTTTCTGTGTACCATCTTCAAAGGGATAAGTGGAGTAAAGTGGAAAGGGAAAGCCCACCTACAGGACTCAGTGTGTGTGTGTGAAAACTGAGCCAAAATTTCAATGTAATGAACTCAGAGTCACTTCATTATCACTCTTGCGTGACAAGTTTCGATTATGCTGGGAAATGCACAAATTATCTCTAAATTGGTCCTAGGTGGATGTTTTGAAACCATTCTTTATTCTTGGCAGTGTTTTGGGCAGACTTCAGACAGCCCACTCCCTTGGATGAAAAGCAACCCCACACATAAATGGTCTCAGGATTTTTCACTGTTGGCACGACACAGGATTAATGGCGTTCACCTTTTCTTCTCCAGGCAATTGATTTTTCAGATGTCCAAACATTTCAAAGAGGGCTTCTGCTGTCCAATACTTGTACTTCCTGCAGAATTTCAGTCTGTTCTTGATGTTTTTCTTTGAAAGTAGTAGCTTATTTTCTGCATGCCCTCCTTGACACCTGGCCATTGTCCGAAAGCCTTCCTTTCCTTTTTTTCCATTTTCTTTTTGGCCAATTAAGCTTTTTGTAATTATTTAAAATGCATCTGATCAAAATCTGTACACTAATCTAGAATCAAATCAACATCACAACAAGTGAAGCAGCAAACTTTGTGAAACAAATACACAATTTCACACAGAATTACAAGCGAATCCCTCGACAGTACACATAATTAGAATCCAATTACAACTAACAAAAGAATCCAATTTCAGATTGCCAGATTCATCAGCCAATCAAATTGCTTTATTTATTTTTTTCCTAGTGGGTATGGATTTTCAGTGCGGATCCTGAGTTACGCAATCATGTAAGTGATATACATAATTAGACTCCGAGGGCTCATCTTCACTTAAAATAATCAAATCTTTTCTTCAAGTTTTTTAATTTGTTGGTTGAGTAATGCGTTTACTGAAGTTGAAGCAAGGTTGGCATTGGGCTGGTGCAAGCAGGTTTTGCATTTCTTTCTTTTACACTTTCTTTATAGACAGTCTGCAACTTTAACGCAAGTGTTGCGTTTTAAAGTCCCCATGAAATAAAAAGTCTTGGGCTTTTAGTACAAATATATTAGCCTTACTGTTATCTAAGCTAGTGTTCTCTAAAGAAAAAGACAAAATTCTCATTTACATTTACATTTTTACATTTACATTTGTTCATATGAATTTCATATCATTTGATTTAAAGGGTTAGTTCACCCAAAAATGTAAATTCTGTCAGTATTCACTCACCCTCATGTTGTTCCAAGCCCCGTAAGACCTTCGGTTCATCATCGGAACACAAATTAAGATATTCTATTTTTGATTAAATCTGAGAGCTGGATCACTCCTGCATACTAGCATGTGTATGACACGCCAATTCGTATTTCCATTTTTGGCGTGCTATCAAACACGCATAATCGCTTTTCAGCGTGTTTGTGAACGCTGTTGACTTAACATTATTACTGTATATATAAATATATGACCTACCTCAACCCTGTCCCTAAACCTACCCGTCACTGGGGTTTATGGCATTTATGAGTGTTCCTCTACAATCCTAAGGAAAAGATCGCTCCCAGATGTAGATCTACATTTTCCTTTATTTCGCCCGGACATTTGACTGCGTGTACAGACACGTGGAATGACTCGGACGTTAATGGCAGTAGACACACACGCATACACGCGGATAGCTCCAAAATGCGTAGAGATGACACGCCACTTGATTTGAAAGTGGCTTGTATGTTTACGCAAAAGTCATGATGTCATGTTGGGAATTGAAACTTGCCATCCTCAAAAAGTTATTAAAGACATTGTTGAAATAGTCCAAGTGACTACATGTGGCTCAATCTTAAGTTTATCAAACGACAAGAAAACTTTCTGTGCGCAAAAAACAACAAATAATGACTTTATTCATCTATTCATTTTACTTCTCTCTCTGCCTCGAGTAGGTTACTAGTTTAATAAAGTAAGCTTCTGTTATTGTACGTCACACACGCATCTCACACATGACCAGCGTCGGCCAATAGTGAGCCTTCGTGTGACGTAGCTCTACGCTATCACACTACGTTAACTGACTAGAGGCGCATAGAGAAGGAAGTGAATAGTTGAAATAAAGTCATTATTTTGTTGTTTTTTGCACACAGAAAGTTTCTGATTCGTATGATAAACTTAAGATTGAGCCATTGTAGTCACTTGAACTATTTTACCGATGTCTTTAATAACTTTTAAAGGACGGCAAGTTTCAAGTATCAAGAAGCCTATGGACTAGTATGCAGGAGTGATCCAGCTCTCAGATTTCATAAAAAATATCTTAATTTGTGTTCCGAAGATGAACGGGGTCTTACGAGGTCTTAGGGGTTGGAACAACATGAGGGTGAGTAAATACTGACAGAATTTTTGGGTGAACTAACCCTTTAAGCATTCAAAACATTTCAATCTCTCACTTCAGAGATATACAGAACGACCGCAGAAACGGAAGTTCAAAGACAATATTCTAAAGATGACGGCGCCCACGTTTCTCTGGTGCATAAGGTCTATATAGATAAATGATTTTGATGACATCACTCGGCACTTCAGCTTCTCATCAGATTTTCCAAAGCATTCTCATCCTTTAGCGTCATATAAGTGACAATATATGACATAAGCGGCACTATACTACGCACATGGCACCTATAATCGTTAATATAACACGTGCTGTGATGGAGTAGGGGTAGGTGTGGGTGTAGGTCAAGTCATCTGAATTACGCTAAAGGATGGCGCCTTGGGTTCGCATGTTAAATTAACGATAAAGGGTGCCATGTGCATAGTATTTCGCCGTTTTGTCATATAGCGTCCTATAAGAGGATAGAGAAAGGGCTGGAATGACACAGTGCACTAGACAGTGTAAATAAGCTTTCTATTGGATCGAATTTTCACATTAGTGTCACGCCATTGTGTGCATTCAGTCTGTTCCGGTTCAGAGACGCAATAGCACAGAGGCGATCATATGCGTGAGTTGGCGCATACCAGAAAACATATTGGATACATTTAAATTCTGCACAGAATGCTATATTTTAAAGCAAAATTGGGGAGATTATGAGGAGAAATAGTTAGAGATTATGGGGAAGCTGCGGCTTTACCAAGCTCAGAGGAAACGCTATTGGCTATTTTAAAGCTGTTCAACATGTCCCACCCTGTCTTCCTGTTTTTGTCGAAATTCCGTCAACACATTGAATAATGCTGCATGTTTCAAGGCACTTCAGTGGCCTTTTAATAGTTAAAAGTCTCTATTTATACTAAAAATACTTTCCATCTGTGTTTTCTTCATGAAATATTGGTGAATAGTTGCTTGGATTTGCAATGCATTGATGTCCTCATGTATGGAAGAAACAAGCACATCCTTTTATGCGAGTACAGGACAGTTTGAGGCATTAAAAATTCATAATTTTACCATCTGCAGTAGGCTATGTACTGAACTACACCTTGTTCAAGATGTTTTATTCATGCTGCTTTAACCTGTTGATGCGAGGAGAAATTGATTTGGTTTCTATATAAATATCTCCCTCAACTACAACGTTTTTCTTTTTCATCAGGCATATTTCTTCTCAGCTTTGTGTCCTCATGTACACCCTTTCATTTCATTACAGTACAGTGCAGCACATCTTTCAGTTCTAACACTGCATTCGATAAGTGCAGACTACAAAACAGTTACTAAGCAAACGGAAAAGAGCAACTCTATTAAACCAAAGCCGTCTGACGGTGCAGTGATAAGGCCTGTGGTTACTCAGTAGCTGAGAATATAGAGTAGAAACCTGACTGAAAATGGTCTGTATTTCCAAACTCACAGGAAAATTATCTTTTCGGTTCTTCTTCATTTTTCAGCCCTTGTGATGCCAGGCTATTGTTCTATTCCCAGTTAAACAGCAGTCTTCATCTAAAGTATAATCACAGAGCTTGTAATGGCTACCTGTGACTGGAAGTAAAAGTATATAGAGTGTGTTTAAACTGTCAGAGAAGTGAGTGAACTTAAATAAAGAGCTGAGGCCCGAGGGAGTGAAGTTAAGGTGGGAGAGAGAATGGGCCGTCCCTCATAAATAAAAGGCTGTCTAGTTGTGAGACATTTGTCGAATAGCAAATGTGTGAGGAGCATACAAAACTTTTCAAACATAATCACAATGTGTATTTAAGCGATTCACGGCAATGTAAATGAATGTTGTCATCATTTGTTACGTTCCATAGAACAGAAAAAGAAAAATGTATTGAATGTACTGAATTTCTCTTTTTGTGTTTTACAGATTAAAAAAACTCATACCGGTTTGGAATGACAGGAAAGTAAAGGCCAATTTATGCTTCTGCATGGAGGGTCGACCGTACATGTACGGCGTTGGCTACGCACGTGGCGACGCAGTTGTGAGCATTTATACTTCTGCGTTCAGGTCTTGGTTGCTCTGCAGTACTGCTCCGAAACGCTAGTTGGCGGCGGAGGGTTTTAATGTTTCACTGTGTTTAGATTCCTCGCGGCTAGGTTACTACAAGCAATAGCGACTGAAAGAGAGTGGATCATGTTGGAGTTCATTTCAGTGAAATTACTAAAACTGAAAGGCAGAAATGAGAGAAGACGTCGAAAGGAGAAGGTACGTGCGAAATGCGTAGGAGGAAATGTGATGCTACCAAGCCGACCGATCTTGCGAGTTGCGCGTCGTTCGCGCGTGTAGTTCAGGCTACGAGGTGCGCGTCAGGCTACAGCGGAAGGGTACGCGGTATGGGACGCGTCTGTGCGTATGCTATGCCGTACCTACTGCGCACACCCTACACAGAAGTATAAATTGGCCTTAAGGGTAAATTAGCCCTTTAAATCACTTTTTTTAAAGCTACACTGTGTGATTTTTACCCCATCTAGCAGTGAAAAGGTATATGACCATCCAGTGAATATTAGTTTCTGTTCCTCTCAATTACGATTTCGTTTTAACTCCTACGATGGCCAATGTAGTCCAAGATGAACATGGCTTCCAGTTCGAACCTCGATCCATGAGTGTTAACTCAAACGTAACGCAAAAGGCGAAGCTTGAATTAACGGGTATGTCCCTCTTTGGCTAATGTACTTTCAAGATGGAGGGGCAACATGGCAGACCGACATTAGAACCTCTTACCCGGATGTATTTTCAATGGCATATTATACACTCACGAGAATACTTTACTACTTGAACGAAGTAAATATACATCAATGAGCACATATATTTTTGAAAGAACTAAGTGTTTTTAGCTCAGAATAAACTAAAAGAGTTACACAGTGTAGCTTTAATGTTGTAGATTTATCATAGCATAAAGTGTTTAGTCACACGGTCCCTAAGATGGAGTAACTTATCTTATATTCCTCATTCATGTGTGAAATAATAACAATTTAGATCCATAAATGACTGCAATTAAATTTCTGCTTATGAAAATGTGCTCATTCACTTGTGGCAATAATTATAAAGCTAATTGGGGTATTAACAAAGTAATAATCCAAGAGTGTTAGCCTGAGGGAAAATACATTCATCCTTTTTATCTTGACGCTTTGGGATTTTGATAAGATGTGCAATCATCAACAGAGTTTGAGAGAGCGTAGAATTTTATTAATTTTTTTGCAGGCACTGTTTTATTACTCACAGTGTTCAGAGCTTCAAAAACATAATGAACATGTAAATAGCACGAAGATTAGCACTTACAGAAGACACGACAACAACACCTAGACTGAGCGGAGAGCAGAGTGCACAGAGATGAACGTGGGAGCCGTAGTCATGCACACGCTCACACAGATGCATGAAGGTCACTGAATTGTATTATTAAAGGTCTGAAACAGATTGTGTTTAATAGATAATATTGTCAAAATATAAATAGATTTTCTCTGTGTATTTTTATTTGTACTATCATCTGGCAGTTGCTCTTGTTATTAGTCTGAAACTGTGAGACCGTCATTAAGAAAGACAATGTACAGAATATTTTAAGCTACAGGGTACAACACAGTACATAACAGATGTTCAAAAAGGTAGACATCTATGATAAAGATAACATCTAGCGAAAGACAAACCACATGGAAGCATTAGTAAATCAAACAAGCAAAAAAGATTGAGAAAAAGACTTTTGAGAAGTCAGGGTCAAGACACGGCACTTTTGCTCACGCGCTCTGTTCATCTGTTTCTCAAATCGAATAGGACTCTGAGATCAGATTAAACCTAATTTAAGACAAATATGGCCGTTTTAGACTATTACCAATAGAGAAGGCATCCATGGTATGTGTTATGAAGACTGCACGTTTTCAAATGTTTTCATTTTGATACTCTGTGTCTGTCTAAAGCTCGTCCATCAGACCGGTTTCCAAATATGGGTTGATTAGCCGTAGGAGCTCAGATGAGTCATGCAATTACGCTCATAGAAATCTAGCCGTTCGCAAGGAGATGTCTTGAATGCACAAGAGAGTGATGAACGCTAATTTTTACTAAAGGACACTGAACATTTGTGCATTGAAAAGGCTGCTCTGTTCCTTTTGTTCGATATATAAAAATACACATGAACCCTAGGAAATCTTGAGCACGTTGGCATTTCTATTCCAGAGACAGCTTGTTAGTTCAAGACAAGAACATTTCACAGTATTATTAGGCTAATTCCTGGTAAATGGCTTCTGGGTTATTCTTGAGCAAAATAAAAATCCTATTCACGTAACCTTCAGATATCTATGCTTTGGTTTGATTATGTCAGCAGAATGCAGGTAAGTCACACAGAAATGTCGCTACTTTAAGTTAAAAACAGAGATATTAACACATTGTAACACGTCGTTTCTGACAAGTAGTTAGCTACAAATTAGTATCCGAAGCACCTAATATATATCATATCTACTTTTCATTGCAAATAATAATATTATGCTTCAGCCAGAGAGTTAATAACCTGAAGTTTACATATAGTTGCATTAGTGATGCTAATACTGCAGTTCAAAAAAAGCTGCAGGTATTTTGGCGGATATTCAAGAGATCATTTTAAACTAGGCAATATACATCAGATCTGTTTGATATGGCCTGTGTAGCTGGTGAAACATTTCCTTCTCAAAAACTGAGATCGCTGATAATATTCAGTTGGCATCAATGCAGAAGCACGTCCTTCTAAGATTCAGATCTCATTCAACTAAAATACATTAAGTATTAATAAATCCAACTCAAGCCTCACATGTTCCCTTTTCTCAAAGATGTATGCCGCCAGCTTTAGCAGATGGAGATTTACAGATGATTTGCAAATATTACTAGAACTAGAGTCCCTCTCCAACTTGCCCAGCATCTCTAAAGATACAGATATCCAATCCAGTAGACAAGATTGAAGAGGCCAAAGGCGGTTGGGAAGAATATTCGGGAGTAGAGAGTCGATTTTGGAGACATGGACATGCATTCTGTTCTCACGCCAAGCTCCGGAGCGACAATCATCAAAGCAACAGAAGAAACTGGCGCAATCTTTCCCGTCCAGACATTCATACGCATAATCATCATCGTCGAGGTAGGGAGCAATGTTGTTCATCTGCAGCAAAGATGTCCCTGGTCTGATGTCAACCGTGCTGGGATTCTACACGGGAACAGCAAGGTCACAAAAGCTTCATTGCTAAAACAGTGTGCAGTACGAAAGCAAATGCCATATAGCGGCTGCACGGCGCGCTCAATTAACTGCAAACAAAAGTACAATGTGACCTATTCTAAGGTCTGAGCCGTGAAGAAGTTAGTCAGCTTATTAGTACTATAATTGTATTACATATCATTGATCAGCTAGGTGCTTAATGTTCTAAGTAACATAGTTTAATTTTTTGTCATTTGATCATCCTTGTGTGAATTTATGTTATTTGCATTTATTTGTTTTTTAAAGAATATGTTCATTATTCTTTTGAAAGTAGATATCACCAAAAGTAGTGATTTCAAATGATAGATTTGTGTGAGGAACCAGATGTATGTTGTAATTCACATTAAATTCCTTATTTGTTCATGTGAGAAGTAGTAGTGAACCATTCTTGTGAATCATATCTTTGCAATGTTCAACCATTTCATACAAGTGGTTTATGTGATTCACTCATGAATCGCTGATTTGGTTCACAAATTCAATTCACTGATTTAATGATCATTTCAGTTCATCACAAAAAATGTAGCCTACAAGCTTTATCAAGTTTTATGGACCACTTTTATGATACTTTTATGGTGATTCTTCATTCTTAAAAATAAGAATTCTTTCTTGGCATCTGTGGTTCCATGAAGAACAGATTACAAGCAATATTATTAATTCAATTTAACAAATTAGAATTGATTAATAATTAATCAAATTATCCCTTAAAAGTTAACCATTTAAAATGAGTAAAATTTACACAAAAAATATGTAACAAAAATATCTCACTAACAGACAGATGTCAAATATTAATTTTAGAAATCTTTATTTTATATTGCCAACATTGAAGACACCTGATGTTAACAAACAGAATCACTGAAGGAGAAAACTGTCATTTTAAAACAAACACAGATCACCATAATGGTGACTTTAATTTATTTTATTTTGGTTGTTGTTGCAAGTTTTACTCATTTTAAATGGATAACTTTTAAGGAATTAATTTGATTAATTATTATTCAAATTCTAATTAGTAAAATTTAAATAATAATAATGCTTGTAATCTGTTGCCACATTTTTTTTTATTAGATAAAGCATATTCATTTTTACAGTGCTTTTCATTGCGCAAAAGTTTCTTTATAGTGGAAGATTGTTCAAATGTTCTTCACACAAAGAAGAAAAAGTTTCTTTTCAGAACTGTTCATTGAAAGCTTCTTTATGGAACCAAAATTGATTCCTCATTGCGTAAAGCCCTTTTTAAACCCCATTTAGAAGCTTAAAAGCTCATATTCCCATTAGTTGTAATAGAAAAGAGCCATCAGCACATTATTCAGAATTTCTTTTTGTTTTCCTCAGAAATGAATGCATATTATGAATGACATGACGGTGATAAAATGATGAACTGGCCCTTTAAAAACAAATGAAGTTCATTCACCTGTGCATGGCTTGATTTGGTCTTCTTTTCGAGCCAATTGCTTGTGAAATAATGTAGAGTCCCATATTCCATAAGAGCAGCAAAGGTGAAGATGAAGCAGACTGACACAAATAGATCCATGGCTGTCACGTACGACACCTTCGGCAGGGACTTCCTCGATATGGTGCTTAGGGTTGTCATGGTGAGCACAGTTGTGATACCTATACCAATCATGATGCACAGTAATTGATCACCCCATTGAAGCATTTCCTTTTCATTTTAACATACATTTGTATTCATTCTGAGGATTTTTGAAATTACCTAAAGATGTTCTGGCAGGTACAGCATCCTTGTTAATCCAGAAAGAGACCCAGGATAAAACCACAATCATACTGCAGGGGATGTAGGTCTGGATGGTGAAATAACCCATTCTCCGGCTCAGGTCAAAGAAAATAGTCATAATCACGTATTCTCCTGTTAATAATAACAACAACCACTTGTGTTTTAATAATAAGAATTGTTAATATTATCATGAATCCACATAATATAAAATATACTATGTACCTACTGTAAAGATGACACTGACTAACTGGATAATACCTAGATACTATAACTCTGAACCTACCCCTAAACCTTAACTTAAAACATGTAATTACCCATAGACATATACACTAGAAGTCACCTTGGGTAAGTATGCGTCAAAACCACCGCCATCTTGGAACAGGGGTCTTGTAATAGGAAGTAGCTAGGTAACGCTGCTGATCTCTGCCTTTACTTTGAATTAATGGATGGCGGACTTTTGTGCTGCCTGCGTATGATGTTCAAGAATGAAGGAAGAATGTTTTTAAAAAATATATTTTTCTGGAATCAATGATAAATACATTGTCTGACGGTTGAAACAAACAAAAGAGAAAATTGCATTCATGATGATTTCTGGTGATTTTATTGCCATTAGACCTTTGTCTACATTGACGCTGATGCAATAAAGTGGAGGGCTCCCCTGTTCCAAGATGGCAGATCTATTGACGCATTTGTTCTAATTAACTGCCGTAGCAAAGGCGACATCTAGTGTATATATCTATGGTAATTACCTAACATTACTCAGAATCTTACTTTATGGGTAAGTACACTGTAAGTACACGTAATGTAAAATAGTGCAACCAATTTTTTGTTTTATCTTCCCATTTTTCATTTTCCAAATATAATATTATTACCTAATAACAATACGATCAATAATAACTGCTTGTGTATTTGTCTTGTTATTACTATGTAAATATACTGTTATTCATGATAATAAATATTATTTTTTATAAATGCTCATTTATTGATTTTATTATCATTAACATTTACTTCAGATCTACTATTAATCTTATTATTTATTCTGTATGTTCATACCAGACTGAGTGTTTGCAACATCAGAAGTGTTCCGTAGGCCCACAAAGGCAAATTGGTAAAGCCTCCAGAAGCGCTGGTCCGCAACTTCAACCGAACGACGCTGCCATCTATACTGGATCTCATTCTTTGGATACCCATCTGCAAATGAAAAAAAGCACATCCACCAGATTGCATGTGACCTTTCATTTCAGTATGCAAGTGACAAATTTACAATGATAGCAGAATGGCATTGAGTAGCACTCAATGAGTGTAAAGCGCGGCATGCCCTTCCCATGCCCACAGTGGATGATGACAAATGAGAAGCTGAAGCATGGTGCTAATAAAGGAATGAGGGGTCACGTAGACTGAGAAGAGGAGAGAGGGGTTGGAGAGAGGTCTGGAGAAGGATGGATTCTGTCCTCGCTCATTCCAAGATGGGAGGATGGTAGCTGCTACAGGCCAGCTGTAATGTTAAGGTTTGTTTAGCCGATATTGGCAATGCATGGTTGGCTGACAGAGGCAATGTGTGGGGATTGGCCGCCTGGCGGCACTCAGGACAGGACTGAGGCTGAGTGACAAATTGACATAAGAATTTAACACCTACAGCTTGAAAACTCCAGAGGGCACGAATGTTCATCCATGGGAAAGTTATGCAGCTTAAGGTAGCATTCCGCATTAATAGTCAACCTAACAAAAAAAGAATAATAGACAATAGCAAAACAAACAAAAAATGTTGATTGTGACATTTTTGAGGCTTTGATATTTATACTCTATGACATCAGAGATCAAACCCTCTTTCTGAGTTAACAGTCCCTGACATAAATATGTGAATCAGATGTAATGGCTTAAACGTGCTGCAACAGACAGCGGGTGTAATTCCATACAAAAGCAAATGTTACAGGAACAGAAATACAAGGACACAAACAGCATTCACTCGGCTCACAATGTTAACCGTAGACACACCTTAGAGTATACATCACTCTTCCATTGCTCCAGAGTCGAAGAAGGCGATTGGGTGTTGTGATCCAGTGGGCGTCAGATTTACGTGAGTTGCGGAAAAACGTGTCTGGGATCCAGATTTTTCCCACCATGTTGCTGTTGAGCATGAGGACTTTCATTGAGCTGTTAAATTTGAGTCTGCTGTCGTACCATGTCTGAGCAAAGAAGATGTCGATGGTGTACTCCTAAAAAAGTAAAAAGCTCCTTTTGTAACCGTTAAATCGTGTGGCAATTGCTTGTGACTGTGTTTGATGGTCGTGAAAATGGATTTAAACAGTTTGTTTACAGCTCTGAACATAATGTAGTATTATATTTCTGCTCACCATATTGATGGGATCTACCGGGCCTATGCTGTTCACGTACACTGCCGCCTCAATCACAGTCGGTCTCACTAGAATATAATTTCAAATACAATTATATTCAAATTACATAATCATGACTTTTAAATGGACATAAAAAGATAAAACACATTACAAAATCAAAACAGTACAATCATGCATTTATTTTAAATTAGGGCTGTGCAAAAGTTAATTGCGATTAATTCGCATCCAAAATAAAAGTCTGTGCATACATAATATATTTATGTGTGCTGTATATAATTATTTTGTATATATAAATACCTATGCATGCATGTATATATTTAAGAATTATTTGCGCTTAAATTCTATATATATATATATATATATATATATATATATAAATAAATACATAATCTATATTATATAAATATAAATATTTTATATATGAATAACACATTTTCTTAAATATATACATGCATGTGTGTGTATTTATATATACAAAATAATTATATACAGCACACACAAATATATTATGTAAACGCAGACTTTTATTTTGGATGCGATTAATCGCAATTAATTTTTGCACAGCCCTATTTTAAATAATTTATGAAAAAAATATGCATGAACTCTTGATCCTGTTTTTCCTTTCTCTTTCTGAATCACTTAGTGTGGACTAGTGAATAATGTTAACCAATAGCCAATAAGCTATTTTTAGCAAACAGTCTGGCTCTGTCCTAAAATGTAACCATCCAATCTATTCCCAATCAGTGGCTAAAATCACATTTTCTCGCTGAATATTCTGTTTCACTCAGAAATACGCCACCTTACAGAAGTGAAATGGGCTGTAAACGCAATTCACATTTCCTATACGCCACGCAAATCACTCAAAGCTGTCTGAATCTTCTTACGTGCGGGTTTCTGTCACAGGTAATCCAATCAAAGAGACAAATAACACAAACACTGCTAGTTCACCTGCAATCATTCAGCACTTGCTCTGCACTGATTAACTGAGTTCTTCTCATACTTACACTCTCTCTTTCTTTCTCAGAGACATGAAACACAGATAAAGAAGGAAGATCAATAGTGATTTGGGTCTATTGTACCCAAACACCACTGAGATAAATCCTCTTAAATAATTGAGGTTTAGTCAGCTGCGTCGCTTCCAGAACACTGATGCACTGAGAATAAAGTGATTTGTACAGCTCTGGTGTAGAGAAAAAACATCAGCAAAATCCTAAAACTACTCTTCATTTCATACTGCAAAAATGCTGATGGTCTCTAAAAAATGATGACATAATTCAACTCAGAGGGTTTAATTGTCACAAAGTGTTCCTCTTCATTAGAATTCATAATAATGATGCCATTCTCTTATAATTATTAACATTTTGCAGTTACCTATTAAGCTGTAACACTGTGTTTGAGGGTTATACAGAAGCTTAGACAGAATGCCAATTTTTTGGGCCTGGATAAGCATGCAACCTTTTCCAAACAATGACTTGCCTCCAATATCTGGTCTCAGTTTGTTGTCATAACCTTGCAGTAATTTGTTTAGGATAAGGGTGACGTCGCTCTCGTAGACTTTTGGTGATAAAACCCATGTTTTATTAATGGGAACATCCTCATAATCTTCCTCCTCTGCTTTGCTTGGGCCAAATGCCATGCTGTCATAAAAGCAGAAAAAAACAGTGGGTTTTAATATGTATACAATATAAGTAGACAGACACCAGAGAGGTAAATAATAGAGCAATATTGCATTTAAAATAGAGAAGAGCAGTCAGTTTAAATTAAGATAAGCAAGAGACTGATTTAAAGAGCTAAATATGACTGGAGTGAGAAAGAGCAAATTTGATGAGTTTTATGGGAAAAACATATAAAAGAAGTCATCAGTGACTGTAAATGTATGAGAGTGCGAGAGTTTTTAAATGAGCACAGTGCCGGAGATACAAAGAGGAGGTTCTAATAAAAGAATGCCATGATTAATGAAGATGTGTTCTGGCATTGGAGGAAGGAAACAGCTGAAGGTGAGGGGTTTAAATTATCACCCACAACTCTCTCTCTCACTCGCTCTCTTGCAGTATATGTTGAGTAAGAGCTTCTAAATTTATTCTCTGGTGCATTATCTGTAGGAACAAACATTTCGGGTATCATTTCTAACTGAGACGTGCACCAATCCCATGGATGGGAATTGTCTAGACTGGGTCTCCTCTGATGTCACAACTTCATCATGGGTTAATTGCCCTAATGTGGGACACCTAAGGTTTAGTGTTTGTAGATCCCCCATAAATACATGAATGACAGTGAAAATATGGGTTAGACAAAGCTGTGGTGTCATGTGATCAAAATCACATGTCCTATTAAATGTCTAATCATATTTGAGGGTGGAGCAATCAACAAAGAGGAGACACCTTGTGTGAAGACCATCCGAAGGTCAATGACATAGAGTTTTAACAAATTTGAACTTGCATAGAGCACTAATATGTCTATAATTTCTCTTATGAATGGGTTCTCTGAATTTTCTCTTTTGATTTGATTAGGACACATACTGGGGTCCCACTTTATATTAGGTGTATTTAACTACAATGTATATAGTTTCGTAAAAAAAATAAGGTATTTGTGTAGTTGCGTTCATGTTGTATTGCAAAACTCATTTGCCGCTATTAAGGTGGTATACATTTGTGTAATGGTTAGGTTTAGTTAATGGGTAAGGGACTGGTCAACAGTGTATAGATGTGATTAGAAAGATTAATTACAGCTGTAATTGCTGCAGGCATTTTTGTTTATAAGTAAGATGCAAAATCATATCTGCCATAGACAATACATGCATTGTAGCAAATTATTAATTTAATTGTTAGTGCATACTGTACTATAAATGAATGGCCCTTAATATAAAGCCTGTCTCAAGGTTCAAATGTCTTCATGGCTGTTATTCCGTAAAAGAAAATAGTTTAAACAGTAGATTTAGTGTGCTTTTTCAGTCTACTGTCAATCATCTAGATGTACTAAAATGCATTAAAATGTGTTCACATTTGATCTGAATGTTCTAAATATGTACCCAGACAAACCAGTAAATGTGATTTATATATTTCAGTTTTGTCTTTAGGAAAAAAAAGGTACATTTCCATACATAGACAGAAAAATCAATATGAAGAATCCCTGTGGATGAGACTCGTGGGTGTAGAGAATGTAGGTTATTGATCCCTGTTGGCAGAGTGCTGAGTAGTTAATGGAAAATAGACAGAATATTTTCCTCAAATGCAGAGTTTTATATTGTCTGGACACAATAGTAGCCTTTGAATGACCTTTGTGAGCCTCTGAGACATGCTCTAAAAACCCTGACAATTGTGCAGTTAAGGACAAAGGCCTAAATAAAACAAAACAAAAATCATTTTCTGCCACAAATGAAACACTTTGGTTATTGTCTGTCACTTTCTAAGATGAGTAAATGAGAGGAATGTAATCTTACAAATTATGTTTATTCTTTGCATTTGCACATTTACATATCCTTGAATACCTCGAGTGAGCTGCCAAAAAACAACTGAATGAAACCAAAGTAGTTGGTGTTAATGTGGACTACAACTTATGCATTACATTTAGCTACATTTTCAATGGAGAAATTGTGACATAACCTTCTAATCTGACTACGTGATGATGCAAAACCTAATAGTGTGTGAGCAATGTAGTTTGGGGTGTTGTTTGTTGTATTGCAGCTGATATCCTCAAGGTTGTTTGTAGACTGACATTGCTCGTCCTCGCTTTAAACTCATCAACACGAATGCTCTAAGCAAAACTGTCACTTGCAATCAATATTAATATTATCAAATGTAGTCCGAGTATGCTACAAACAACTGCACGTGTCGTGATTGACAGTTATTTGCAGAAATGTTTCGTGCATGTGCTACAAGGAAAACGTAAAACTAAATCGTTCTGCAGCAGAATCACGCCTAAGTGTTGTCGGTCAAGGACTATTTTTGTAGTCATCATAGTCATGTTTGTAGCCATGTAAGTTAGTCACCCCTTGTTTCTTTTGCCCCCTCTGAACCAAAAACTTACCAGACTCCAAGCAGACCGGGCAACAGCCAAACCAGTGCTTCTTTTTCTCCGGCGTCGATGCAGCAGAACCATCGTGCGAACGCTCGGTTTATAACCAAACAATCTCCGAAATGAATTAGAGCGATTCTCAAAGCTTTGAGAGATTCGAGCGATTAGTAAAACGATAATTGATAGTCAACGTATGCTATCTGCTGTTGTCTAGTCAACAGCAGAGCTGCAGCCTGGTCTCTCTGTCAGGCAGGCAGCAGACGCGGTGTGGATGTGAATGGTGAATGCGGGATTTCGCTGATTGCGGCACCGCTGCGTTCCTCCATCGTTCTGCTGAGCGAGACGCTCTCAGTGTTCCGGGAATTATTAGAAACTGCCTCTAGGAAAAGAGCTGACTACTCTACCTCAGAGAATTCACATCAAGCGATGATTTATGAGACCTTTACTTAGTTTTGCTGTTGTTGGGGATTAATAAAGTAACATATGCGACAATTTCAGGCGCTGCACCAAGATGTGCAAAGTGACCGCATCTTAACCCTAGAATAAATGAGGTAAAACTTATATGGAAGCCTCTGTAATGTAATGTGTGTGTGTTCAGTGAGCTTTTTAAAGAAATTTCTGTCAGATATTTCGTGTCAATTTCCTGTAAAATATTTTGCTTACCCTAATTAGTCAACTCATCTTAAAGACCGCTAAACAAACCTACTAAAGTTTGTTGTTGTATTGGCTACTACTATTTTTAATCACTTATTAATGAACGATAAAGTGATTAAGCTAGCAATGCTTTGTCAATACGATACATATTCTCCACTGGAAGAGCTCGAGCCTCGAGCAACGTACTGTTGCTATGGTTACCTCAGACGAACGCGACATCTCTTGGGTGACCACTCGTTCCGCTTTGCGTTGTACCGCACAACATTTTCATCCCTTGTCCCGCATGGCGTATATTGAGAAAATGTCCCGCATTTTCATCAGTTTGTTGGTTATTAATTATGATTTTAAGAAAATGTGCATGTATTCTTTTGTTTTTTTTAAGAAAGCAATTTATTTAATCTTTTAAAGATTAAATAGAGTAGAGTTTTTCACTTAGCTATATCGAGCTTCGTCAGATGTACAAATACAACCATAGAAACAACAGCCGGTTTTAAATCCTATCCAATGGTTGAAAAGAAAGGAGTAAACACGGCCACTAGTAGGTTGTGACGTCTGTCAATCAAAATGTGGAGCGGTGATTCGTTCCATGTGTTCCCTGTCAGAAAACAAATGGATAATTCTGGAAATTAACATTTTAAAGGCGGCATAATGGCAACAAAAAAGAGAAAATGTTCTTTTAGTAGGCCTAAAGACTGGGACAGGACCTGGCTGATAAAATTAAGGCGATACCGAAAAGAGTGTTTTGCAGTCTATGTAAAGCTTTTCTATTTCAGCCAAGTTTTTATCAACTTGTTACCTGCTGTGGTTGTTTTATTTCACATCCTGTCTGGAATTTGGATTGATAGATTAATATTTTGTATTATTGGGAAAAACATTTCCATTCTCTTGCATATTTTATTGTTATGCTATTCTCTTTTTTATCCTTATCAAATTAATTAATTTGCTTTGGCGTCATTTAGACAAACTGTCAAATTCTGGACCAAGCTGACTGACTGAAAGAATGTAAAAATGAAGAAAGGTTTCTTTTATTGTGTGGGTTAGTGTGAGGTTTTTATACCAAGCTGTATACAAGTAATAGAAATGTATTTTCCCATTTAGGTAGCTCCTTGTTCTGGAAGGTAGCCTATTCATCTCCTGATATACTATAGGCTGGCTGGCATATTCATTATTGTCAGCACCATGGACAGCTCCATGAAGAAGAGCAGAAAAAAACACAGATTTTGCTTGAACCTCGTCTCGTCCTCATAATAATTCCCTGTTCTCATTTCCATCACAACATTTTCTGAACCTAATCATAACAAATCCCTTTCAAAGTGTTTGAAAATGTCAGACCTTCAGAAAATCACATGACTTTGGTTTCAACAGTTCGTAGTAAAAATCTACTATGATGTGTTCAAATGATGCATTTGTAGGTTTATTATTTCAGTTAATATTCAAACATGTCTCACAACCCATTTTTGAATACTGGAATGCTCTGTTTCAGCCCCTCTTCATGGCTACTTTATATTCAGATGTGCTCTGAATGGAAGAAATCTGTATTATGTCAGCCATTAACATCTGAGAGAAAATTATGTGGATCTAAGACGTGCCTAAGATTTTCTCTGCTGGACTACACACAAACGCACACAATAACCACATGGCTATATAACAGTGAAATAATCATTCATTATCTATGTATATTACAGTTTTGAATAAAGTTTATTTTCCAAGCCACTGGATCTACACGAGGCAAGTTGTAGTGAGAACCCAAGTGCAGTATTTATTCAAATAAAACACATAAGAAAAATATGATGTAGTATGAAACAAAACCGTGGACAGCAACAAAGGATCACAGGAACTAATACTTGACAAAGACACATGGCAAACATGAAGGCTTAGATACACAAGACTAATGACAAGACAAGGGACAGCTATGAACAATGAACAGACGATTAATGACAAGACACATGGCACGTCACATGACAGACATGGAATATGACATGAACAAAAACTAAAACGTGACAGAGACAAGACCAAATCGTGACAGTAAGTTTGCTTTTCAACTACTGTGGTAAATATTACAGGTTTTTAACAATTGCTATAGGTCCCATTTCTCAATGCTCAAGTCACTCTTTCAAAACTCTTCACACAAAGAGCACAACAGCATTCTGAGTGGGCTAAACTGCATTGCTTTGACTCAAAATGCATTCAACCACTAAATCTTTCAAATGACATGAAGTCATTTCTCACCTGACGCAAACGCACCTATACAGGCAATTTGCCCACGCATACTCTATTCAAAACGGCTAAATTTGAAAACCTAGCATAATCAAAACTGGAACAGGCATATTGAAATATATTTCAAATCTAAAAAAATGAAAACAATCAAACAACTTGATGTACCTGAACAGGTGTTAGTAATTCATTTTCAGTACCATCTATATAAAAGGGGAAAACATAGGAATAATTGTGTAGGGAATGTACATACCAATATCCTGCAATGAATTGTAAACAGTATGAGTGCCATTCTTGTTTTGTAAAGACACTGAATGAAGTGTATTGGGAGTTTCAGTGCATTTTTAATGTGAAATTGACTAAATTTACTGCAATGCCAAGCTAAAGGAGAATGTGTAAAGTGTTGAAAGAGTGGCCTTGCGATTGTAAAAAACAAAAAAACAAAAAAAAAAACTATTTAAAAGGTGCACAGTGTCATACACCCCTTTGTGGTAACAGGCCTTCCTTTGAGCGGTGCAACAGGTACGATGGCACTTTGGGGGGGCCAGTGGCGAATGGACTGAGTACACACACACAGAGAACCAACAGTCAACTTCTGTTACACACTTTAAGCATCAAAGCCCTGTGCATGTCCCCTCAGTTGCCAGGCAACTCAACCAAATCCTTATTCATGCTTGGCTGGTTTCTCGGTTGTGGAGGAATCCCAATCCCATTCCCCCCATGTTTTCACCTATTTTTTTATCTGCAATCTAGCAACCTTTCATCAATTTTTTGTAAGTGTAAACATGGGCACAGATGAAATCATTTTCCCTGCTTCTTTCGGTAACCTCATATCCACTTTTGTAGTGTCTTTAAGGACACTTTTTTTCTAATGCTTTATATCACTATGCTATTATAATACTTTTAGAATTAGAATTATAGCTTTATTTACATATTTTCAGTTTTCATTTTAGGTTTTAGTCATTGTGCTTTCATTATGTTTCAAAAACTATTTTTATTTAGCTTTAATCATTTTGTTTAAATTGTAGTATTTCTAATCTAATATTTTACTTTATTTTCTTAAATGCAGAACACATTTTAATAGTTTTGGCAAATTATTAAAGACACTACAGATTATAGTATACTGTAAAAAGAGTATGTGCATGTGCAAAAAATATATATACATATTCCTACATTCCCAATGAATTGCCATTGTAGTACATAAATGCCACCATGCCACCGTTCTCTCCGATTGTTAATTTATCACAGGAGACAACAAATCAGTTCTTGAAAGGAAAGCGTCAAGACATTGTCATTCTGTTTGAGAGGAGGAATGGAATTAGGAAACAATGAAATACATTCTCATTAAACAATTACAATTTGGAGCCTCAGGTTTACATACAGTACACATCATGTTCAAACATTCTCGACAGGTTCCAGAGGCGAAGTAAACACCATATTTGTATGAATGATTTAGTTTTGTTCTCTTATCATCTTTTTCTCATCACAACATGCATTGTTAGCTGAAGCATCCATTGCAAATGCTAAGCAGTGTTTGTGAATGCAATAAATGGCTTCAGCCACAAGCAAACACACATTTCAAACACACATTTCTGTGGATTCTATTCCCCACTCCCTCCTCCCTCCCGGGGTCAAGTCTGTGTGCGTAATGATTGTACGCACAAGTGGACACATCTGTTCTGACAGATGCTTGTTTGTACCCAAAGATGTGCTTTTCTATATGGTGCAAAGTAGTGAGGGGAGGTTAATTTTTAATGGAGAACTGTTTTTCTCTGTTTAGCTGTGTGTGCATCGATAGCTGTATCTCATACAGGCAGATACTGCTTCCATAACCAAAAGAGATGAGCTGGGAGCGCTGCTGTTATGCTATTAAAGGAAGATTTTAGATAAATGCACACAGGCTGCCGGTTCTCTATTCAAGACTGCTAATCTCAAATTCTGCTGTTTAGTCAAAGCGGAGTCAGCTATACAAAAAGCTCTCAGACAGAATAGAGAGACGGATTGAAAAGGGAATGAAATGCAGGAAGACAATATGGATTGGAAGCTGTGGATTTGACAAGAAATGCAGACTTTTAAAAGCAGGGCAATAAAAGAAGCAGCTGGAACAGCGAACTTATCAATGTGTATTGACTTGTGCCACGTCAGCTCGCAAATGCCGTTAGAGACTGCTGTTAGTTAACTAAAACAAAAGTATAAAAACTATTTTTGTTACATTTGTTATAAATGTTCGCTGAAACAATAGCTGTTTTATTTTAGGGCAGCATTTCTCATTTTTTATTTAGTTTAACTTGATGCACTAAGAAAACTAAAACTGAAATACAATTAAATAAAAACTACATAGGAATGTATGTAAAAATCTAATTAAAATGACAAAAAAAAAAAATCCCAAACCTTTAATTCAATTTAACCCTTAAACGCATACCTCGGGTCTTTAGTGACCCGTCATTCACTACCCTCCTCCTCATTCAGTTTTATAAAAGTTGGACATCAACCTTCTTAGAAATCCTTAATCAATTCATTATAAATAATATAACAAGAAAAATATATATATAAATAAAAGAATGCCTGTTTTCCCATTCATTTTTTTTGTAAAAAAATTGTATAGTGTGTAACAGTGCAAGTATATTTTTTCTGCACAACAATAATTGAATCTTTAAAGGGTTAGTTCACCTAAAAATTATAATTAAGTCATTAATTGCTCACCCCCATGCTGTACTAACCCGTAAGACCTTTGTTCGTCTTCGGAACACAAATGAAGATATTTTTATTAAATTTGAGAGGTGGATCACTGCTACATAGTACAAACTTGATGGCCCAGAAAGTCTAAAAAAAATGTTTAAATATTCCATGTGACTACAGTGGCTTAAGTATAAGTTTATCAAGTGACACGAATACTTTTTATGCGAAAAAACAAACAAAAATAACGACTTTATTCGACTATTCCTTTCTTTCTTCTGGGCCTGAGACGAGAGTTCAAGAGATTTCCACGACACATGTGCGAGACCTGTGATCTCCTTCAACTTCAGTTCAGTCTCGCGCATGCGTGAGGCGGTGTTCTGACGTAGAAGCTGGAAGCGCTAGACTGTGTATACGATGTAGAACAGCGTATGGAAATTGATCACGGAAGAGAGAAATTGTTATGTTTGTTTTGTTTTTGCACACAAAAGGTATTATATTCGCTTTGGAACACCAATAAGTTTGAACCACTGAGTGACATGGAGTATTTTAGCAATGTCTTGAGTAACTTCCTGGACCTTGAAAGTGGTTATTATGAAATGTGGCATGTCATAAATGGAGGGGACAGAAGCTCCTCCCACTTTGCATTACCTAAACATACCCATCTCTCGCGGCTGATCCCTAACCCCACCCCTAATCCAACCCATCTCCACCCCTTATATATGGATCCAACTCCGCCCCCTGGATCTCGTGTACTCCAATGAGGTGCTACTGGAGAAATAAGAAGATGTAAAATTACAAATTTATTCAAAACATTAATAATAGGATCTCAGTGATACTGATAGCTGAGAGAGCTGGTTTATGGTGTTTATGTCTATAGCTGAGAGAATTTTTTTTTCTTCAGAAAAAGAAGACATGTTTGAGTGGCACAGTGCAAAAGATCATCCACACAAAAGGAGAGTAACTCAGCCATGTTACCTATGGCAATGACAACACTTTATTTCAGTCAACAGGGGAGCTGTCTTTGGCCAGGCAGAAAACTGAGAACAGTATGGCAAATTGAAAAAGCTGTTAAAAGTAAACCCACAGTACTTCATTCAAGCATTTATACTTGTCAGGATTGTTGATGTTGGTAATGAAATCTCTAAACTGTTTGACACATGATATATTGAGTGAACAGTACATTTTGATTGCTATTTTTCACAGCATCATTAGGTGTATATCATACCAAGAAGCCCATTACAACCTTTAATTGTGGTAATCCAGAAGCAACAATCAACGTGTACTGGCAATACCATATGAACAGCATCATGTCACCACTGCTGCAACATTAGGCTAATGTGAGTATCAGTGGCCATAATTTGAGTTACGTATACAGTGAGACCAACATATTGCTCTCATAACCTAATAACAAGCAAATTAGCCCAAACTGTTTGGACCAATTCCCACAGCATTTTCCACAAAAATGTGTACAAAAGAAACAGAAATTACTGAAAAGCAGTGCTAGCTCCACTTAAGACTGAGCTCACGAATCGAAATGCCCACAAGTGCGTTAAGGTGCTTCAGACAAAATCATTGAATTATTTAGCTTTAAACCCACGTGTGGGTGTGTGCTTTCACTGATGATAAATTGCACATGGCTGAGAACTAGATGCACAGGTGTGTTGTGTGGAAAAAGACAATATGCGATCTACATTGATGCAAACAAAAGTGCCATATCTAACTGACTTGAAATGCTACATCAGTCAATATAAAAGTGCAGTGATCTGTTTCACAGATACTGTAGTGCAGCTCTCACAAAACAACACAGCAATCACATTTTGTACAGGCTTTCATTTTAAACACCATGTCTTTGATGCACGATACCTGTGAGCTTAATTCATAATTTAGCCAAAATACTGAGAGACAAATATTGACATATTAAAAATACATAATACACAAATACAGTTAAATATTTTCTTTTTAGAAAACATATATGAGGTCTGTATGAAAATGCCTGTAAACACTGCATAAAATGGCAAGGAAAAACAATCAGGTAAATTCTCAGAAATCACACAACAACATATAAAAATAAAGCTGTGAAAAAAAGTTAATCGGTCACATGCTAAGATGCTCTCTTGAAATTGTCCTGGCAGTTGTTAGATAAAGATAGATAGATAGATAGATAGATAGATAGATAGATAGATAGATAGATAGATAATATAGATAGATATAGATAGATAGATAGATAGATAGATAGATAGATAGATAGATAGATAGATATAGATAGATAGATAGATAGATAGATAGATAGATAGATAGATAGATAGATAGATAGATAGATAGATAGATAGATAGATAGATAGATAGATATGGATAATTTAAGATAATTCGTATGTATGTAGCAAACAGTAAAGGATAGCTAATGGCTCACAGGGAGGGCACCATGTTCTTAATAACAGGTTCTCTGTTGTAGGTATGTGGCCCAATAAACCAAGTTAAAGCTGCCAAAAAGCACTGGAAAGATGATGCGGGACATACGATCAATCTTGCTGACACTGTTGAAGGTCTTCTTTGCTTCTTTAGACATCGGTTGAGGTTTACTGGGCTCCGCTGTGGCGCTCTTAGAGACGGTGGGCAGAGACGAGTCCTTCGTAATATGGGGCGCGTAGTTTGCCACAGCGACTGCATATGCGTTATTCTTTTTCATAACAGACATCTCCTTTTTCTGAAATCAGAAGAAATGAGAAATTAGTCCAGGCCAGCCGGGAGACATATTCCTGGGTCTTCCCCGGGGTCTCCTCCCAGTGGGACGTGCCCAGAACACTTTTCCGGGAAGGCATCCAGGAGCCATCTGGAACAGATGCCCGAGCCACCTCAGCTGACCCCTCTCCATGTGGAGGAGCAGCGGCTCTACACTGAGCTCTTCCCGATGGACCAAGCTTCTCACCCTATCTCTAAGGGATCGCCCAGCCACCCTGCGGAGAAAGCTCATTTCGGCCGCCTGTATCCGGGATCTTGTCCTTTCGGTCATGACCCAAAGCTCATGACCATAGGTGAGAGTAGGAACGTAGATTGACCAGTAAATCGAGAGCTTTGCCTTGTGCCTCAGCTCCTTCTTCACCACAATAGACCGATACATCGACCGCATTACTGCTGAAGCTGCCCCAAGATACTTAAATTCCTCCACTTGAGGCAGGATCCCTCCATGATATGTAATCATATGCATCTGTAAACTAACTAAATACAACTATAATACATTTTTGTTTAAAATATTGCTTTTTTAATGAAACTTACCCGCATTCAAGTGTTGATAAAAACTAGGGCTGTCAAACGATTAATCGTGATTAATCGCAACCAAAATAAAAGTTTGTGTTTTTACATAATATATGTGGGTGCACTGTGTATAATTATTTTATATATTTAAATACACACACATGTTTACATAATTATGTAAACACAAACTTTTATTTTGGATGCGATTAATCGCGATTAATCGTTTGACAGCCCTAATTAAAAACAACACAAAATTATTTTTATGTTGTAAATTAAAACTAGAGATTTGATTCTTTCTTTTGATAAATTGCATGTTCTGGGGCCATGACATTTCTGTGAAAAATATAAAAAATGCTTGTGGTGGCTGGCAAGTTTTTTTTTTTGTTTTTTTTTTAAGAAAACACAGGGGGGTTAAGAGTTAATCTGCAGTCGTTAATTTAAAAAAGAGACGTAATTTCAGACAATGTTCAATTAGGAAAAATAATGATATTAACGGTATTGTTTTCCCTCATCTGCATAACACTCCCCAATGACAATAATCAAAGCCACCAGATCCGCTCCACTCCAAAATCAAAGCAAGGTCTGTGTTGTCATAGTTACCTTATCACTGACAATGCTCTTTCCATCCCAGGCCCAGCCGCGCTGTGGTGAAGTAGTTTACAGTGGCGAACTCCGATGAGAGCTGAGAAAACAAACGCTGTAGCACACAGCAATGAACCAGTCCATGGCTGTGGCGTAGGCCACCTTTGGTAAAGAGTTTCGAGCGCTGATACTCAGAGTGGTCATCGTTCAGTACTGTAGTCACACCTGGAACAGAAGAACAACACAAAAAAAAGCTCAGGGAGTGCTGTTTATTAAGATCCCGCATTAGCACGGCATGCCTCTCTGCAGATAATTGCAAGCCTTTATGCCGTTCGCTCATTAGTGGAAGAGACCGCACAGATGTACACATGTAATCACAAATGCCCTGGGCTAATGAAATTTTGTTCATTTCAGCAGTCAGTTATTTGCCCCGAGTGGACCTCCTGTCCTCATTTTATATAGATGGTCTTCTGTTTTTTTTTTTTGTGAGCAATTGTAATTATTTTTTGCAGCCTCTGGGTATAAAATACTTTTTACTCTGAAGAGTGTGAATCATCCTGTTATGGCGGAAGGATTTGGGGAAAAACAATTATGAACTCTTTCCATATTCCCACTCTTTTTGACCCATTCAATATGACTATTGAAAAAATTGATAAAATATATTTATATATTAAGGAGCCCCCCTAGTCCCACTTTGGCAAAAAAATTAATTATAGCTATCTCGTGGCCTCAAGATATTATCTGTGGCCTTAAGATAGTAACTCTTAGATACTAACCACGAGTTACTATCTTGAGGCCACTAGATAGTATCTTGAGGCCACGAATTACTATCTTGAGGCCACGAATTACTATCTTGAGGCCACAAGTTACTATCTTGAGGCCACAAGTTACTATCTTGAGGCCACGAGTTACTATCTTGAGGCCACGAGTTACTATCTTGAGGCCACGAATTACTATCTTGAGGCCACAAGTTACTATCGTGAGGCCACGAGTTACTATCTTGAGGCCACGAGTTACTATCTTGAGGCCACAAATTACTATCTTGAGGCCACAAGTTACTATCTCGAGGCCACAAGCTACTATCGTGAGGCCACGAGTTACTATCTTGAGGCCACGAGTTACTGATCTTGAGGCCACGAGTTACTATCTTGAGGCCACGAGTTACTATCTTGAGGCCACGAGTTACTATCTCTGAGGCCACGAGTTACTATCTTGAGGCCACGAGTTACTGATCTTAAGGCCACGAGTTACTATCTTGAGGCCACAAATTACTATCTTGAGGCCACAAGTTACTATCTTGAGGCCACAAGCTACTATCGTGAGGCCACAAGCTACTATCGTGAGGCCACGAGTTACTATCTTGAGGCCACGAGTTACTATCTTGAGGCCACAAGTTACTATCGCTGAGGCCACGAGTTACTATCTTGAGGCCACGAGTTACTATCTCTGAGGACACAAATTACTATCTTGAGGCCACGAGATAGTTAAATGCATTTTTTTTGCCAAAGTGGGACTAGGGCGTCTCGTAATATATCTATATTTTATATGTAAAACAATCTCTCCATTTTCAAGCGTTAAACCGTCATGCTTTTATTTTGCCATGCTTTCAAACAACTAAATCCAGTTGAACGGTGTGCTGTCTGCACTGACATTGAGCTGCATTATTCAATTTTCAGCATAGCTTTATCAATGCATCATTTTTTTGTCTTTCTTAAAAAAATCAATTGCACCATATTTACAATTTAATGCAACAAACTTAAGAGGGATGGCTTTTTTTAATGATCATAGCAGCGTTGATTAATGAATGATGAATGATGGAAAAGATCATATAACCAGCATTTCAAAAAGCCACTTTAGGTGCCTGTCTGGATCAAAGTAGTTAAGTAACGCTGAACAGTCCCAGTAAATTGTATCATATTGCGGTAATTTGCTACATCCCTCACAACCGAGCAAATCCAAGATGTAGAATTGTGGTGTTAAAATTGTGATTTCAGCAATTCATGAGTGTTTACCTAATTTCAATAATTCCTTTAGTGAATTGGACACGAAAACAACCAAGCATATGTAGAAATGACACTATCAGCATCTATTCCAGCATCTATTCACCCCTGTGTGTTTAATTTAAATGTGTATTTTGCATGCTATGGCTTCCTCCCACTGAATACATTAAAAACACAATTTTCTTCCTATCTGCATCTGCTTCATCCCTAGAGTTCAGATAGATATTGAAACTGCTAGAGAGAAAATAAAAAGAATTACACGCACAACACCTTCTCTACCCATGACTGCATCAATAATTTAATTGGAAAAACAAAATCAGCATGCTCAATTCTACATTATGTTCTGATTACAATCTAATGCACACAACAAATTCTCACCCACCAAAAACTGTGCGTGCAGGGACGGACTCTCGGTTGAGCCAAAAAGAAACTTGGGATAGGATGACGGTCATTATGCAAGGCAGGTACGTCTGGATCACGAAGTATCCAATCTTCCTCTTTAGATGGAAATGTAGCAGTCATCACTGTATATTCACCTATATACGGTAGAAAAGAAACATATTGTAGGAGATGGGAAGAGACTCGATGGATCCAGATGTTTTTGTGTCTGTTTGCGAACATCTTACCAGTACTGGACTTGATGGTTTCCTTTGCAACAGTCTGTCCCATTAGGTCATACTGGTTAAGTCTAGATCCATCCGGAGCTACTTCCACCGATAAGGTGGCATTACGTGTCCAAACATACGTCACCTCTGTCAAAGTGTAAGCATCTAAGCACAAGAGAATTGTATATATTAAAATAAAACCCAAAGCACAGACACATATTAAGCACCATGGGAATTGAACTGAAGGTTTAACAATGTCACTCACAGCTGCCAAATTTCAGGGGACAGGAATGGAAATCCATTGGAAAGTCCTCAAGATGCATAGGGCATTCGGCTTGCACTGTCAACCTGCACAAATATACACACACATTACACAACAGTCACCCCTCAAAGTTGTGTGTTGATAGGGCTGTCAAGTAAATACATTAAATTAGTATATCAAAATCGTAAATTGTATAAAAAGGAATTTTCCCAGCATTAGAGCAATTCAAGCTTGAAATACTGTAAAATGAACACTACCATTCAAAAATTTGAGGTATGTAAGATTTTTTATTATTATTATTTTTATTATTTGCAAGAAATCAACACTTATATTCAGCAAGGACACATCAAAGCCAAGGTGTCAGTAATGACAAAAATATTTCTATTTCAAATAAATGTCTTTTGAACTTTCTATTCATTTAAGAATCCTCAAAAAATGTCCTCCAAAATATTAAGCAGATACTTATTGGATCGTGTGACACTTGCAAATTCAGCTTTGCATCATAGGGATGAAGCATAAGAGGCTACTTTCAAAAACATTTAAAAAAAAAACTTATTGACCCCAAACTTTTGAACAGCAGTGTATAGCTGTGTATTTTTGGTCTTGAGATGTGTTTTAATGATATGCATTTTAATGACATGCATTTAATGTAATGTAATTACTTATTTATATACCAAAATAATATATTTCAGTTATCTTGATTTGGGGCTTTCTTTAGCAAATGTACAAAAATGCAATTAATTGTAAATGACTTGATGAATTAAACAGCATATCAAGTAATTATTATTAATTGATTATTAACTATGTTACATGTAGTAAATTATGGGCACCTCATGGTGTACAGTAGAGTGCCGTTCTCCATGATGCGCAGCAGTTTATTAGGCATGGTCATGTTGTGAGCCACAGATTTCTTGCCGTTGTGAAAGAAAGTGTCTGGGGTCCAGATTTTACTGGCCATCAGGTTGTTGAGACGCAGGATGTTCATCGGCCCGTGAAACTTTAGCCGCTCGTCTGTCCAGCGCTGACGGAAAAACACATCCACTGTGTATTCCTGAGAACAGAGAGTGACTTTTGAGAGAGAGGCTTTTGCAGATCAGAGTGCAATAGTGCAAGACATTCTTCAATGCATTCAGGCAATACCTGACACAGAAAATGTGTTTTGATTCAAAATCTAAATCCACTAGTCAAATGCTTGTGTTTTATTTTTTACTTTTTCTAGTTCAATACTCGTGTTTTAGTATAAAATATGCTATAAGCTGAATAGGATTTTATAAATAGTTTTATGCATCAAGGACGCATGTAATTAATCCAAAGTTACAGTAAAGACATTAATAATCTTACAAAATTATTTACATTTTTTGAATAACTGCTGTTGAACTTTCCATTTATCAAAGATTTTAAAAAGTCACATTTCCACAGAAATATTAAGCAAACTGTTTTAAACATTGATAATAATAAGAAATGTTTCATTAGCACATCATATTATAATTATTTCAGAGGGATCATGTGACACTAAAGATGCCGGAATTCAGTTAAATTACAATTCGAAACATGATTAAACAGAAAGCTGTTTTAAATTGTAATTAAAGCTGCAAGCAGCGATGAATAGGGCACTCGCACCAAAACAGAGCATGGCGGGCAGTACGTTAAAGCTACACTGTGTGATTTTTACCCCCATCTAGCAGTGAAAAGGTATATGACCATCCAGTGAATATTAGTTTCTGTTCCTCTCAATTCCGATTTCGTTTTAACTCCTACGGTGGCCAATGTAGTCCAAGATTAAAATGGCTTCCAGTTCGACCTCGTCCATGAGTGTTAACTCAAACGTAAACGTGAAAGGCGAAGCTTGAATTAACGGGTATGTCCCTCTTTGGCTAATGTACTTTCAAGATGGAGGGGCAACATGGCGAGTGACATTAGAAACCCTTACCCGTATGTATTTTCAATAGCATATTATACACTCACGAGAATACTTTATTACTTAAACGAAGTAAATATACATTAATGAGCACGTATATTTTTGATAAGAACTAAGTGTTTTTAGCTAAGAATAAACTAAAAGAGTTACACAGTGCAGCTTTACGGAGGATTATTTTAAATTGTAATAATTGTGTACAGTATTTTGACCAATACAGTAAATGCAGTCATGGTGAGCATAAGAACTATTTCAAAATGTGGTCTCAGACTTTGGATGTCACTGTAAATCTTTCAAATACATCTAAAAAAAGTATAAAGTTAACGAGACTTCCTCAGCAAGGGCCAGTGACTTTTCAGTTCTCTCAATGTGATCATTGTCTGCGTAATGTGTGTGTTTTATCTTCCTCTCCATAGTACTACTAAGTGGCAAAGTGTCAGAAGAGCTTCACATCACTGCATTATATCCTAATCTCTCAGGCACAATGCTGCCATGCATCGACCCCCAGGGTGAAGGCGGGCATCCAGTTTCCATGGCAGCACAGAGACAGAAAAACACAATGTTATGTACGTAAAAGAAAATACTTATGCACTCCCACACTCATACAGGAAAGATAATATTATATGACAGTACATGCTGTCACTGGAGCGCTGGAGCTCTGCAACACTCACAGAACCCATCTGGGATGCTTCGTTTCCTTTCGTTCTTCCATCAGATTTCAATAGGAACAAACCTTTTATGCTTAGTTAAACCATACTAAGTTAATTCCAGTACTGTTATAAAATCTAAAACCTTTATCTCAGGCAAAGTTTGAGGTAAGCTTGCCTGGTCATTGGAAACTCTTGCTAACGTCTTGCAACATTACCCACCATTAATGCAGGAGTCCCACAGAACTCCTCAAGCAAACAGACTAAGCTCTTGTCACTTTCCATTCTGTCATATCATACCCACATGGCCTGAAGGGAGAGGCACAGTAAGACTAATACAAATAACCTGCTTTTATGTTCCTCCATAGTATGTCTATTTTAAGGCATTACAGTGTATGGAATTGTGGAACTCTAAAACTAAAGGTCTGATAATTTGTTAAGATATTCAGGAACTTGTCTGTCAGAACACAAGATTTATGTAACACATACATAGATATAAAACAGATATGCAGTATCAATTACAGTATTCAATCTATAAATTACAGGAATGCCTGTCGTGTGTGTCTAATGTCAGTCTGTCTATTAATCGCATATCTCTCAAACTTAGTCTGACGGATTTCAAAATTAACAGGTGTCTTGCTATGGGCACTAGTAAGTAAAAGGAAAAAAAATCGGTAAAAGAAGCACTTAGAAGGTTGTGGTTTAAAAATAAACATTCTGACATTGTAAGCTACTGTAAACACTGTAAGCTAAACATTAATTCAGCTACACTGTTTACTTCTGAATATTATATTTTATTCGCGGCCATCATTTGTAGTAGCCTATTCACAAACTGTTTGCTCAAGCGTAGCATTTTCTCTGAGTTCACTGTGTAGCCTGCTCTCTGAATCGTCACACTTATTCACTTGTGGATGTTAACTGAATCCGTAAGTCATCTACGTTGTTTACATCTGAGTGTTATATCTATCTATAAGCTACAGGATTGTCTTTCTGTCTGTGTGAGTGTCTTTTATTTGCATATCTCTCAAACTGTTAGTTCAGTGGATTTCAAACTTGGCAGGTGTCTTGCTACGGGCATAAGTAAGTGCAGTGCCAAGTTTGACGTTATTTGGATTAGAAATGCAAAATATATTGTTTAATATATCAGGTCAAATAAGCACACATTGACTTTTGCCTATAACACTGCACACTAAGGCCACTCCCCCTCTCACACTGCACACTGAGTGGCCACTCCCCCCTAACACTGCACACTAAGGCCACTCCCCCTCTCAAACTGCACAATGAGTGGCCACTCCCCCTCTAACACTGGTAAATCATGATTTCCCAAGAGCACCCAAAAAAAAACATGACAGAAATAGAGGGGAATGCATTGACGTCACTTTCCCGCCGGAACAACCCCCTCAGCCTGACTGAGTGGCAAAACATCTGCTGCGTGACTGGATTTAATAGGGGAAACTGCGAAAATGTGACTAAAACGAACACTTTTATTAATTTAAACTAAATGTTGGACTCAATATAGTGTTCCTTACAACTTACTAAAGATCCAGTGATCCATGGATATTGACATGCAGACAGGAATCGTGTTGCCTGACATTTATGTTTGACTGATTTCAACGCCGGGGAAATAAAAGCAATATAGATGGTAAACATAAGGCAAATTTGCCTGTGAACGCTTTATATAAATACAATGTAGGTCTAAATCCGGGTGATCACTTATATCAGTGTTATATATAGCCTATATATCATATCGTCCAGCCCTAAAAACTTGATAGTTTTTTTTTGGTCAGTGTTTATTAAGAAACAGCCAATAATGCAGAATATGCAACAATAAATATGTAATTGATGAGTTACAAATACAAAATATATGGGTATGGTTTTACAGCTAAATTCAGCATATTGACTCAAATGATAACTGCAAATCCAGTTATTTCCAGTTGTTTCTGTGAATTGCAGCGATCCATTTGCTCTCTTTCTATAGCAGTCTGTAAAAATATACCTCCGATTTTTTATCAAATCTAGTTGTACAGTCAATTCGCCAATGATCGCCCTGACATAATATGGTCTTTACGAATAGAGATTTCCCTACAAAAAGGATAGTAAAGTATTCAATGGCGTTTAGAAAACATTCAGCTGGACAGTAAAAGACACTAAATAAATAATGAATGAATGAAAAGCCTTTTTCTTCCATCTGACCTTTTTCTTTATTCTAAATATTTGAGAGCAGATAGTGTGAAGTGGTGAAAGAGGAGTACTGAGAAAAGCTTTTAGCCCGCAGCAGGTACCACATGCTACGAATAGACAACAGATGAACGATTATAGTAAGAACAGATAAACAATCATAACCAACATGAACAATAACAAATATTTTTCAAATATTGATTCACACTATACAAAAGAAAAAATCATCTGTTGTGTGAAGAGGAATGTCTTACCATGTCTGTATCTGATACTGGCCCAAAACTGGTCACATAGATATCAGTCTTCACCTCTGTCACTCGATCTATGTCACACAGCAATAAAAATAAAGTTTTTGTCAAAAGTTTTTGTCAAAGGCTTGTCTCATGTGTTATATTCAAAGTTCACTAAAACCATAATAGCTTTGTATGGAGATTATCAGTGTAACTTAAATTTCAGCCTGCTCTTCTTCATATAAATATGTTGTTTGGCTTTAGCCTTTGAGTCGAGTGGATTACTTTCATGATGGTGTTTCTTTAAGCTTGATAAATCGGCATTCACTTTAATGGTCTGAAAACAGTTATTCTGCTTAAGATCTCATTTGAGTTCAACAGATGAAGAAAATTAATTCAGTGCTCAAATGATATGGAGGTAAAAAAAGATAAAAATGTACAATGTTTATTTGAGCTAACTATTACTTTGACGTATCATTAGAGGAAGCCGCAACACTTCATCCTGGCTCTTAGCTCGACTGCATGTCCACTGACTCCAGTGTATGTGTATGTGTGTACTAGTCTCTGTGAATCTAAAAAGAAAACACTTCTCAAGAAATCTATTTGCCTTATTGCTTGATCCAAGGTGTCTTTCATGTAGCCAAGCTCAGAATGTACAAACAATGGCATGGGTCACATAAATATTAAATCTGACAGAATACACAAGCAGGGTTTGTTGACTGTAAAGTGGAGCTGAGATTGATGGGTTTGTTTTCCTCTCCTTCAGTGAGTATTCTCAGGTCACCAACACCTTGTTAAACACTCACCTAAAGGATTATTAGGAACACCTGTTCAATTTCTCATTAATGCAATTATCTAATCAACCAATCACATGGTAGTTGCTTTAATGCATTTAGGGTGTGGTCCTGGTCAAGAAGAAAATCTCCTGAACTCCAAACTGAAATGTCAGAATGGGAAAGAAAAGTGATTTAAGCAATTTTGAGCGTGGAATGGACTGATTCAAGCTGATAGAAGAGAAACAACTACTCGTTACAACCGAGGTAATGGAGCAAAGCATTTGTGAAGCCACAACATGCACAATTCCTGAGCATTGTTTCTGACTATGTCCACCCCTTTATGGCCACCATGTCCCCATCCTCTGATGGCTACTTCCAACAGGATTATGCACCATGTCACAAAGCTTGAATCATTTCAAATTGGTTACTTGAACATAACAATGAGTTCACTGCACTAAAATGTCCCCCACAGTCACCAGATCTCAACCCAGTAAAGCATCTTCGGGATAAGGTGGAACGGGAGCTTCGTGCCCTGGATGTGCATCCCACAAATCTCCATCAACTGCAAGATGCTATCCTATCAATATGGGCCAACATTTCTAAAGAATGCTTTTAGCACCTTGTTGAATCAATGCCACATAGAATTAAGGCAGTTCTGAAGGCGAAAGGGGGTCAAACAGTATTAATATTGAGTTCCTAATAATCCTTTAGGTGAGTGTAATTAGTTTAACAATGGTAAAATCAGGTCATAAACCACATTATTTTACTGAATCCATCTACTGATTGTTCCCACTGTTGTGCTAAATCCATTGGATTGTATAAGTAAAACAAGAGTTTTTATAAAATTCCTAAATAGAAAAAAACAATCACAGTCCTTTGCTTATTAATACATTAAGTGCATATAATTGTAAAAACAACAACTTTGCACAGGCTTATTGAACAACCTCATTTGAGACTGATCTAATTCCATTCATCTAATTCTCTAATCATTCATCACACACTTTCTTACCTCCCAGACCAGGTCTCAGTCTGTTGTCGTAGCCATCGAGTAATCTGTCTAATATCCGTGTGAAGAGGGTTATGTTGTTTTTAAAGGCATCTGAGCCAGATACTTCTGCCTCAGAACTACACAAGAAACATTTGACATCACAAAAGTCTGTTACATACACATACTTGCACAGCGTTGCACACAGAGAAAGCTTTGCTCTTTTCCAATGAAGTTATGAGATGATAATCACATGCAAAAACACAAACATGGCAGCTGTACCAAAACATGAGACTTTTAGGAAACGTGTCTCTTGTCTCTGAATGGCCAGTCTACATATCCCCATTCCCTGTAGGTTTGTGCATATTTACATACAAATGTATATAAGTAGCTACTTGCTAATAACAAGTTAGTGATTGTATCACACCAGTATTACATATGTTATGTATAATAAATTATGTGTATTTTAATGTAGCCTATATTACTAACAGTCTTCATTACTCAAATGGTTTGAAGATTGAATAAATGGATGGATTTACTTTTATTCCAAGTTGCCTTGATGATTATAGCTTAAACATTTTATCGAAATTACTATCTGTGGTAATCACCGTGTTGTCCACTGAGATTAACTTAAATTTAATCAATTATAATTCAATTGTGTATGTTTCACCCAATAAAGTATGCGTATGACTTTTTGGGTGAAACTTGCTGTATGGCTTACTTTCTTCTGTGGAACATAAAATATATTTTGAGAAATGTCTCGAGAAAGAAGTGTTTTATTTTTCATCCATACAATGGAAGTCAATGGTCTCCAAAGTTATTTGGTTACCAACATTTCTCAAAAATGTCTTCCTTTATGTTCAGCAGAAGAAATACATTTTTGGTGACACTTGACCTCAATTGCATGGGCGAAAAACAACGGACATTCTCAAAATATATTTTTTTGTTAGTAAGTATACTTTACTTTGGTTATATTTTAAATGTTGGCAATCATACCAGTTAAGCTTTTTTGATCAACTTCTCTGAGATATACCAAAATCTGTTGCTTTGCTTACCATGAACGCCATAAAACCAGCAGAAACAGGTTGGTTAGAAATCCATTCAAATGACCACATCGCTGATTCATTGTTGAGTAATTTCCTGCCAAAGAAGTTATTTCAGTCTAAAAAATTCAGTTAAAACAATTTATATAACAAAGAATCAACACAAAACTTCCAGTGACGTTTATTTCCGCTTGTAAGCTTTTTGCGTTTTAAAGTAGGCAACGTGTACACGGCACGCGCATCCCCAGAGCGCGCACTTATGTCTGGAGCCAGACACCAAGGCAAGAGCGATCCTCTTGGCTTCAAAAGTTGTACATCCTGAAACAATTGCTAAAATAACAGCCAGTGCTTCTACAATGAAACATAAATAAATTATAACGATCAAAATGACTGACACGCTCTCTTTGGCTAAGTTTGGTCACAGCTTTAAAAAACGAATCGATCTTTTACAAAACCAAACAATATATATATATTTAAAAAAAAACAGACAAATTACCTTCGTTTGGCACGTGCAGCTCCTTTTAGACAAATAAATATGAAAAGTTAGAATCTCGTGCTCCTTGTGTCTAATCCGTATTCACGGAAACTCCCAAGGCGCGCGCAAATGCATGTAGGCTAGACTGGCACTGCGAGAGTGCAGATACGTGGAATATGCCTTCTTCTGTGAATTCCTGACGGAAACATGATCAAGAGGCATCCCCTGGTCGCAAAGACACACAATCCTTCTGCATATCCAATGTTGTTGTTCTGAGTGCTAGATCTGCTTGAATGAGTCCATATAGGCGTAAGCCCGGCGAGCATCAAGTGGCCAATATACGCAAGAAGAGACACCGGGTCCTAGAGCGAGCACAGCTCACACTTCTTTCCACTGGAAATCATATTGACCTCATCAATCACGTTTATTCTGTCAAATGTGTTGAATAAGGATGCTAATATAACCAAAAGTTCCACACCTGTATTCCTTTCTTTCCTCGTAAAACATAAAACAAGATATTGTGAGTGTTTCTTTTGTCCCCCCAATGGAAGTCAATAGTCAACAAAACTGTTTGGTTACCAACGTTCTGCAAAATATCTTACTACTCAGACTTCATATTCCTCGTGCCCATCTTATATAGGTCTTATGTTTTTATTTTAATATATTTTAAAATATAAGTGATGCAGTTACATTTTCAGCATCAGTGTCAGATGATCTTTCCATGATTTCCAACCTGAAATGCAACCTTTGCAACCAAAATCATCCTGACTGACATTACTTTCTACTGTAAAGAGTATGATATTTGTCATTTATAAGAATAAGTTTCCAGAAAAAATACTCAAGTAAAGTGTACTTACTGTAAGTAGGCTATACTCAAGTAAATTGTTACTGTCCACCTCTGATGTACTCATAATCAGATGTGCATGAATCAGAGTAGTGATCAAGAAGTAAAGATTCATCTTTCATGCCTTTGTTCAATCCAACATAACTCACTCTCAATTGCTTTATTTCTTGGTTGTACACACACAACACACACACACACACACACACACACACACACACATCTTATATCACAGCAGTTCACATGCAATGTAGATAGGTGTAGGACCAAATTGCCATTTGTTGTGAAAAGGATAAAAACCAGCATGCAGCCAACTCCCATGACAAACATTAAAAGTATTAATTTAATGTGATATATGCATATAAATCTTTATCATGGCCAGATGTATTTTTACATGTTTGTTTTAACACAAACAGCTTTATTTAACATTTCTTTGTCATGGATCGAAGATACAAAGGCTGACATTTGTTGACATTTTCTGACATTTAAGATTTGTGGTCGGAGGAGCACTGCGGGTAGAATGTACAGAAAGCTAAAAACACTGACAGGGCAGATGATCAATATGCCAAGACCCGGATAAAACAAATAGGTACAACATACTACTTAAACGTTTGTGCACACACTCTCTGGCTCACACACACATCAAGTCCAAACAAAACAAAAATACTTTGTTGGAGAAAATAACTCATTACTGAGAGAAATATATGAATTACCCACACAATGATTAGTCGGTGTTTCATAAAAATGAAGCTCATGATCAATTTTATGTGTCATTTTATGTATCCTGAGTGTCTGGATTCCACCAGCTTTACTCACTCCCACTGTTCACAGTCCCCTGAGTTTTTAATCACCATCACCTGCACCTCATCAGTTCACCTCCCTACACTCTTAGAAAAAAAGGGTTTTATATAGGCCTATAGGGTTCTTTACTCAACTCCAAAGGACATTTTATGCTAAAAAAGGTTCAATAATGACAAGAGAGAACACTTTTGGCACAAAGGTTCTTTAAAGGCTATTATTCATTCATATATTACATTATTCTGCTCCATTTTGAAGTTGTTATTAAATTATTGTTTATTAAACTGTTGTTGTAACTTAATATCACATTTTAATCATGCAGATTTTTGGAGGATAAAAACTGAAATGGCACTTTTCGTGTGATATTGATTAATTACATTTTTAACCACCATATCTTGAATTTTGTGATCATTCACATGCATTGCATTTTAGGGGTTCCAAATCATGTAGCGCTTTAGAACCTTTTAAAGTTCTATATAGAACCTTTTCTTCTAAGAGTGTATATTCAACTCCTCTTCACACACTCATTGTCTGGTCTTGTCTCTACATGTCACTATCACGCTAATTACCTGCAGTCCATCCATTGATCACCTGCTTACCTTCAAATGGTAGTTCAGTCTCCAGTCATCAGCCTATTCCCAGTAACTCACCATTTGCATCCTTAAACTAAGGCTCTTGATATCCTTCAGCAAAGTTCCATTCTGAATATTTTCTGCTTGCATACTCACAATATGTCTGTCTGGATCTGCAACCCAAACACTATTTCACTTACCACCTGTCTGACTTCTGTTCCATCTATGACAATGAGATTAACATCTAGATGGATTGGATAGGATGGGTGACATTTACAAAGGCCATGCATGTACACAGAAGGATCTCTTTATTTTTAATTAATTTTAATTTCACACTCATAAACAGGAAAATAGGCTGCATTTTTTTTCTTCGAAATGTCAGTTTGACACACTTAAGATTCAAGCTTTTCGGAGGAGCAGGTTCCGATTGTGATGTCTCTTGAAAGTTCAATCTGACAGGCTCTGAGAGTGATTCAGAGATAATTCCCCTGTGCAAAAAAGCTGGACACTTCCAGTTCTGCATGCTGCCATTCCATCTGCTGATGTTTCAGGTACTTAAGCAGTGAGTTTCTTTAGACCATACATAGGCTAATATTAGCCCGATAACATACATATTCCATGAAATATAACAAACTAATTAGGCTATAATTATTATTTATTGTTATTTTTTTATTATTATTATTATTTTATTTTATTTTTTATTTTTTTTGAAAATCCTGGATCATCAGCTGTGCCAAAAGAGCACTTAGCCTGGCACTGGATAAAGCTGTCCCACTATAGCCAAGCGCCATGAAACCACGAATGATGGCACAGTGTGGACTGTTATAGGCCTATGCTTGATATTTTTGCTCACTAAAACAAATATTGGTTACTAAATCTTTGTTTTCTCGCAGTTTATTATTTTCCCAAGACAGTCAGAATGACAGTTTGGGCCAGTTTGGGCATATCCGTTTCATATGATTTTTCCAATGCATTGAAATACACATTAAAATACAATAACCTACAAAATCATCAATAACTTCTATAAAGTTCACATCTCATTATTATGGTAAAGTTATGCATATTTGGCTTGTGGAGGGATCCGAGCTCAGAATTTCTGCCCGAACCCAGAGTAGCTAGTAGGCTACTCCCTGTTGGTAGGATGGAGCTAAAAGTGAGGAGATGAGGTGGAAGTGGGATGCTGATCATTTGACAAGGAACAAAGTGGGTTCTGCTGTTATTTGTCCTGAGTTGATAACTGATTGATCTCCACTTGTGCTGATTGAGTTAATTATATGCACCTGCACCTCCCGTACCTTGTTAAATAAAACCTAATAGAATTCCGGTGAACCAGCGAAACCCGAAGAAATTACAAGTGATATTATACTGCCACCTGCTGTCATTGTAAGAAAGTGCTTCTGTGGAAATAGAATCAAAACCTGAAATAGGCTATAATTATTTTGCTTGTTAAGGTTGCTCTAAAGAGGGGGTTATTTAATAGATAATTTATAATGCATGAATTAAATAGATAAATAAATAAAGAGGAAAAAGTCACTTTTTTATACCGGAGATACTTTGAAAGAAATAAATACTCCATATTGGTGTTTAGTGTTTCATAGTTCATGTAGGCTTTTGTCTGTATTGATTCAGAACAGAAGTGTGTCTCTGATTCTTGCATGTGTACGCAGAATGATGTCGTCAGCGCGGTCTCCATAGCAATACATCATACATTGTGTGAGACGTCTACGCAGGAAGCTGACGTGATGAGTTTGTTATGAGACATCTTGTTTATGTAGCTCTGTGTCTGGGTCGGGATCTGAGTCACCGTGTCATCTGTCTGATGACTGATGTGTTATCCCTTGTATGGTGTTCGGGTCTGTTGGACCCGTTTTCATTTTTTATCAAAAGAAAAATTATACGATTAATTATTTTTTCAAACTCTTTTTTTTTCTATGTGTATTTTTTCCGTGCACCTGCATTCCTAATTTTTAATTGATAAGCTCTTATGCTGCTATTAATCAGTGAATAAACACAACTTCAAATGAACACTCCCTTAAGATATTTAAGACATCCATAAATGCACACACTCACACACACTTTATACTGTCCAAACTGTATATTCTATTCCCTTACATCAACCCTACCCATCACACAAAACTTTCTGCATTTTTAGGTTTAAAAAAACTCATTCTGTATGATTTATAAGCTTGTGTACCAATGGGGACCTCAATTTAGGTCCCCACAATGACAGGACTCCCCATGAGTCTGTGTGCATTCAGGTTTAAGTCGCCACTGGGATAGAAAACACACCCACAGCGCTTTAGAAATAAACTTTACTCTCTAACTTGTTCTGCATATCAGTGTCAGTATGTGGGCACGTATGTATATGTTAGCCTATGTGTTACGCACACACACTACAATATAGATGGTGTCATAGCAGCCTCACGATAGTAACAAATTCAAATTCTGCTGTAAAGCAAATCTAACAACCCATTACGTGTCAATATTCAGCTTATAGAGCTCCAGCAGCATGTGTTTGTCAATTCAGTGAAATACACAGGGTGCTGGACCACAATAAAAGGTCTGGTTTTTGGCTAGTACTGAACATTTTGTGCAGGACTTTCATTTGTTTGCCCACACCAGCCTACATTTTAAAGTGTCAGGCTTCTTCGAGATGTAAAGCCCTGATGGATAAAGGAAGCCCTCCATGTACCAAATATCTAATCAGCAGATTCAACATGGCAGCAACTGCATGTAGACATGGTCAAGACAATCTGCTGTTCAAAATGAGCATCAGAATCGAGAAGAAAGGGTATCCGAAAAAGGAAAAATATCCAGTGAGGAGCAGTCTTGTGGGCAAAAATGCCTTGATGCCAGAGGTCAGAGAAGAATGGCCAGACTGGTTCGAGCTGATAGAAAGGCAACAGTAATTTAAAGAACCTAGAGCACCTTTGTGATGTGATGGAACTGACAAATCTGTGTGATGCAATCATGTCAATATTATGGAGCAAAATCTCTGAGGAGGTTTTCCAGCATCTTGTTGAATCTATGCCACGGAGAATTAAAGCGGTTTTTTTTTAGTTTTTTTTTTTATGGAAAATATAGCTGGATATATTTTTATGGATCTAATATAGCCGTTGTGATGTATGGTTAAAGGAGTAGTTCACTTTTAAAAAAAAACTTTTGCTGATACTTTACTACGTAAAATAAAGCACGTTTGTGAATCTCCTGTTCGAACTCGTTCGTCAAAATGAACAAATCTTTTTCCGAGTCATTTGGTTCATTCAACGAATCAAACGAACGAATTGACTCGGAAAGATTCGTTCATTCTTATGAACGAGTTCGAACAAGAGAGTCACGAACGTGCATCGCAGTACAGATCAAGGCGAGCATTTGAGCTTATAAACTTAAACTTTGTTTTGTTTTTTAAATGAGCGATCGTTTCACATGAAAAGACCCTTATTCATCGTCTGGAATCGTTTAAAGCCCTTTGAACAGTTTGCAGTTTGTACTGAAAGTGTCTTTTAGACCTTGAACCGTTTGGTTCCCACTGAAGTGCATTATATGGAGAAAATGCTGGAATGTTTTCATCAAAAACCTTCTGAACAAAGAAAGACATGGACATCTTGGATGACATTCGGGTAAGTACATATATCAGCAAAAGTTTTTTTAAAAGTGAACTACTCTTTAGGTAAAGGATTTTTGGTAACCATTTGGAAAAAAAAAGACAGCACTTTGTCAGGCTTCATGCAGTTATTATTGATATCACCACAAATATTCAAAACATATAGCACATCACAGTTGAACTTGCTAACATTTTTGTACAAAGAGTAAAAAGAGAACTATGCTTAAGACTTAAAGAAAATCAGTTTTCTGTACAAACAAATCTTTTTATCAGCATCTAAAAGATAGGTATTTCATTTGAAGAATATCTGTCCAAGCATGAATTCATTACAAAATTTCACTAAACTGTCATTCTTTAAATTAAAGTTTTCTGTACCCACAAGAACGCTAGGCTACAGAACGCTGACCTAAATGGTAGGCATATAGCAATTCCATCTGGGAAAAAAAGAAACTGAAAAGAAAATACAGAAATAACACAGCAACTTTAGTAATCCATGGGTTCTACGATTAGTGATCAGATTAACGATCACAGCCCACTAAAAATCAATAAAGAAAAAGAATTTGAATACTTCATCAGAACCACAGGAACCTTTGAATACTTGAATATTTTCACGACACATCCTGGCTGATCTGCTACGATGACAGTCACTCATGTTTTTTGCTACGTTCCCTCGCGAATTTCAACACATTCTTTTAACCATGCTCAGCTTTGGATCTCAAGGCCACTAGGTGGAGTCAGTGGCTGTGATGGAGGCTCATGGTGAGCTGGGAGAATTTAAGGGTTCTCCACTGCATTTCTCCAGCCCTTTTAAAAGATCAACATGTTTTATGTCCATGAGTGTATCCCAGAGGGAGCAGGTGAGTCCATGGATGGGCAGCGCTGGTTACAGGATGGCGCAGAAGAACTTCTTCTCCCTGAAGGGGTTCTCGGGACGCAGGCACAGGGGACAGCAGAGGATCCTCTTTAGCATGGGCTTCGCAGTACGATGTCAAATCTGCTGCTGCTTTGGAGACCTAATGTTATTGCATGTAAACATATACAGTCATCAAACAATGCTCAATGTATTTTCACTCCTATTAAATGTTTATTTGGGTTCATATTCTTCTCACCTTTATCCTGTCAATATTGGCCTCCATCTTGAGCTGCTCCACCAGTTTGCGAGCCTGAGCAATGCTAGCAGTGTTGTTGGTTGCCATGAGGCTTCCGGTTCAGGCCTGTTGCATTGACACAGATGGAAGAACAAATTCAGGCAAAAAGACTTATGGATTAAAGAGTTTTCAGTTAGATGGACAGTAATGGAGTCCATTTACTTGAGTACAGTAGCCTACTTAAAGGGATACTCCACTTTTTTTGGAAATAGGCTCTTTTTACCACTCCCCCAGAGTTAAACAGTTGAGTTTTACCGTTTTCGTCAATGAGACCAGAAACTGTCTGGTTACTGATATTCTTCTAAACAGGGTTGTGGACTCGAGTCGCATGACTCTGACTTGACTTGGACTCGAGTCCCAAATTTGATGACTTACGACTCGACTCTGACATATTCAAAGATGACTTGCGACTCGAACTTAGACTTTGACAACAATGACTTGACTCGGACTTGAGCCCTGTGACTTGGAAAGACTTGACCTACCTTCTAAAACCACAGATCAGAGAATAATCACTAACTGTAGTATAGCACAGTAGCCTATTATTGACGCATGATCACAGCACTGATTAGCGCTGCTTTTGCACGTTTGGCATTGGCACTGAGCCAGAGAGCACGTGATAGAGTGCGTTCAGCAGCGCGTGTCAGTTGTCATTTAATATCACACGTTCACACAGTTTTCAACCAAATAATGTTTTCTTTTTTCTTTTTCAGGCATTTAAATACACAAGTTATTTGAACCATTTATAATTTGAGAAAAAAAAACATTGATGTCTAGCGAAAATGTCCTTTCAAATGTAATTTTGAGACATGTTATTTTTCCCCACAACAAACGCACATTTTAGTCTATAGGTAACTATAAATTCTTCTCCCTGTTCACCAGCCACTCACTTTCATGTCATTCGGGAGAAATGGATGGATTTATGTTACGTTTTGTAAAAGCGGTACAAGCCCCAAAAAGTGTCACGTGACGCTTGACACATCGCCATGGAAATAGGAATGTTCTAGAACTGTCACGTTAACAAAATAATTTAACCAGTGACTCAATATTTTAAACTTAATGTGTATCAAATCACAATTAATTTTCCCAATGAACAGTTACTTTTATTATTATTATTATTATTTTAAATCTACATTGCCACTCTTCACATTCAACCAATCAGACAACCAACCAATCAACATCCACTAAGTTTGAATAAATATGATAATATTATAAATTAGTATAAATTAAATTTAGACTACTATAGTAATGAACACCGAGACAGTAATTTGTGCAAAAAGCACTAATGACTTGTTTAACACTTGAAGCATAAACTCGAGGACTTGCAACTTGACTTGGACTTGTCTGTCTTGACTCGGGACTTGAATGCAAAGACTTCGAGACTTACTTGTGACTTGCAAAACAATGACTTGGTCTCACCTCTGCTTCTAAATATCAGACAATCAGCTTAATGGACTTGAAAACGGTAAAACTCAACTGTTTATCTCTGGGGGAGTTGTAAAATGAGCCTATTTCCTAAAAAGTGGAGTATCCCTTTAAGTACAATTTTGAGGGATCTTTAGGCTACTTTACTCGAGTATCATTTTGGGGAGTACTGATGACTTTACATCTGAATCTGAAAAAAAGGCTGGTTAGATCTTGTCTTATGAACCTGGTTGTCCAAAAATCACTGATTCTGAACCTCACCTCCATCCAAACTGTCTGCCCATTTAGACTGCAAACAAACTACATATTTAATTAAAGTCTCTCAGAGAAGGCCACAACACAGTTAATGGCTAAAAAGCTATAGAAATATTGTTGCTTGTTTGTGTTTCGATTTCCTCACAGTTTTACAGTCATCAATAATTAATAGGCTATAATTTAAATTAAATCTTTGTATATAGGCCTATAGAGGTACAGCGTAGAAAATAGTAGCTTAATATAAAAATTATATATCAATATAGTCCCCACAAATGATAGAAAAAGCAAATGCATGTGAGTGCTTCTTACATATTTATGTAGCTCTGCCATATGGGTATTGATAGCACACTGTGACACACCTGTCATGACTGTGAGCTCAAAGGCCTGTGGTGTATTGGAGTTTTTAATCTCACTTGGCCCTCCTGCAGCGAGGTTAAACACAAAGGCCTGCTGCTGAGAGCAAACAGCAGGGGGCGCTAGACTATCAGCTGTCACACTGACCTCATTCTAGGTAATGAGCCCAGCCCAGCTCGCCGAAAAGAAAGCAGAAACTTCCTATCGCTGAACAACATCTAGCATTATTTACTCCTCATTCACAAGACACACCATACCTTGAGTGTTTATAATGTGAATCTAATTCAATATACATCTGAAAATGAGAGGAAACTCCAACTTGGCCTGAAGGAAACAAGTTCATCACGGCCTATTAACTTTCCACTTGTAAACCAATTAACCTCGCAAATGCAGTCAGTATCTTCACATCCAAATGTTAATTGACAATGTCCTCACTCTTATCACATTATCTACAATTAGCCTTTATTTCCGGATATTATTACATTATGATTCAACAGTTAATGCGTTATTTTGTATGCCACTGAAAAAAAAAGCCTTATCAGATAAACAAGGGAATAAGCAACTGTAAATACAAGACAAAGGATTTTGCATTTATTCCACAAAATAATGAGAATCCAGGCTCCAATTGTATGAGAGGAGCCGCCTCTTCATCCTCAGCTCCTGGTAATCTGTTGTAAAGACTGTTTCATTAAACCTAGTGACCATCCCATGCCTCTTTGCAATGGACCTCAGTTGCTAGGCAACTGTGATACAGAGCGATCCGACAGCAATGAAACGTTCCACTCCTGAAATCAAGGATGGAGCTCAGCTCACCAAAGGCATCTTTAGATTGGGGAACCCGTACATCTTAAGAGTTCAGAGAGGGGACAGCTTCAGCACACTGCCTGCCTCTGTAAATCAGAGACATTTACAGCCAGACAAGGACATCAGCACAAATCCAGGGTGGAGTCTGTGTTTAAAAGACATTTTAGATTGCAGTCCCTATTCGTCTTCCAGAAGCTCAAAACTGTACCTTATAGGGGTCAGAGAGAGGAGGGGATAAAGACTCAGGAGGCAAAAGGAGAATGTCAGTGATAGGAAAGAGAACAGTGCCAGACAGTAACTTGAAGAGTGTGTAGTCTGCTGATATACAGTCCATGCGGTACGTGATGAACCAGAGGCTCAGAGATGTGCACTATCGCCAGTTAACCCATTACTTTGCACCTAATATAGCATGCGCATGACATCTCCATTTTCACAAATTCATATTTTTGAAGTTTACAAGGAGACAATAACGGTGTGTATATACAGTATGTATGTATATATATATATATATATATATATATATATATATATATACACATATATATATTAGGGATGCACGATATATCGGCCAGCATATCGGATCTGGCAGATATATGTTCATTTTTTAATGTTATCGCTATCGGCCTGGTAAGAAAATGTGGCTGATATATTAAAGCCGATAAATAATGTATTATTCCCTTCAGCTGAGACACTTGTTGAGCACTGTTTATGTTTTTAAATTTCTTGAAATCTCTTCAAAAAATGAAAATACGGTTCGGTACAACATGTGCAGCGCAAATCTGTCATATCAGCTATATAACACTATAATGAGAACATCATTATAATTGTGCGCTTGGGACATGGATTTAATTTTGAGACTTTTGTTTTTGTAATCAGGCTCTCAAAATTAGATAAATATTTGGATTTAAGTTTATCGGCTGATGTATCGGTTATCGGCTTTCAAATATAAAGAATTATCGGTTATTCGGTATTGGCCAAAATGTTCATATCGGTGAATCCCTAATATATATATATATGAGATACATAGATAGATAGATAGATAGATAGATAGATAGATAGATAGATAGATAGATAGATAGATAGATAGATAGATAGATAGATAGATAGATAGATAGATAGATTTTAGTTAAATGGTGTCGTGTAAACAGCCCCTATTACTATTATTATTAAGTCTTTTCTTAAGGTATTTTCCCCAAATACATAAAGTTTTTAAAAAGTATAAAAAAGTTGGGGTTTTTTTAAGTTTTAAAAGTTAAAAAAAAGTTTTTTTCTTTAATATTCAAAGATTCTTTAAATTTACTGAATGTCTAAAGTCAGAAATCATGGGATTAATTGCAATTATTTATTCAGCCCTTGTTTTTAACTGGAAAACAATACATCTGCATATTTTGTGGGGAATAATACAAGTCTCCCATTAACTCCATGCAAATAAAATATATCTTAAGTATATATATATATATATATATATATATATATATATATATATATATATATATAATATTAATCAGTACTTATTATTAATTTGCTTAATGCTTTAGTACTTAATTAAAATATTAAAGTACAATATGAATGTCACATGTTGGTTTCATTATGTTTTGGTTCAGTAGTTCCTGTTTCCTTTGTTCACATTTTTCTGCACTAGTTAGTTTTCATGGTTTCTTTTTAGTTCACACTTGTTCCCTTTTCTGTTGGTTAGCTTTTCTGGTGTATTTAAGTCCTTGCTTTTCCTCAGTTCATGTCTAGTGTTAACGTTGTGTTATCGGGTAGTGCTATGTTTAACTCTGTGTTTAGTAAGAGTTTAAACATCTTCAAAGTATCACAATAATGAATAGTAAATAGTAAAAAATGCCCCTCACGGCACTTTCTTGACTAAAAAAGCACAATCAATCTCTATGGATTTTATCAAAGACTGTTACGGTTATAAGATTTGAAATACGGGCTCATCCATGCATGTGTGCAACATTTAGGAAGGGGAAGTCCTGGGGTTGGAATATGTAACACAACAAGAATAATAAGTTGAACAACATTCATAAAACATAATGCCTTCGGCCTAACTGCAAAAAACACAGTGCTATGAATTTAAAAAAAAATGGTTGTGAACATTTATAAACCCAATCCATGTTTCTAATAGCAAGTATCACTCTCTCACTAGACAGCATTGGGTGATATACAGTATGCATATCTATTCTCTTTCTGGTTCTCACCTTATTTTTGACTCTTTCCTCCTTCTGCCCGTTTTTGTTTATCTTCAAAAGTGAGTTCACCTCCTGTGGTGTGTCTTCAGCCTCTGTTGAGAAAGGAAGCCATGCAGTTAGAGTCCATATGTTCTATATCCCGTTTGCAGCTCAAGGCCTTTTGCAAGTGTTTGTGTGCATGTGTGTGTGCATGTGCTGGTTGAAGGGTTTAGAATGTCACACCTTTCCCAGACTGTTTGCAGTGAGTTACATTCAAGACCTGACTGAAGTTTATCTTACGTGACTATACAAAAGCCAAGCCTGCACAATCAAAACGAAAACAACACGACTGAAATGGTCTTCGTTTCCTGTTTACACTTCTGGGCTTCGGGTCTATTCAACTGATTGAGTAATTGTACAAAAAAATTACATTTTTAATCATACAAATAATATATAATTTTTTTTGTTTACTTCTCATCTATTCATTAATGCTGTGTTTTTGGAGATATAAAGTACTTTTGTATCCAAATACCACACAATTCCTCAACTACACCATTAGCTTTAGCATTAGCATATTATTATTTTTTTATACATTCCATTTATGTTCTAGCTAGGCCTTCATTTCTGTGTAAAAATTTTTAGATGCATGCCGGATTTTTTATTTATTTATTTTTTGACATATGAAGAAAATATATTTAGTAGGGCTGTCAAACGATTAATCACGATTAATCGCATCCAAAATAAAAGTTTGTATTTACATTATATATTTGTGTGTGTGTACTATGTATAATTATTTTGTATATATATAAATAAATACACAAACATGCATGTATATTTAAGAAAAAATATTAATTATATATAAATATTTATATTTATATATAATATAAATTATATATAAATCTATAAAATGTCTTAATATATATACAAGCATGTGTGTGTATTTATATATTTAAATAATTATACACAGTGCACCCACATATATTATGTAAAACTTTTATTTTGGATGCATTAATACGTTGACGGCCCTAATATTTAGTTTTTTTCACATTTCCCATTCATTTCAATGTGGGGTCATACTGACCCCAAAGATCCAGAAGTATAAAACTTTTTTTACATACCTTCAGAACAACCAAATCAAGCCCAGTTTTTGTGTGTGTGTGTGTATAGATAGATAATGTATGAAAAGTCACAAAATCTTATTCCACTGAGATGAAGGGAACCTTTTTTTTGTTAAGTAAAAGACGATTGCTGTCGTATAGACCCCATGAACCGATTGAGGGCTATGCTTGATGATAACACATCCATATGATTCCTTTTGTAAAAATATAGCAGGGTTGAGTGGAACTTTTAAGATTACAGGTTGGTGTATTCACATCCCACCTTCTCTCTTTCTCTTTCTCTGTCTGTCTCTGTCAATGTGATAAATGTGCCAATTAAACTCCTGGAGAAGCTCTGCCGCAGCAGGGAATTCCACTATTGTGAATCATTTCCACACAGAATGTTCCAGCGACATTTAATCTCTCCCCGTCTTTTCAGTCTCAGTGGACACAGCACCACCAAAACAATTAAACAACATTAGGGTGCACCGCAAGTTGGTCGAAAATGAGTCACTCTATTGCTGCAATACTTTGTTTTTGAACAGAATTATCACACTCGCGAGTAGTTTCACTGAAGGTAACATGACTGTGATAACGCAGGAATGAGGAACAGTAACCTCACAATTTAATATAAAACCCTGGTCACATGTCCACCTACGCACGACAAAGCTAACAGCTCACTGCTTGTTTAATGGCATACTTACATTTTACGAGATGCTTTGGCTGTCTCTTGACAACATTCAAAGAAAATAATAATATTCTTAAAAACTATATGGAAATAATTTATGAATATATGCAGTTGTGTTGTGGGGGTGGGGACTTGGTATAATTTATTGGGTGTTAGTTGAATGGAGGCAGATCTGAATGTGAGGCTTGCAGTTAATTGTAAGAAAGGGGTCTTGGCCAGGCAGAGAGACCATCTTTAACCAATAAAAAACATCTTAAAAATATACCTGAAAGCATCTTCGGTTAAGAAGTTGTCAAATGTTTGTAACTGACACATGGCTTGTCTAACTTTACCACCAACAGTCAATGTGAATTGTTTTCACTTGTGTAATGTGGAACACATTTCCGTGCTGAAACTGTATATTTAACAAGCACAAATTAAAACAGGCTTTGATTTTGTTTATCGTGATTTGATTGAAGTTTGAAAAGTCAGCTTCTAGGCTACGTGAATGAATGCGCATTTTTTTTAACACCCAAGTAGCTATTTATCTATTGGTTAACATTATACGCTGCATGGCCCAAATCTTCTAAATACAGAGAACGTACATTAATAAAGTAAATATTACCATTTGTCTGAAAAGGAATAAATAAGTTGTTGGGGTTTCACTTAGTGATCATTTTAGCTGGAAACTGCAGTCAATATGTATATGTTCTTTTAGAGTTTGCAGAAAAGAAGTTAGGGACATATTTTTGATCCAATGATGATCCAAGCAAGGTAACATTTTCTTGGCAGTCACAATCTGTGCGTTTCATTTTCATGGACCTTTAGTTTGTATTCCTCAGTTACTTTCCTGTGTTGACCTTGTTCCTAGTTTATTGCCAGACATTATTTGTAATGGACATTCATTCAATCGTCACACCTGTTTATTATCTGGTCATCATCTTCATGTGGATTACTTGAGTTTGTTTTATTTAATAAATCTTTTGTTTTATTGAACCTTTTGAACTATTCATCTTATCATCTGGACCTAAACGTTACACTCTCCAGGCCTCAGCAGACACAAATTTATCTGCTAAGCCTCAGATGGTAAAGAGAGAGTGTTTGTGTGTGTTAGAGTGAAAGAAAGAGACAGATTTATAATGTTTTTCTGGTTTCACTCCAGGGGTCCCATAGTAGACACTGACCCTGCCACTGAAGGGCCTCATTTATAAAACGTGCATACGCACAGCTTTGAACCTAGTGTGCCAGTCATGAAATGCATCTCTATAGCACGCATTGTGTTTATCGTGCAATTTATACGTGAAAATAAGTTTTACGTGCATATGGTACGCAGTTTTCGCGTGCATATGTAACACACACCACTGAATCCTACCCAAACACGCACATCATATGCACATTAAAACTCATTTTCGCATATAAATTGCATGATAAATACAAAGCGTGCAATAGAGATGCATTTAATGAAATCAGGTCGAGTGTGCATACGCTAAGGGTATGTTTACATGACAGCGATGTAGGCTACTGAAAGTGGAAACGCTTTCCCTTAGCGTTATTCATGTAAAGTCAAAACGATCCTGTTCACACGAATCTGTGAAAACGATTGAAAACACATTATGCTGCAAAAAAGACTACATGCTATAGACTGAACATGGTATATGCATGTGCATGACGTCACTGCTTTCACAAATTTGTGTTTGCAGTTTACACGCTTTCAAAAACTGTCACTTTGAAACCCTTATAAAAGTTTGTGCACTGTAAAAAAATATTGTTGGTTTAACTTAAAAAGTAAGTAACCTGGTTGCCTTAAAATTTTAAGTTGATTGAACTGGAAAAAGTGAGTTAATACAATGAAGGATATTAATTTAATCATCAGAAACTCAAAATAATAAGTTATCTCAACTAAATAAATTATTTAAGTTGATTTGACAAGAGAAAATATGTTGTGATAACAAATCTTGAAAATATTTTTTTACAGTGTGTTTCAGGCCCCCAAAACATCATTGTCGTGTAAATGCAATGGCCGAAAACGCATAAAAAGGTTTACGGTGTCATGCAAATGGCCCCAAAAATCCATGCCAACATTCAGATTTATAAAATATGATCTTAGACATGGAAAAGTGCTTGCGGCAAATCAGGGTCTGAGCAGACATACTGTAGGGGCCTACACTTTTCCTTGTGGCAGAGTCGGAGTAGGCCTACTGAAGGTATTTGGAAATCTAAGATTTTTTGCAGCTTGCCATCCTCAAGTAGCTAAAAGGTTTTTTATGTTGACTTGTTGCTCTATGTTAATGCAATAATTAGGCGGCGCTTATCGAGGCAGAGATCTGAAGCCATACAGCCGTGCACAATTTCAAGATCACTTGCGATTTATAAATATCACATCTGGTAGAGCAGCTGTACGCACGTTTTTTCCACGAATCACACGTTCACACATTCGAGAAATGATCATATCAAATGTAGGATGGTTTCTATCCTGATCTCAAGACTCAAACCATGTTCGTCACTCTATTTCTCCAACGCCTAACACATTGAAGAGTCTGTTGGCAGAATCAAAAACCTCCCATGTGAATTTGACACAGCTGTGATTCTGTCTGAACTATACGTAGGCTATTGCTCTATGGTTTGTTCCTTCTGGTGTCCATGTCTGTTCTCATGCAAGATTCAGTCTTAAACATAAGACTCCCCTCATGTGTTATGAGTTAGGAAAGCTAGGCAATCCTCCATGAACATAGTGATAGGCTAACACTCATTCGATATTCAAAAATGTCTTCTGACTTTATTTCTTTCATCGTGAGTTCACAAAACATTACAAATCTAGACTGAACCTTAAATACAGGATGAGATCGTTCAGGATTATCAAGACTTGTGGTTTTTAATGAAACAGGAGCTTGTGTGTGTTTACAGTGGGTTAAAATGACTTCCTGCTGAATCTGCCACTTAGCCAAGAACAACACCCAAGGTTCCCAGAGAGTTAACAATATTCCAAACATTTGGGGCTGCATTCTCTACTTTCAACTCGATTTCAAGTCATGTTCTTAAAATGCACTCGCATACACAGTTCTTAGTGTCCTCTTATCAAGAAAGGCTTTTTCCTCACTCTGCCACTTTGATCACTGATTCAGTTATATATTTGAATTTCGTGTTTATAAATATATATATATTATTCATATTTGTATTTGTATTATATCTATTATGTTTTTGTACCAAAAGAAGCACATGTAGGCAGACACTCATATAAAAAATGACTTCAAACAACTTTCAGCAATCTGAAATAAGGTGGAGAAAATGTGCCTGGTGTGAATATTAGTCAGAGTGGTTGAGTCTACAAACAGAGCATGAAGTCATTTTCTCCTTCATGGGAATACTCTCTCTCTCTCTCTCTTTCACACATTCACCCACTGTCTCTTTTGGAAGGGAGTAAAATGATGAAAGTGTCTCGCTATGTTCATCAGGCAAGATACACCAATATAGCCAACTAATAATTACATAGATATATGTGAATAATTTATTTTGTGTAATGTATGGTCCATGAAACATTAGTTATCATATTTGCACAATAAAAAAAAATTCCAATAAATGTTTGAGTTTGAATGCCAAGCTTTCTTGGATATTATAAAATTAATGACATTTTCGGAAATTATAGAAAATTAAAAACCTAATAAAAAAATAGGTAAAATGTATTTATGTTTGTGGAAACACACACCCATCGGACAACTATCTTAATAATCTTCATGATAAACGTTCCACATTACCTAAGATGCTGTGACATCCAGATTGCCTGGAAAAAATAAAAAGCCTACCAAAACATTCAAAATGGATCTCATCTATTCTGTGCTGTCTAACTGTCATGGTTGTGTACTGTTTTATGTTCAAGTTTTACAATGAGTGGCTTTCCTTTGTTCCTTATTCCACTTCTAGTTAGTCTCCTAGGTTACTCATTGTTTGATTATTGTTTGCTCCAGTTCATTTAGTTGATTGGTTAAACTCTGTGATTCCTTCTGTTCATTGTCAGTTCTTGTCATTTGTTAACTTGGCTATTCTGTTCCTGAGTTCTTTTGTAAAAACTAAACTGCATTAAGATCCTTTTCTCCTCATCATTTCACCGATTGACACTAACAAAGCATTCAGATTAGAAACACTAATTTCTGTGATTATAAGCTCTTATATTAATAATTCCATGCAGTGAACACTATTTAATGTATGTGAGCTATATAGTGCTAACCAGAGCTCAGCCTGTCATACAGTTGAGTGGAACCTTCCGCAAGAAAGAGCCCTGTTCTAGAGTCATCATCAGCATTCTCTGGGGACTCCTGGGGGATTCCTCTCCAATATTCAACCTCCTTTCACCTTCTGCCATTTCTCCATCTCTCTCTTTCTCTCTTCAGCATCTTCTCCCACCCCTCCCCCATGCTCTCCTCCACTTTCATCCCCCATCTCCGGCAGCATTTACCCCAAACAGATGCTCGATGCTCCTCATACGTATACACCTGACCAAAAAAGGAATTTCTGCTCTACATTGCAGTGTGTAAAATTACGAAACCCTGATACGTACTAACAAACACATCCTCTTGTAAATCACAAGCAAACATATTCATCTCCAGAGCAATTTAAGACTGATTTAGACTGACACACATGCAACGGCTGAGGACAAGCCGTGCGTCCATGCAAGACTAGTCAAATAGAACAAACACACCCATATACACAGTGAAAAAAACACTACACATATGACAATAATCCAGTGCAGGTGTAAACTAAAAAAAAACACAAGTAAACACACACATGCATATTTTTTCTAAATAAAAGAGATTAAATGAAAATGATTTCATTTAGACAGCTTGCCCCACTGACATATTCACGCCTGTCTATCTGCACACAAATCTCAGTATGAGCCTGCATGAAAAAGATCTTCTACTCACCTCCTTTAGTGTGTGTAGAATCTTAAACAACACAAGAGCAGTATGAAACAGTTGCACACACACTCCTTGTTCTGACACCCTGGCACCCACACACGCTCACACACACGCGCTGCTACACTACCCCAGCTGACAGCCTTCCTCTCGCTCCACCCATCAACTAGTGGAATCACTCAGGAAGCCAGCTGAAAGCCACTTCCTCTTGCTCCCAAACACTCACAAAGACATTGTTTAAAACGAAAAACAAGATTATTTACCTGCTGCCACCCCAGTCAGACAATAGTGCTGTGAATCTAGTGTGTTAAAGCTGATGCACACCAGTGTTATTTCTGGTCTCTGCTCTTTGGCTCCTGAGCTCAACAACAGAGGTTCAGATAAGGAGCACAGATACATATCCACAACGGCCCCTCCCCCAAAGCATGTGCATGTGTGTCTAAAAGAAAGACAGCGAGAAAACCTCCCTTTCAGAGTCATTGTATGCGCTCTCACACACACACTCAGCCTGAGCTCCTGTAATCAAAAGCTTAATCTTCAGTCTCACATATTAGGGCTACAGAAGATTAAAAAAAGGAATTGCAACTGGCAACTCTTCAATAAACACACATACACACAGTGGAGGCTGAGGTGACAATTTGTTACAGGATTGCAGATGTGTGTGTGTGTGTAACTTTTGCTATTCTATATTTGGAAATGTAAACAGTTGTCTGACCAGAGTCGGTGTGTCACTTTGGGATCCCCATACGTGTACTGCAAGCTGAGCACTGCTGGTCACCAGCATATGTTGTGTTTTGGATGCTGGTCTGGCATTGGGAGGCTGCTGTGCTGTTGTCTCTACCAGGCCTACTGTAAAAAAATATTGTTGGTTTAACTTAAAAAAATGAAGTAACCTGGTTGCCTTAAAATTTTAAGTTGATTGAACTGGTTAATACAATGAAGGAATTAATTTAATCATCAGAAACTCAAAATAATAAGTTATCTCAACTAAATAAATTATTTAAGTTGATTTGACAAAAGAAAAATGTTGTGATAACAAATCTTGAAAATGTATTTTTTACAGTGTACACTGTAAAAATGAATATGCTTTATCTAATCAAAACAATTGTGGCAACAGATTACAAGCAATATTATTAATTCAATTTAACAAATTGGAATTGAGTAATAATTAATCAAATTAATTCCTTAAAAGTTAAAGCCACACTGTGTAACTCTTTTAGTTTATTTCATATTTAAAATATATGTGCTCATTAATGTATATTTACTTCGTTAAAGTAATAAAGTATTCTCGTGAGTGTGTAATATGCCATTGAAAATACATACGGGTAAGGTATCTAATGTTCGGTCGCCATGTTGCCCCTCCATCTTGAAAGTATATTAGCCAACGAGGGACATACCCGTTAATTCAAGCTTCGCCTTTCGCGTTTATGTTTGAGTTAACACTCATGGGACGAGGTCAAACTGGAAGCCATGTTAATCTTGGACTACATTGGCCACCGATAGGAGTTAAAACAAAATTGGAATTAGAGGAACAGAAACTAATATTCACTGGATGGTCATATACCTTTCACCACTAGATGGGGGTAAAGAGGTGTAAACGTTAAATGGATAACTTTTAAGGACAATTTTGATTAATTATTACTCAATTCTAAGTTGTTAAATTTAATTAATAATATTGATATAATAAAATATTTTGTCTTCAGCCAAAGTATATGCTGTTGTCCTCCAGCTAGAATAGCACCAAATGGACATTTTCCAGGATAAACATGGTGGTCTGAGCTGGTCTTTTCTATGGGAGCCTATCTTATGTTCACCAAGGCTACATTTATCTTATCAAAATACCGTCGAATATTTAAAAATATTTTACCAATTTATACATTATCAACTTATCAATTATTTTTAATATTAATATATTTTATATGTAATTTCTTCCTGTGATGGCAAAGCATTTCAGTGTCACATAATCCTTCTAATATCATTCTATTATGATGATTTGCTGCGCAATAAATTTTCTAATTATTATCAATGTTGAAAGAGTTGTGCTGCTTAATGATGATACATGTTAAGTATTTAGATTCATGCTTTTAGTAAAAAATAGAAAGATGAATTTCAGTAGAATGGATCGGTATAATCATTTAAAACAAATTAAGTAAAAGCCATTGTGAGAGGGGTAAGCCTCTGTTGGGCTTAATAGAATTAATTTATCAGTGATCTGATTACGGAGATTCATTATGTGAACTAATGGAATCATCTCACAGAGTTAACCCTTCGGATTACTCACTAAAACATAATTACATTAATATTCCAATACATCAACATCACCACAAAAGACTGTGAAATAACATTTTCATTTAGAGGTTAAAGATGTAAATTGAGACTGGAGAGAGAATATGCGTATGTGTGTGTGCATGATTTCAATTCTAATTTGAACTTTGAAGCCATCTGGCATTCTCCAGTAGCTGCTTGCCTGCCCCACTGCCCCATAGGATTACCATGAGGATGACAGTGAAGCCACTATCACCCTGATCTCAACACAAGATCCCTGCACAAAGATGTTAATCAATCATTTATACGGATGTTTTGTTTGTGCAATCAACAAAGACTGAATTTGACAAGAACACTTGTTCTAACGGATAGAAATAACAGCCGCTTTGGCTTTGCATTCAGGTCAGTGATTGGCTGGCTTCATGAACTGAACTAAAAGAGAGATCAACATCATACTTTAAATACACGTAATATAAGTTGCAGCACTATTCAAAAGTTTTGCAGTAAAATTTCTAATTTTCTATATATATATGAAGAGTTCTCTTCACTTCTCTTCATGACTTGTATATTTAAGTTCAGTAATTTCACTTAAATGTCAATTAATCATGAAATTACTGAACTTAAATATACAAGCTTGATAAAATGGTCATTTTAGAAGAAAATTTCAAATGGCACTTAGAGGCTTTTGCATCTGAACTCTTTCAACTCTTCTATATATATATATATATATATATATATATATATATATATATATATATATATATATATATATATATATATATATATATAAACATTTGTAATATACGTATATTGCAGTTATTTTAAATTGCATTTAACAATATAATGTATTTTAGATCAAATAAATGCAGCTTTTTATATATATATATATATATATATATATATATATATATATATATAAAGCTGCATTTATTTGATCTAATTACATATATATATATATATATATATATATATATATATATATAATGTAATTTAGATCAAATAAATGAGCTTTATATATATATATATATATATATATATATATATATGTAAAGCTGCATTTATTTGATCTAAAATACATTATATTGTTAAATGCAATTTAAAATAACTGCAATATATGCAATATATTACAATGCAATTTATTCCTGTGATTCAAAGCTGAATTTTCAGCATCATTACTCCTGTCCTCAGTGTCACATGATCCTTCAGAAATCATTTTAATATGCAGATTTGCTGCTCAAGAAACTGCCTGTTTCATATTTTGGTGGAACCCGTAATACTTTTTTCAGGATTATTTAAATATATATGTCAATTAAGGCATTATAAAAGTCTTTGCTGTCACTTTAATAAACTTAAAACATACTAGCTGCAAAAAATAATCTTACAGACCTCAAACTTTTGAAGGGTAGGTTACGTTTCAAGTTCATTTGTCACATTTATACATCTTTAGTAGTGAAAAATGCTTTCTGCAAACCCCTACAGTGTGCATGTTACTTGAAAGGCTTACTTACTAGTAATTTAAGATATATTTACAAAAATGTAAATCTGAAAAAAATGTGTTTTACCACAGAAATAACAGCCTAAAAATATAGTTTTGAAGGGGAAAAAAAAGCTTGAAAGAAATTTCAACTAAACCAATAGGCCGTAAGTGTTACAAAATGAAATATTGTAATGTGCAAAGGGCAGCAGACATGTCATAGAAAACTGAGTACAAAGTGCAAAAGTTACACACTGCAGTCCATATAACAGATGACACAGCATGATTCAACCAAGTACATAATCTCTAAAACAAGGTATTATAACATCTTGATGCCATAGCATAATTCTGTTTATTGAGGGAGTTGCATCCTCTGCTGCCTGTCTATCCTCTGACTGAGACAGGAAGAAAGAAGAATAACACCAGATAGCATAGAGAGATAAAGAAAGCAATGGTTGGGAGGGAATGAGCGAGAAAGAGAGAGAGGGGGGAACGGAAGGATGTAGTGTGACAAAGAAGCTGATAAAATGGATTTCCCCTCTAGTTGCCATGGCAACAGTGGTGGTGGATGAATGATTTTCAGTACAGTCAGGTAGCTGTGAGGAATAGGCTGGAGAGAACAGGACAGCACCAGCTTTAAAGAGAGGTGGAGCAGGATTTTCTTGCTCACGAAAATGTGATTGCTGTAATTGCTCTCGTTCACCCACTTTGATTGTATAGTTATGAGACTTTTTTTATGAAAGCAACCCACAAACACTGCTTACGCAAACAAAAACCTCAAGATGATGCAGTGATGTCATCAATGCTCATACAGACATTCTCTTGAAACACTTTACTATAGTGTAATGCTTCCCAGTTAATGTCTGAGGAACACAATTTACAGCACACCAAACAAATAAAAAATGATCACATAATGCACAATTTCCTAGTGACTCATATCGATTTTGTAAAAGAAGAGACAACAAAGACTACAGAAACAGAAAAAGGCAAATTTGGCAAGTACTGTGTGATTAATTGTATCCCCAAGTTGCACTTTTAATAATGAGTCAAATATTATTTGTGCTCTCAGTTTCTTCTTTATTTAAACAGTTCAACATAAAAATAAATTGTAATTTTGATATTGATTCATCTAAGCCATCCCAGGTGAAAAAGTTGTCAAATTAAGTGTATTAAAAATGCATGACATTATATTTGTATTGTACTAAAAACATATTTAAGTACATTTTTAATACACTTAATTGGACGTCTTTTCACCTGGGATCTAAATAAATGCTGTTTTATTTTACCATGGAGTGTGTTGTTGGTCAATAAAAAAGGTTGTAAAGGTATTAAAAGTCTAAAGGTTGCACCATGCACAACTGTATATGTGGATTAAAACTACAGAGCTTTTAAACGTGAGTCTCTGATAAATATCTTCACTAAACATAAGGGTTAACTGAAACTGATAGTGCTGAAGTATTTTAGATGTGCTGACTCAAAATATGTTTTACTAATCACATGTTAAAGTTTAAACAACTCTGCAAAAAGGGTGACAATGACAAAATACATTTTAGTTTAATTAAAAGTTCACTAAAGGGGAAGGAAAGCACTGGACAACAAAGCCAAACCAAGATGTAATTGCACATAGTGGCTAACAGCATAAAGTGTGGAGCCCACAACAGCAGTTTTACAAGAAATGGACATAAAATGCTAGTTTAAACAGAAAGAGGGCGTTTAGTTATCCTCCAGTGAGATAAACAGGAATTTATTAAACAGTTCATAGTAACAAGCATGTGCCATGTTTAAACAGCTACACAAGTGTTAAAATCGTTGTTTAGCGTTTAGTAGCGATTGCTCACAAGAATGAACACGGAGGACATCTGCTGGCAAAGATGTATCACTGCAAACAGCTTCAAATCATAATATTGGATTTTGTGCAGAATACGTCAGCAGCACCCTAAGGTTAGCACACGTAGGCTACATTACAATACATACTTCCTTAAAAGCAACAAATATGTTATCTATCTATAAAAATAATATTATAAATTATAAAATATAAAATATAATAAGTTGTTTTTTATAAGTTTGCCTTCTAAAGCAGTGTTTATTTTTGTTTGATTTTTAAATAAAAGTCTATGCTACAATGGTTTATTGTGTTTGTGAAATGGACACAAATAGTACAAAAAAATAATAAAATTAAATAAATAACAAACCTGGGCTATTGTAAAACTGACTAGCAGCATTTGACACTGGTTTACGGTATCAATCAAGTCCCCGAAAAAATCTTGAAGTTTTTAGAAATTATTTTTTCATTATGTCTAAGTTCAAGAGAAATGTAAAATCTGTGACTGTTCCAATTAAAATAACACTTCAAATTAACGAATTTTTCATTTTCAATTTTCATTATACTGAGCAAACGTTTATAATAAACCCTAACATTACATAAGGTTATAAATATCAAGCAAGAAATAAAAAAATGTTGCCACTTACCATAACTAAAGAGAAGAGTTGAGTTCAGCTGACGTTTGATTACGTTTACGCATAATTGGGGCGGGGCTAGAACCCGTATCAGTTCCGGGAACGCAAATAGCACGTGGTTTGTAACCGGCTGCTGCTGCGCCTGCAGTTGATTCACGTTTTTCCACACACACAGTTGAGTTGTAAGATGGCGGCGCGGTGGGGGACAGGCAAGAGAGATGTTAAAAGTCTGTAATACTCAAATGTTCTCCCCGGTGAACCTTGACGAGGTGAGAACTGCACATATTAATACTTATATGATGTTGTGCCAGAATGAAATTGATGACATCTATCACTGTGCCAAATGTTTAAGGTAAATACGCGATTGTGTGCAGGACTTTGTGACACGTGGATGGGGATGCTCCATCATTTTTTTCTTCACATTTGTGAAAAACATAAAAACAAACAGATTTAGCACTCTCCAGGTGTTGCTAGATTTCGTTCGTGTTTGCACAGAACAAGCTTGTCAAAGGGATTGATGCAAAAGTGTGGTCGTTTTAAATGTTGTCATGCATTTACATTCATAACTTTATCACTCTAGACCAGTGATTAAACAACATTTTCGTTTTAATGAGGAAAAATAGGAAAGTTTTGCTTTTCGTAAACTATAAACGCATTGTTTTGTGGTTTTAAAGTTATCGATAATCTGTTACCAGGAGTTGTTAGCTGTTTGAATGTGTCAGTTCTGAAGTAGAATTTCAATTTAATGTATATGCATTTTGAAATTATTTATTAGTAAGTTCTTAGTATACATGCCACTGTTGATCAAATGTTGCTTTCTTGTTGGTTGTTACATTTTCAAGTAAGTTAACTCACACCCACGTGGCTGATTGAATGAATTTAGCAGTGTTATTATGCCCGTACATTTAACACTGAAACTGCGATTATCAGACAACTGACTCTATTTTATGTTTTACTCCGAGTCTTTGCATTTATGACCTATTAATTTCTAAAGTGGCATGGTCGTGAATGTGAATTAAAAAGTTAGCCCCATGTTGTTCAATGCGGTTTGCGTTGGCTAGCTGTCCAGCACGTGGTACAGGTATGGGTGGGACAGTCATGTTGGGCCATGTGTATTTACTGACAGCACTCTTTAAATCAGCCCGTTTAGTTTTAAAACGAAAACGATTTGTTATCAAGCTGGCCTAAACATGCAATCTAGAAATATTTAAGAAAATGTCAGTGGCCATGCAGAATGTCTGGTAGCACACGGTATGTTTTGAACTGTGCCGGTGTTGGGTTTGCCCAGTAATGCACTGCGGCAGAATGACGTGTGTGTGCGCGCGACACGTGGTTGTAGCTACAAATGAACGCATTTAAAAATTGAAAGTGCTTGCATTTTATTATTTACCACATTATATTTAACAATGCCCATTTACATGTGCTCAGATTTAAATAGCTTGTCTTTGCCTGCTTTTTGATGTTTTGCTGTCATTCACGACATAATATGATTACAATTATTGAAACACAAAGAGTTGATTATTATTAATGTTTCACTTGAAGTCATGTGAATAAATGATTCTATGAGCTGTATTAACATCAAAGCTGACCATAACAGCAGCTGCTGCAGAACAGGTCATGGATTACAAGCCTTAAAGACAGTATATTGTTTTTGTTTGTTAAACTTTTTTACAATCTCTTCTCAGCTAATGTGTATTTCACCACGCAGTGATTTTTGGTTTTAGAAGCAAATTTAATTCTGAAAGTATTGTTTTAAAAACATATGATTTTATTACTTCAGTTAATAATTGTGTAGCATCAGCCAGACTCTCCAGTAAACCAATGGAAATGACTGCTTGAAGTCTTGAGTTTTAGTTGATATGGAGTGGTCTGGTGAAGTAAGACGTCTCTATGAAATAATTATGGATTATGGATTATTGCAGGTAGAGATCCTTTCAGGAAGCTTCTCTGGAAGCTGTCTGGAGTATCCTAGCCTTAACAACGAAGAATGCTTTTGGAGGTTTTACATGGCTGCTTGGATCCTTCTATTCTGTCCATTTTGAGGACAACCCCACTGGAGAAGTAAATAATGCCATTATAATACTGTTCATTGCATGACTTGCGATTTCAAATTTAATGTCAGTCAGCAATGGTACTCAAATGCTTTCTTTGTTTCAGGTTAAATGTAATATTGATGATGAAAGTGAAGCAACACTGCTCACAGCTCTCACTGAAATACTTGACAATGTTGATGATGAGAACTTATCCCCTTTTGACACTCTGCCGGATTCAGACCTGTTCTCCGGACAGAAGGGTCAGGAACACTCATCGGTGAGTCTTCACCTGTCCAAGCATGTCAGGAATGCAATAGAAAGGTTATGTTTGTTTTGAACAGCTTGATGCATTTTCAGATACTCACTTTCCTTTATCCTCTCTAGCTAAGGAAGATGTTTTCACGGCCTCCTCCAGAGGCATTGATTCATGCAAGACAATTTCCTGGAAAGGTATTTCAGTTCTGAATCTTTATTCCTTGTCCATAATTTGGGTCTGATTGTTGTTGTTTTTTTTTCCTTCAATGCATAACTAATGTGAGATGATGCTTTTGTTTTAGAGTCTCCCACAGAATGCAGAGAGTATCCAAGCAGAACAGTGAAGGAGAAGAGGAAGATGGGGATGCTGGTTTTTCAATATCTAATATTGATTTGTCATCACTGGAGGAATTTGATTGGTGCCTTCCAGTGTCCTTAGAACAAGATGGAGAGAGCATGTCTGTCACTCTAAGCGATTTAGTGAAACACATGCACCCTTACTGCATGACTTTATGTATGGAAGGAGAAGAGGGACAAGAGCATCTCCTGCCCGAGGGGGGCCTTGTGCTTGAAGTGGTTGATCAAGGAGAACATGGAGAGCCCATCCTGGCAATCCCAGATCTCGGCATCCCTTTTTCTCACACAGACTCTGCAGAAGGAGAGCAAAGAGTCCGGAGAAAGCATAAACAAGCTGGAATCAAAGCCTAAGGATAGTGCTGAAAAATTACCACCACCTTCTGAAGTATCTCCTGTTGAAGAGGAGAAAAAGGTTGGAAAGTTATGTAAAGGGAAAAAGAAATGTAAACCTGTTAAAGCTGATCTGGTTGAACCGAGAATTTTGAGAAGCTCAAGAGTTAAAGAGGGAGCCCCAGAAGAAAACGGCAGAAAGAACAAAAGAAGAAAAAGGTGACATTTTCACCTGTTAACTTATCCACAGAGCCTGAGAGACCCAAAATTGTTCGTCCAACACAGTTGATGACCCCCGAGCCACGGGTTGAGGAGCAGCACATCATGACCCCTCAAGCTGAAGCAAAAATCACTGACTCACAGCCAGAGAGCAAAGCTCTTAAAAAGTCTCTAGAGGAAGAACCACCCTCAAAACAAGAGCCTGTTAGTGAGCTGCATGCTGTTAGTCAGCGTAATGAGGAAGAACCACCCCAAAAACAAGAGCCTGTTAGTGATCAGCATGCTGTTTGTAATGAAACCAAGCCCAAACCTCTCAGTTTACAGCAGTACCGTCTCCTCCGCCAGCAGAAGAAACCAGACCCTGTGGACAAAACGGAGGATTACAGCACTAAATGGCCCAAGTTGCCTGAAGCGCCCAAGGAGCTTCCACCAATACCTTGCCTGCCAGACCCAAACCCCAGAGACCCACGTAAAACCTTGTATACACCTGTTAAAAAAGACCTTGCACCCGAAATCAGTGCCTGCATGGCACCCGAGAGGCCCTGCTGCTCCCCCAACACCTGAAGCATTACTCATCCCTCCAGCTTCACTGATGGTTTCCTCTAAGAAACCTGCAACTTCTAAAGCATCAACCCCTCCACCTTCAGTTACATCATCTGAAAGTTCACCCCATTTAGTCCACTCATCACCCCAGAAACTACCTACTCCCATCAGCGTGCCACAAAACACTATTCCTACTGAGACCTCTACCCCGATCAGACGTGTGGCTGAGGTGCCTCCTGAAAGGATGGTTTCACCACCAGTGTCCACTACATCTGGAGACTCTCACGGTCTCAATGCATCTAGTAATAAGCAATGTTTACATAGTAACCCCAATGCTGCTCATGTGTGTGAAGATGTGCCGTCTAAAGATCCCTCAAGGCCTCAGATGATCACTACACCAGTTCAGAGCTCAAACTCGATTCCTCTTAAACCTATTGCTGCTGTGCCTGCAAAGAGAGAGACCGAGCGGGTTGCTTTGGCCCCTGTGTCTGATCAAGCCAAAAACACCCCGCCAACTAATTCTAAAAAGCTGACCCCACGGTTACAGCCTCATGTTGCACCGATAGCTGTTCAGCCGTTTTTCTCAGCTCAAGTTCAGGCTAGAGTTGTTGAACTGGCAGAGCAGATGAGGATGGTTTCTTCGAAGATCACCAAAGCCGAAGAACACCACAGTTGAGCTGATTGAGTCATTCACAAATGAAATTGGTGAGCATTTGTCCATGTGTAATTAAGAGATTCAGTTGATTGGATTATGATGAACTTTTCGTTCAGGTATTGAAGCTGCTGATCTTACAAGCCTCCTGGAGCAGTTTGAGGAGTCTCAGAGTAAGTGATGTGTCTGACATCTCTTTCTTAAAGTATTTGTTCAGCCTCATTAGTGAACATATAGACCCATGCTGCCATCTTTAGACTGCAGACCATTAGTTTGTAAGCAACTAGGCCGCACTAACGTTTGGAGCATGGAGAAAGTTGGCAAGAAATTGGTGTCCATTTGCCAGGTCAAGCATAGATCGCAAGTACAGAGTTCACAGTTTAACATGACCCAGTGGGTTTGATAAGACTGTTGTCACACCACTGTGTTCATCTTATCTTGATGTATTAATGGCATTCGGTTGCAAACAGGTTAAAATGACGTAAAGGTTTGTTCCCTTTTCCTAGTGGAATTCTGTTTAACCAAAATGGTGTAGTTGTAAAATGATGAAACATTAACCAGTCCAGCTTCAAAAAGAAGGGTGTGGTATTCCTAAAGGTGCGGTCAGTTTACAATTGCTTGGCAATTTCATGGGCTCAATCCAGTCATTCCAATAGGAATTGGCCCCTGTTGAAAATTGGGAACTACTCATTTTCTAGTTTGTAAGTTAACTGCAGTGAAACTGTTGAAGTTTTTGCTTGATAGTGACTTCTGCGTGTGCTCTGCTTTATACACTACAATGTTATTAATAATAGACAATGAATATTTTTTACATTAAAACGTGCTAATATTACACTTATGTGACCACACCTTGAGGGTAGGGTCTGTAACTTTAAGAGAGGGGCGTGGCTTTAATGACAACAGCTGCTATGTGCTTGTGTTCATTGAACTGCTGGAATTCTGCCTTGTTAACAAAACCATTTTAAAACCAGTTGGCTGTCTTTGTCTGAGGACATGCAGGGGCTGAATACTGACTGTGTACCCATTAAACAAGCATTTATCTTTAGTCTGCTGTTGAGTGGGGAAGTTTTGTAGTGTATCATCACAATACATGCTTTTTGTTGTGGCCGTGTTCTGCTAAATGCTGAACAAATTTGATTGTTGCAGTTATTTTAAGGGTCTGTCCCACTTTCACCTCCTGTTTATGGTATTTCACAACCCTCCTTTTTCTTTCCCAGCAAAAGAAGAGCCAAGGGTACCAGGAGGTCTGTGGTAGAGCAGCCGCTGTAGGAAACTCCAGGTGAGTATCATGAGGCAGAGTGATGGAGTTACCCTACAGCCCTTGTGCTGCTCTTTGCACCAAACTCAATGTTTGTGTGTGTGTGTGTGGCCATAAGCCACATTTCACCAAGACCTGCCGAAACAAATGAAGTCTTTCAATATGACTTCAGAATGTGAAGGTGGCCATTAGAGACAAACATGAGCATAGCTTGTGTCAGTCTGAGTGATGTTTTTTACGACATCAGCAATTCAAAGCTTTTGACGTTGCCATCTGTAAATTGTATTTATTCATTTATTTTCTTAATTCAGTTATGAGCAGCAGGTGGAGACTAAGGCCCTGGAGAAAACCCGCAGCCATGACCTGGGAAGCACAGCAGGTAAAAAAAAAAAATAGTGTGCAATATATTTTATATACACTATTCAAAAGTGTCTGATCACCATAGCAAAATGCAATAAGATGTTTTTAAAAAATATATATATTTTAAAATGTTCTGAAAATGTAAAAATGTATACGTTCTTCAAATTAATAAGTTTCTTAAAATTTAATTAAAATAAAATGTAGTTTATATTTATTTATTTATTTTTATTCCTGGCCACGATACACTTTCCAGCATCATTACTCCAGACTTCAATGTCACATGCTCCTTCAGAAATCATTATAATATACTGATTAGCTGCTCAAGGAATGTTTATCAATGTTGAATATTTGTGCTGCCTAATGTTTTTTTGTTCAAAGTGATACTTTTTGCTTTAAAAAAGTGATCCTAGATTCTTAAAACAGCATTTATTTTAATTGAAATATTGTGTAATATTAAATCTTTACTGGTCGTGGATTTCCATAGATGCATCCATAGATGCATCCTTGGTGAATAAATGTTAGTTTCTTTAAAAAAAAAAAAACAAGTTGCTGACCCCAAACTTTTAAATGGTAGTGTATATAATATAGCTTGTTAATTTAAATGAATAGTGAATGATTTGACCTATTTTGTTATATAATGCAAACACATTCCTAAAGTTTATGTAAATAATAAAGAATTTAAAAAAAAATATTTTTATCTGATTCCTCCCATAGGCCTTACACCACCTGCCACTCCTCCACACCAGATGTGGAAACCTATTGCTCCGGTTTCACTACTGGGGAAAACCAAAAAGTCAGAGGTCCTTAAGCCAACTCCTAGCAAGGCCATTCAGATAGAAGCAAAACCACTCCCCTTCAAATAAGCTGCGCAGCAAGCCTCCGACCCCTACTACCACTGGGCAGACTCAACCTTTCTCCCTTGACCATGACTATTGCCTCCCTTCAAAAGAGGCCAATCAAAATGAAGTTGGCAGTCGATGGAATGTCAAACAACAGCCTAGCATTGTTATCAAGACTGTCGAGCTGTCCTCCATTAAGCCCACGCAGAACAGCGTCTCCAAGGCTTTGTCAACTCCAGTTACAGAAGGAAACCTCAGCTTCAGTCAACCTTCTGCAGATGCAAGGTGCACATTAAACCGCTCTACCTTGATGACTCCAGATGCCTCTCCAAACAGGCCTGACTCTGAAAGCTCTTTACTGGATGAAGCAAAATGCAACCAGGAAAAACCTCTGGACTACTCTGAGTGTTCTTCCAGACAGTACCAGCAGGACAGAGGCCGCGCAAAGCGAAGATACAGAGCCCAGTCCTCTAGTAGCTCAGAATCCAGTTCTGAATCCTCCTCCAGATCACGTTCACCACCCAGGAAAAGGTCCGCTTTGACTTTGTTTATGGTCATTATACATATGTGATAATGAAAGGAATATTGAGAGCACAGTATCCTTTTTTTTACATTTACAGATACAGGTCTCGTCACTCCAGCAGCAGATCCAGTTCTTCATCCTTGTCTCGATCTCGTTCCCGATCCAGCTCCAGGTCATTTTCCCCACCCCGTCGGCGTCGATATTCCTATTCAAGCTCACGATCTGGGTCTTGGAGTCACAGCCGCTCTAGATCCAGGTCCCGCTCCTCTGATTCTCATGGACGTCTGCGTTGGAAATCTAATAGAAGGTGAGAACTGGCATGTTCGTAAATACTGAGCTGTCTGTGTATTTTTGTCTATTTATTTTTGTGTCATTGAGATACTATCATAGTTCAATATTTCGAATTAGGTTTTTTTCTGTTTTCATTGTCATTTTAATACCAACCAATCATGGCTTTAGAATAGGCCTACATATAGGCCAAAGGTCAAGTTATGGTTTTTTAGACTGTGTAATACTGTGTTCACAACAAGAAAAAAAAATGCTTTCGTGTTTACTGTCAGTCTCTCTGCCAATTACTTTCAATCTTTTACAGATATGTACATAGAAAAAGAAAGAAGAGCTTTAGGTTTTTAATAATTGTGTATGTGACATTTCCAAAAAAATGTATATTATGGCAAAGGTGTTTGCAACGCAAGACAAATGTTTGCCTTTGAGATGTCAGGGGACTGGTTTGAAAAATGATTGATTTCATTGACTTAATTGACTCTTATTTTAGAAAGACAACTTTATGTACGGTGCACTTTAATCAGATTTAAAACTTTGCAGGATGTTTGTTTTTTATTTTATTTATGGTAAGTTAACTATTAACCCTGAAATGTTTGAACTTTTGACAGCCCCAATCAGAGGCCCAATTACCGTCTTTCACAAAACTGCAATGAGGATACAAAGATGCGCAAAGAGAAAGCCATTGTAAGTATTTCAATCAAGGAAATGTCTTCATTTGTTCCTAAAGGCACCTTGGTGATTGATTTCTGACATATCAATTGAAATGTTTTTTAGGAGGAGCGGAGAGTTGTTTATGTTGGACGAATTCGGGGGAAGCATGACTCGTAAGGAGCTGAAAGAACGCTTCTCATTCTTCGGAAAGATCTAGGAGTGCACTGTGCACTTTAGAGAGAATGGGTATGGCTTCTCTGTATTTATTTCATGTATTGTTTAACATTAACAAGAGGATTGCTAACACTCCTGTTATTTCAGAGACAACTACGGCTTTGTTACGTACTACAGTAAAAAGGATGCGTTTAATGCTATTGAGAATGGAAGCAGGCTGAGGGAGCAGAATGAGCTTCCATTTGACCTGTGCTTTGGAGGCCGGAGGCAGTTTTGCAAAACCAGTTATGCTGATCTTGGTGAGCTTCGCATCGTTAGCTGTTCTTCTTTCCATTTAATGTAGTGATGCACCAGAATATATTTATTACCCAAAACAAAATGAAAGGTTTCATTTAACTTAAGTTGATGCTGTCAAAACAAATCTTTGGGGTAGTGCTAATTAAAAGAATCTCAACCAAAAAGGCAAAAAAAACCTAATTTTCAGTTTCGACCAAAATAGATTTGTATGGCTGAGACAGTGATGTTCAGTTCAGCCATACAAATCTATTTTGGCCGAAACTGAAACTGCTTTTTTGGCTGAGATTTCGGTGCATCATTTTAGTCTTAGAAAACATTTCTATTTTAGCCTCCAGATATAACAAGTTCCTTTTTGATTGTTTTCAGATTCAAACAGAGAGTACAATCCAAACCCTACAAAGGGCAAATTTGATGCACTAGACTTTGACACTTTACTCAAGCAAGCTCAGAGGAACCTGAAAAGGTAACGATTATTCAAGCCACCGATGAGAAGACCTATTACCTCGGAGCGAAATGCTGCCCCACACTTCCAGTGTTGCCTCTCAATTACTTGTTTTTGGTTTTTGTTTGTTTTGTTTTTCTCTTTGTTTTCTGTTTTTGAAGTTTACAAATTCTATTGAAGTGAAGATTTGTAAGAAAAATTAAAAGTGCAAAAAAATATCATGAAATATAATAAAACTCTGGAATGGAAAAAAAAATAGAATTTTTTTAAAAGAATTAAATTTATTTAAATGTTTAATCTGACACTGAATGTTGGTTACATTTTAAAATGAATCGAATGGAAACATTATGTTGGGGAAAATGGGTTTATAATGGTGAATTTATTTCAATCTAAATAAACCTAAGATATAACAATGCAGTTGTCTCTTTTGTGATTAAAAATCTGTTTCATCCTTTCTTGAGGAGACTTTTGCAGGAGATTTAAAAAATATTTGTGTTAATTTGTTGTCCAAATAAGCAACATTGATTTGAAATAAATGGTGTTTTCGGGGTTGTTTTGATTTTACACAAACTTGAGAATGGCTAGAAATTAAATGACTGCAGGTCTTAATTCACCCTTACTCAATTTAAGGCCTTAAAAGGTCATTAAATCAGGGCAATAAAGTCATGGCATTAAATGTTGCATGCTTTATATAATGTTATATGCATTAATATGTTCCTCTGCAATTTGTCATGTTTTCCTATACAAATATCAGAACATCTTTATATGAACATACATTTAATGAGATGCAAATAAAAATTATGAGATTATTCTTAAAACATTGACAAATATCAACGAGTAATGAAAAACTTCTGAGCCCACTGGCAGATTTGTTTTAATCAAACTCACTTCAGACAGTTTCACAGAAAGCAAGACTTTTTTGATGTCATTTTGCATTTAAACTAGATCTATCTTGATTTAGGATTTTTTTTTTTTTTTTTTGTAAAATATATTTAAAAGTAATGGATATCTGCTGGAAGTTGTATTTTCTAACTCTGGAGTGTTGCTAATAGAGCTCATTGTGTTTCTGCCTAAGACATTTGCTGATGTATTGTTCTCTTTGATTTACTCCTTGTTCTTAAAGTTTTAAATGTACCTTCAGAAAACCCTAAATGTATTTGTTCTGCTGAACACAAAGGAAGATATTTTGAAGAATATTTGTGACCAAGCAGTTGTGGGGCACCATTGACTTCCATTGTGTTTTATCCCCATATTCTGCAAGTCAGTGGTGCCCCACAACATTTTGGTATATAATATTTTGTGTTCAGTATGTTTTTTTTTCAGTCTATGTTTCAGTAGAACAAAGAAACTGACAGAATTGCAATTTATACAAGACATATTTTTGGGCAAACTATCACTTTAAGTGGATCATTAGGTAATACCATAGACTGTTAAAAATAGGGGTAAACAAGTTAAATGTCTTTTCAAATATAATGTGGATTTTACAGCAACTAGTGTGAAATTGACATCAAATGACATACGTCTCCCATAAGGCCGGTCTGAGAGATTATTAATTTATGTCTTCCACATTAACGCTTAGTTGAAACCTTTTTTTACTGTCGATGGTTTAAACCAGCGCTAAAACAGTGGACCGAACCATTCACGACATACAGAGGGGTGACAGTTCCTACGCAATAAGCCATTAGCCGCTGAAAGTGACAATTAAATATACCCCACATCAATTAATTTATCTTAACAATAAATTAAATTCACATAGTAATTTTTTTATATTTTATTTATTTATTTTTAACAAAAACAAAAAGATTCATAGCCAGACTTTAAGTGTGTGTGCAGAGACTGTAGATATAAGTTAAGAGATGTTCAACTACGTCCGGTTTTACGGATAGCCATCGATTTATTAACATAGTCGTCTTGTATTCTCTTTTTTATTCAGACAACAATAACGCCATGGTTAATAAACAAGGAAAAGTACACGGAGTTAAATATACAACTTAACTTCAAAAATACATGGTCTTGACTTTTTTTTTATTCAAAGAGTCTCCATTACTATCCATGTCAATTCAGTAACACAACAAAGTTAGTTTTTACTATTAAATGTATATGTATATATAACACATGCAAAATTATTATTTGGTAAATAAAACGAATGACATCTAAATTTCTCATTCTGGCAGGACAAGAGCTGATATTTTCGCTGTCTCTTTAAGAGCCTTGCTAGAGATTTGTTTTCAGACTCACTCACACGAACCGTCCTTTACTGGTTCAAACCAGTTTTCTGAGAGTGCGCAGTGAGTGTAAACAGGAAGAAGAGTGCAACATTAAACAGTGTCGATGAACGTTAAGATATATTGATATTATCTATTTGAAGCCGCGATGCTGGTATACAGTAAGACGCTCGATTAAACGTTATTAATGTATGTCTAACACACGAAGTAGCGAGAGTTTACAAAAGCTCTTAGCGAAAACAGCGGGTAATGCTAACTGGCGTTTCTGGCAAACACGTCGTTTCGAGAAGAATCGCGTTAAGCGGCAAGAAGGCATTTCAGATATAGTCCAGAAATCTTTCATCTTTGCACACGAATGACTGTCGTGTTTGTCAAAGAAGAGATCTGCAGGTAGTTCATGCAGATAATTTGCGTCCGATTGAATTCCGCTCCCTACCGGTGACTCAATGGCCTACTGACCCACTAAATTAGTGAATCGGTGACTGGTCTGTTTTCCTGCGGAAGAAAAGCTTTGGCTGACGACTAGTTCGATATTTCCAACAGTGGTAATTTAAATACAATTCAAAATGGTTCAGAAAGACAAAATAATCGAGTCGTCACAGCCAGAGAATGAAGTCAATTCAGTGCCAACCGAAGCTGTTGTAGATACTCTGTGTCCAGTTGACGAGCCCAGTATCGGAGTTGAGCGAACAGGCCGGAGGAAATTCATCACTGGTGTTGTCGAGGGTGAGCAAATTTAGACAAATCCAACCTAATTGTTACATAATGTTGTCAAAATCATCAGATAAATGGTTTTACTTAATTACATGCGGAGTTTAATTAGACAACATGGTTAGTCTATATATTTTCTAGGCATTGATTGATTGTAGCATATGTGTGTGGAATGTGTTGCGTTTGTCAAAACTGTTGCACTTAAATTGTTCACCACAGGCTTCTATGGACGGCCATGGACTATGGAACAAAGGAAAGAGCTTTTCAGGAGGTATTGTGCAAGCGTGCAAATATCATGTCATTTTCTTTTTCACATTTTCTAGCATAATTGTATCTATTCTTTATGTGTTTGTGTACATAAGTTGTATGTGTGCATCCTATATTAATAGTCTCTCTTGTTCTGATTCTGCGATTGACAGTCTAAACATGCTAGTATTGTTTTTGCAAGATAAACCTCAAACAAAAATCATAACTTTAAATTTGTTGTGATTCAGGCAGCAGAAATGGGGTTTGAACACCTATCTGTATGCCCCAAAAGATGACTACAAACACAGAATGTTTTGGAGAGAAATGTATTCTGTTGAAGAAGCAGGTGATATATCTCATGTCCTTTGAAATTGTAACAGTTGTTAGTCTTTTATACGGTTTAGAATTAATTTGTGTAATTTTCTGTCTTGTTCTTTTAAAGAGCAACTCACAACTTTAATAAGTGCTGCTAAAGAGCATGAGATTGAGTTCATTTATGCCATTTCCCCTGGCTTGGACATTACGTTCTCAAATCAGAAGGAAGTGTTGACACTTAAAAGGAAGTTAGACCAGGTAAGAATGAGCTCAAACAGCACTGATGTCAGTGTTTTTATGACCTACATTCTTAATCTCAGTCTGTCTTTTGTGCAGGTCTCTCATTTTGGGTGCAAGTCCTTTGCCTTACTGTTTGATGACATCGATCATAACATGTGTCCAGCTGACAAGGAGGTATTCAGCTCTTTCGCACATGCCCAAGTGTCTATCACCAATGAGATCTTCCAATATTTGGGAGAACCTGAAATATTTTTATTTTGCCCCACAGGTAAGATTATTTTTTATCAGCTAACCATGTTGCTTTGTGTGATTCTATCAAATGTATTGTTTCTATATCATGCCTTATCATAATTATTTAATGTCTCCTTGTCTTCAGAGTATTGTGGAACATTTTGTTATCCAAATGTGTCACAATCGCCTTATCTGCGCACAGTAGGTGAAAAGCTCCTTCCTGGTATTGAGGTGCTGTGGACAGGTATGTTGTGTTTTCTTTGAGTGGACGTGAATAATAGTTTGAAGATATTAAAAATGCCTTTTTTGTGTTTGACAGGTCCAAAGGTAGTTTCTAAAGACATCACTGTTGAATCTATTGAAGAAGTCACGAAGATACTGAGGAGAGCCCCTGTCATCTGGGACAATATTCATGCTAATGACTATGATCAGAAGAGACTTTTCTTGGGGCCTTATAAAGGCAGATCCACAGAGCTCATTCCTCGCCTAAAGGGAGTCCTCACCAACCCCAACTGTGAATTTGAGTCTAATTTTGTGGCCATTCACACATTAGCCACATGGTATAAGTCTAACATGAATGGAGTGAGAAAAGATGTTGTCATGAGTAAGTATTTCTTTATGGAAACATTGTTTTTATAATTAATCATGTATATATATATATATTTTTTTTAAAATAGCAGGGTGCTCTCTCAATCACCATGAAATAAAAAATGGATCATTCTTATTTTTTTATACATTATGTACCCTTTTACAGCCTGTAAAGTTTTTTTGTGTTTTAAATTTTTTAAAATGTATGTAGATTTATTATACTATACTTTGTATTATGTTACCTTTGCATCAAATGTGATGGTGTTTCTAATATAATAGCTATTGGAGTGGTGGTAAAATCTTTCTCTAAGTCTGTTTTGCCTTTGCTATTTGAGCAAATGGGAAAGCAAAAAATATATTTAATGTAGTCTCTCATTCACCACTTTATAACTTATAGATATAGAAAACGAACTGTTAAATCAGATTGAATTTAGACACAATTGGCATTGATAAGGTAAAATCTTGCTGTATTTTTTATATTCTACAAGAAAAGTTGCAAAAAGTGTTGTTTTTTTTACTAAGTGAATATTCAATATGTCGATAAGAGGCTGTTATTCATCAGCTTTGTCATATTTGTGTATTTATTCTTGTTAGATTGTAGCTTCATTACTTCTCATTTATGTTTAGATGACGGTGAAGACAGCACTGTTTCCATCCAGATAAAGCTGGAAAACGAAGGCAGTGATGAGGAGCTTGAAACAGACATCCTATATAGCCCTCAGATCGCGCTCAAGCTGGCTCTCACTGAATGGCTAATCGAGTTTTGGAGTGCCTCATCAGTACAACAGTAATTATATTGTCTTTGTTTGATTTATTTTTTTAACATGCATCTAAGTTGTTTTGAATTTTGGTAACATCTATCTAATCCTTTCTCCTCTTTGTTGCAGGTCGTCAGGTACCTCACAGTGGAACTAAAAGCAGTTCTGTGGATGTTCCTTCGCTCACTTCTCCCAGCCTGGACACTTCCACTACAGTGACTACAGTCTTCCAACAGCCCATCATGAGTCCAGATGTGCCACTCAGCGATGAACTGCAAGTGCTCTGCAAGGAAGAAGAGGTGGAGGTGGAGAAGAAGGAGTCCGATGAAGAACCCATGGAGATGGTTGTAGAGAAACATGACGAGGCGGAGGACAATAAAAATGTCAACCAGATCCTCACAGAGATTGTCAAGGCTAAGATGACAGAAGATCTCAAGCCCATGGACACAGACAAAGAGAGCCTGACAGAGTCCAAGTCCCCAGAGATGTCCATTCAAGAGGATTCAGGCAGCGATATTGCACCCATGCAGACTGATGATCAACTCAACAAGGAATTGTTTGTTCCAGGTCCCAATGAGAAACCACTGTTCACTGCTGAAGCACTTACCCTGGAGGATTTAATCCTGCTGGCTGAACTCTTCTACCTGCCATACGAACACGGTCCAAAAGCAGTACAGATGCTAAAAGAGTTTAACTGGTTGAGAGCCAATAGTAATTATGTCAGTGTTAACTCCAAAGCAAAGGATCCAGAGAAGGTGAGAAATTACATATTTAAAAATGGATAGAAATGCAAGCTGGTCAATATGTAGTGCTTTTGTTCATAAACTACTTTCATGGGAAACCTGGGATTATCAGGGAATTTTTAAAATTAGTTTTTCTAGGCCTGAAAATTCATAAAGATGAATAGAATTTTAAGAATATAAATTCCTGGAAATTACAGAATTTTTAAAACATCTTTTGCGATCCTTGTGAGAATTTGTGATTTATTTGCAAACTTGAGTTAATTTGAATGATTTTTAATGGAAAAGACATCTAAAAGTCATGGAAATGTGTAGGTCAAAATGAATGGGAACTCTTTTTCTCTGTCATGGCCTTGTTTTGTCCATGTTGAACTAAATAGGAAGTAAAAGTGTTTGTTCAGTAGACAGACAAAATGGTGGCAATGCAGTAATTATTTGCACCACATGGTGGTGCCTTTATGATAAGAATAAAATGCTCTCTTTATGGGTAATTACACATTTTTAGTAGTTGCTGCAGAGGCAGTAGACTTTAGATACGGTGGTAATGATAAGATGGTTTTCATATATTTCACATAGGTGACTGAATGGCAGTCCAGAGCAGAATTCTTCGAGGAGATGTGCTGCTCCGTCATCCAGATGTTCACCAGGCTCTCCAACTCAGCCAACAGGACCATTCTGTATGACCTGTATCCCTATATCTGGGATATAAAGAGTATCATCTCAATGGTGAAATCATTTGTTCAGTGGTTAGGTAGGTATGGCCACAAATCTCTTTGCTCTCCCTCTATGTTTTTTAACCATGCTGAGCCCATGAAATGCATAAGTCATTTAGTTGACTCTCAAACAATGAGCATTCAATTCGACAATCACACATCCTCATCCGTTTTTAAACTACACTTCAAACATTGCACCGTTTTATAGTGACATCATTAAGATGCATTCCTTAATAGATGGCAGTGCATATTTTTATACTTAAGTAAATTAACACTTTCTACTCTATCATAAGACCTCAGTTCCCACTCACAGTATGAACCGCTTCCACTTGAAATTTCTTGGGCGAAGTCTGCCATTTATGGGAAAGTCAAGTGTACACTCGCTTTTCCTTACTTATTTTCAAAGTGTAAATACTGTTTTCCTCTACTGACTGGATGCTGTCCTCATTGCTAGTTAGTGCCTCTTCTTCAGGCCACTCTTAATCTGGTAGAATGAATTTGGATGGCTGTGGTCAAAGTTGCCAGGGTGGGTCCTGCTGCTTGCTGTGAATTCAGTATCATTGTGCGTTAACTTGGCAACATCTTTTGCAATCTCTTTCGATCAGGTGTGTGATCGTGAAGAAAAGCGCCGCGCATGCGAACTTGAAAAGCAAGGCGGCTGTGTAAGGCTATTCTGGTGCACCATGAGCAATTACTTGTTATTTTACCATATCTGCCGATTGAGTTTTACATGAAGATACTCCACAAACAACCTCAGCGCATGCTTTACTCTAACTCTGTCTGGTACAGCTAGAAAACACTTTTATATACTACATTCCGGTGAACTGTACACAGTTCTCATGATCCTAAATGAATTTGTGCAGTCAGCGAACTGAAGGGTCTCTCATGAGAGAAACGCTTGGGTCATTAGCCAGCCCTTTTATTTACGATGATTTTATTGAGAGACCTGTCACTTACTTAGAATGCCCATGTTTGTTATCCATATAGCTTCTGGGCATCGCTACAGTGCAGTTAGAGTAATGGATTCGGTTCTAAATGAGGTTTTTGTTGGAAGTTGGTTGAGTAATTATAGCACCAGCATGGCCTGGGTTACCTTGGTAACCACATTTTATTCACAGGTTTCTGTCCAGCTTTATAACAAAGCAACACAGCAGGCAGCAACCAAAACTGGCATGCCCCACCTAAATTGTTTACTGATGTTGGAGAAAATCAAGTGTATAATATGCTGCACTAATAAGTGTGTTTAATAGAACTGGAATCAAACACTTGATTAGCTTTTTTTTGAAAACCCCATAAAGGCTTCTCTTTATGTGAAAACATGGCCATTGAACAAATGTGATGTTGATTTAACTGACCCTTTAGTGTACATTTATAGGGATGCACTGATATTTTGTCCGAGAACCGATATGTATGGCTGATAAATCTATTATATATTGAGAGCCTGATTTCAAAAACAAGTGTCTCACCATTAAAAGCTATGTCCAAAGCGCTTCAACGTTAATCAAAGATATACAACAGCACTGTAGCCTAGTTTGAACCAATGCAAGTTTTTGAATAATTTTACACTCATATGTGCAACTTTCTTATATATATTTAAAAAAATCTATTGCCTTGCATATAAATTCAATGATGCCTAAATAATGCAAATAAACCACTGGACAACATGACTTGCATTTAAAGAATCAAAATGGATGTGCTGTTGATAAATGCCTCTGCACGATTATTTTAATTAAAATGTATTGTTAATGGAAAAAGGTCTAGTTATTAAAAATGCATCAATGTTTTTGAAAAAGAATATCAAAAATGTTATTACTGTTTCAAATATCAGCATTGCTGTTTGAGCTGTGCTGGTGTTGAATGAACATCTAAACTGAAGTGCTTTGTTTGGGGGTTATTTAACTCTAAGAATCGCATCCTATATGAGAATGCATAAGTGAACTTTAAGTTATGTGCTCCTGTTGTGGATCCACTTTAGCCTATATGACAGACTTGCGTTGAAAATGTTCAGCTTCAAATTGATTTCAAGCAACCATCATAGCGGACCTGCACTTCTGAAGTGTTTCAGCTAAAGGAAATAATACATTATTTTTCACTTTAATATATCGGCCAAATTTTCTTACCGGTTCAATAACTAGAACATTAAAAATGAGCATATATCTGCATATAATACCGATTATGGTGGTCAATATATTGTGCATCCCTCTAAGTTTATTAGTTTTTTGTGTGGACTGTCCCCTCTCAATATGCTTCACAGCCTTTGTTTGGATGGACAGTCCAAATCCCAGTGCATTTTCAGCCAGGTCAGCCAGCATTTCTGCCCCATCTAAAGCAGTGCAGATGGCATTCGGTCAGCGGCTCACTGCTGTTGTGCTGAGATCACTTACTAATGAGCTCTTGTATTGTCTTTTCCCTTCGTTATGTACAGATGGAAGATTCCTCGGCACAAGTGTCTACTGCTATTGGATGGACAGTGCCCGATGTATGCACAGTGCTGCGATTTTTTTTTTTTAGATTTTTTATAGATTATATTCTTTTTCGTTATGTGCCCAAATGTTTTTAATTTCTTTCAATGTCTCAGGAAAGGAAAGGTTCTTGAATGAAGTCACATTTGCGCAGCGATAGCTCAAGTTTTAGGTGTTAACCCCCAATTCTTTTCTCTGGCAGCTCTAACATAATTTTTGTTTCTATCAGTAGGCCCAATTGAAATGGCTCAGACAAGCTTTACCACACCATCTTAGGGGACGATTGATATTCTTGCCTCATCTAAACCTCTCTACAATAAAAAATAATTAGTTAACAAGAGTATAATTGTATGGATAAATTGTAAAAAAAAAGTAAAGGAAGTGATAAAATTCCCCTCAGATGGGTGTGTCTGTTGTGTGTCCTGCCATTTCACCACAGGATGTGTTAGTATGATCAAACTGATTGAAAACGGGGAACTTGTCTCCTGGATCTGCGCTGCATTTGTCTTGTTACATGACACTGAGTCCTCATCCCCTCACATTGGTTCTGCTATTTAGAAATGGATAGATTTCAAATCTCAATATAAAGCTTATGTCTGCTTAACGACGATTAAAAAGTGCCCAATTTTATCGTAGTAATATGCTGCTGGAGCAAATAGGGTTGTGACTGGAAATATTCAGTTGCTGCAGACTCTTGATTCTTTTGAAGGGTCCAGATCTACTCCATAAAATCATGTTAAATAAAGTTTCCATCGATCAAAGGAAGCGTCCACAGTGGTGGCTGATGAACAATGCTCGATAGTCATGTGACAAGGCAGATAGGTCTAAATGTGACTTCAGATAAAGGTTAGAATTCAGAGGGCTTAAACAGCTGAAGCTTATTTAGTACCAGCGAGTGAACTGATGACGTATAACAAACAAAATCCCCACAAAGGCTGTTGTAGGAAAAGCGCTACGGCTAATAATTCTCTGAATATCTCATCTCTTCAAAACAGACAGAAAGTTGAGTTGAAGAGCTAGTACCAAACCTTATCCCAGATTGCATCCTGAACCTCAGTTATAAGTAACTGCCTTGAGGATCATGTGAAAAACAAATTGTTTCAGTAATGTGCCCAAATCTGACATTGCAGTCATTGTAAGCCCTCTGTCATCGTAAGCTTAAGCTGCTTGAGCCCTAGGCAGAAGATATCCACACTTTTTGTTAATCTTGAGGCGTTTTCCTTGATTGTAGTATCTACATTTATTTTCAATGCGTTATTTGGAAATAAGACAGCTCTACCCTATACCCCTTCCCCCTCATTATGCCAGAAAGCCCCTCACATAATGTTTTCCGCTTGGATCTGATCTCAACAGGGTGTCGTAGTCAGTCGTCAGCACAGTTCTTAAGTGGCGACCAAGAGCCCTGGGCCTTTAGGGGCGGTCTAGCAGGAGAGTTCCAGGTATCCAATATTGAATTACCTGCAAAATGTTACACGAAGATATATTTTCGTTTGTTTTAGATGTTGGTGTGGTTGCAAAACGCTACGGGTTGGTCTGTTTAAGGTGAGCTGTCAGCAGCTGCACAGTAAAACAAATGGGGTGTTGAGCCACTTGGGCTTTGTTTTCTAAAGTGTCAACTGAAGTGGTCGAACGACAACTGTTTGGGGTGATGGTGTTTTCTAACCCAGCCTAAATTTGTATTTCTTTCAGCAACTGCCCAAATGAGATGCTGCTTTTCCCCTTGCGCTCGCGACAGCGCAGCATTGGCTAGGTTTTATTTTATGACATCTTGTGTCTTTGCAGGAAACATTTTGTCTGCGCTTGCGTCTACAACACTGCGCCTGCGTGTGCGACTGCGAGTCTGCCTACTCAAAGCTCCATGAACAAAGTATTACTAATCCATAACCTCAACATTCAAAACATGCAATTAGTAAACAAGTAGATGATCATAATTGGTGTGTCATGGAAAATATGTGATGTTTTAAGCTCTGACATTTTTGGTCCTGGAGTTTTGCTCTGCGCTCTAGCATCATTCCTTTTCTCTACAGGACGTTCTAGCGCAGCGAAAAGAGCGGGAAAGGAGCATCTCCTTTAGCCAGTTAAGCCTTTCTCAGACCAAGCCTGCGCACTTTTGTTTCATTTTGTTTTCTCTCAGAAAAAAAAGGTGGAAAATGATTGTCAATGGTACGTATCTGAAGTATGATGTTTACATGCTCTTGCTGAAAACTGACCAACCAGTGAAGCCAGTTTACTTGTAAAGGCATTTAATTCCATGCCTGTATTAGGCGCATTCTTGCTCAGCTCCTGTGTGAGGTCGGCACAGCTTGAGCAGGTAAACTCATGCTGAAGTTTCAGCAGCAGTGCAGTCACATGATCAAATCTAGAAAAGTACTAAACTATTATATACTTTTGCTTTGGTCTCCACAGAGACTGTTGCCAATTGATGGGGCAAATGATCTTTTCTACCAGCCACCACCATCAATGCCTACTTCTAAAATCTATACCATAAGGCCTTACTTTGCCAAAGATGAGGTAGGTTCTGGCTTTTGTTTTGTACTAGCTAAATTACATTTAAAAATACTCACCAGAGTAGAGTGTTCAACAAATGTCAGCATCATTATATACTATGTCTAAAGAATTTAAGTTTTTCAGGTAAAACTTTAGCTTCAATCTGCTCTGTTCTATTCAAACTGTTACATTTGTTTGCAGAATTCCTCAAATGGTGAATTTATATGTTGTTTTGTGGTGCAACAACAAATATTTAATAGTGCTTAATTTGTAACTTGGCATAGTTGCAATGAAAATGGGCCTCAAGTTGTAACTTGCTCACAGCTGGTGCAACCCTAGGAATGTGCTTTGTTGAGGGCATGGCTTGTCTACTGTAAGCTATCTGGAAAACGCTGTAGATGTTTGTCTAAATTAAACGTTGCTGTTGGTTGCTGAAATTCCCAGCTGAGGTGTCCCAGTTTATGCTTTCATTTTAGGTTAATTGCATCACATTCTGCTGAAACAGCAGTCTGGTCCACCTGTTAGTTCTAAGAGGGTTCACATTTTGTGGCATGAGAGCTGTCAGATGCCTTTCTTAGACTGGATCTCTCTCACTTTTTTCCTCAGTCTGCCATCTATAAGGTCTGCAAGGAGATGTTCACTGAGAGCTGTGATGGCATTTCTTTCCCTGATGAGTCATCACCGGACCTTATTGGAGACAGGTGAAGTTTGAGCTTCCACTATGTTTAGTCACATTAATATGTTATGCTTGCTTGATTAATAACATGTTGACTTTGTACCATCATCTTACTCATTGCAGGTTTGTGGGAGGTTTTCTGACGCTCAGCCCAGACTATGGCTTTGTCCTTGAGGATGAAGAAGGTATCTGCGGCTATGCTCTGGGCACTGTGGATGTCAAACCCTTTGTAAAGAATTGCCAGATGAGTTGGATTCCGTTCATGCAGGAGAAATACAACAAGCCAGACACAGAGAAGGACCTGTCAGAGGCAGAGGTTTGCATGTCATGTCATTTCTTCTACATCAAACTCATCCTTAAAAGCCTGGAATATGAAATGATAGTCCAAAACCCTTTCTTATTTTTTATTTTTTTTAATAGAATCTTTTTTTGAAGCTTCAGACAGAATCAGAAATCTTTGCTAAGCCAACTCATTTGACTCTTTACAATATATATATTTTTTTAAATGCAAAGAAAATGAAGGTTCTTGGTATCGAAAAGTACTAAAAATGAAAGTATCCAAATTGGCCTCGTTCTGCAAAAAATGTAATCAGTGCATCCTAGTTTTATTCAGGGGCCAAACGAAAAAATAAAATTCATTTTGCAGTTGCTGTTATTTTTATGGCCAAAATGTTTTATTTAAATTCTGATAGCTTGTAATGCAATGAGATTTTATAACAATATAGCAGACTACTTGCATAAAATCCATAGGAATATCAGTTGTCACTCTGTCTCTTAATAATATGTCTTATTAGATGTTATTTAAATGCTTAGTTTTATGATCAAAGCTCTGTTTTCATTGTTGTGGACAAGCAATCAATGCTATATAATATTCTTAGAAATTGGCAAATCAAATATGAAACGGTAGGCTTTATAAGACAAAAAGGTTTGGAACATGTTTATGGCAATATCAATCTTTTGTTCCCTATAGAAAATGATGCTAAGTTTCCATGAGGAGGAGGAGGTTTTGCCAGAATCGTTCCTCAGTAACTTCCCATCCCTTATTAAAGTGGACATTCATGCAAAGGTTACTGACCCTAGTGTAGCTAAAAGCATGATGGGATGTCTCCTCTCATCACTGAAAGCTAATGGTAAGTAGAGTTATGTTGTGTGACATGAACTTTTTATTTAACAGTGTCCCTGTTCCACATGATACTTTTATTCATAGCTGTAGTTATAACATTCTTATTACACAGTAATTAGTCACTAATTACTTGATTGTACAGTAAAGCTGCTTTTTCATCTCTGTGGTCTATCCCGTCTCACGGATGACAAGGGAACATGAAATACATGAAAAGCTGCAGTGATTTTATTGAATGCTTTGTTTCATAAACACATCTTTTTCTCCTCATTTGTCAGGCTCAAATGGTGCTTTCTGTGAGGTCCGGCAGATGGACAAAAGGATGTTGGACTTTTATAGCAAACTGGGCTGCTTTGAAGTGGCCAAAATGGAGGGATTTCCTAAAGACGTTATTCTAATGGGGAGGAGTTTGTGAACCTGAGCCGCCTAGAAGAAAACTCATACAGAAGGAGCCTCCTAGAAAGTGCACAAAGCTTTGGCCCACATTTATGGCCCTAACTCGCTACCTGTTCATGTAAATATCACGTTTTGTAATGAAAAAAATGGTGCCCTGTAACGGTAGCTTAACTCACATCATTATGCTGAATGCACTTCTAGAATTTTAGGTGCTTTTCATTCACTTTGCCAGTCTGTGGTGGATACTCAAGTGTTTAGTGTTTTCAGGAGGAGTGAGAAATGGAAAAAGAAGTGAAGTAAGCCTGTAAGAGTAATTCAGGATGCACGATTTACTTTCACTTTTTTCTGGTAGACAGATTGCTTGAGTTGGCCAAGTGCCATTGAACCTACTAAATCTCTTAGATGTGGCTGAGTTGCAGTTTATGTTCAGCATATGTGCATGTTTAAGTTAATGTCTAGGTTCTCCAGACAAAAAAAAACTTGCCAATACCTGATAAGAGATCTTCACTTTTTTGTTTTTAAGTTTATTTCAGTGCTTTACAGTGTTCAAAGCAATAATCCAGAAGGACTTCTTAACAGTCAGAGATTGTGTTATTGCTTTTCAGGACATTGTAATAAATTCTGCAGTTTTCCAGGTTTAAACCGCGTCGGTGAGCTCATATGGAGAATGCAGAAGCTAAAGCTATCCTTTGAGGTTTAGAATGCTTTAGAAAAGAACTGAAACTGAACTTTGAGCTGGCAGAAGTAAATACAGTTAAACCATAATGTTCATTGTCTTTAAGACTGCATGGGATACCTTCGTGTAAGCCTTTAGCATGAGTATCTTTGAATGATACTTTTTTTTTTTTGTACAAAAATGCCTTTTGGCTCTTATCCTTCTCTGTAATATTTTTGAGGATAAGGAAAAATACTTTACTACACTTCTGCCTTTGTTTAAAGTGGTGAATTATACATTTCCGAGACATAACAGGGTTACGTTATAATTCTGTTGTTTACAAAAAAATAAGTAAAATTTGTAACCTAAACCTGAAGACCAATGCTCTGCACAATGTCTTTAATTATAACAGGAGAATTAAAACAAGTGGGGAAAAAATGAAGATATGTTTAAGAATGAACTTTAAACGTATTTGAGACCCGTTTTCTGTTACCTGAAGAGAAAGATAACAGCCATTGCCTGTTCTTAATGAAGGTCTGCCTCTTTGTTAATATGTTTAAAAGCCCCATGGTTTAATTTGTGTTTCTTTGAAATTCCAAGCCAATGTCAGGATTGTTTCCCTGAATGTAGGTACAACGTAAACTGTTTATTTTGTCTTTATTCCCCTATTTAACCAAAAGTATGGACAGAAAAGTTGATATATATACATATATATCGATGTGCTGTATCCTGAAAAACTAGATGAGCACAAAATCCCTTGCAGATTCCCATATATAATGTTTAAAATAATGCCTAGGTAAAAGAAAAATGTAAATAGTTTTGTGCATGGGCAGTTTTGACAGTTTTTCCACTTCCCCTCCCATTTAAGGGAATTTGTACAAAAAAATGCTTTTGTTTACCTCCATGGCTTGTGGTTTGGATCATTCTATTTTAGTTAATCACATACAATGTAAAGGGCTTTTTTCTTTTTAAAGGTCATATACAATGCTTACATTTAAAAATATGAAGACCTTTCTGTATTTTGATGTATTATTATAATGTATATGTAATATAGTTGTAATTTCTGTAAGGGTTGTATGTAATTAAGATGTTATTAAAATGTTAAATAGTAAAGAAAATCTGGTCAGTGAGTGAAATGAAAAATGCCTTTTAGACCCACAATCGCCACCCCTGCCCTGATGAACACTCTTATTTCCGTCTTAGTTTTATTAAAACTTTGCAGGAGGTGCATTTATATTGTGAAAAAAATTAAAGCTGTTCCCATTTCTTATCTTTCCTACTGCGCTATTAAATTAAATTGTTTTGCATGTTAGTATACCATACTTTCTTTAGCTTTGAACTCTATAGACCATTTCACAAGTTGTGAAATGGACACTGGTCCAGAAGCACTTCATGTTTCAGTTTTTTAACACTACATAAAAGCTGGGATAAAATACAACCAACAGAACATTTAAAAATGAATCAAAAAGTTAAACAAACATCTTTAAGATGTTTTCTTTACATGTGAAATAAAGAAAACAGTTACAAACTGAAACAGGAAGTGTTTCTGGACCAGTGTGTTTACATCTTGTGAAATGGTCTATACAAGCGCTTCACTGAAGCAAGAGCCATAAGAAACACTGTCTTGAACGACAGATGTTCATGTCTGGCAAATGGATTGGCTCGAATGGGGCACCTTTCATGGCTTCCAAAACTGTGGAAAGGTCCCACATGGGGACTGAGAGGGGGGTCTGGGAGGATTCAGCCTCTTAGCTCCCTTAAGGAAGCGAAAGACCAGATCGTTCTTATCCAGTAGCTCTTGAAGGAAGGAGAGAACTTCCGTAACCCCGCAGTCTCAGGGGTGAAAAGTCTTCTCCCATTCTGACCACTGGCCAAAGAACGAGCCCTCGAGCAGCACCATCCCGTGGTGGAGGTGTCCATGGACACTATGTTCACACTTGAGGAAGTCTCCAGGTTTACATCTGACTGATGCCAGTTGATTGCTCTCAAGGTTTCAGAGCTGAGACGCATTTCTGATCAACCTTGAGGCGAAACAGACTGGAGGCTCATGCCTGAGGTGGTACTCGCGCTTTTAGCCATAACTGCAGCGGGCACATGCGAAGCAGACCCAACTGGAGTACTGATGAAGCTGAGGCAATTGAGACCCAGCCTTTTTAAACCTTTTGAGCAGGATTTTGTGATGCGCTGAATGTTCCGTCTGCACTCTGGCGACAGTCGCGCTGTCATAGACAGCGAGTTCAATTCTGTGCCCAAAAAGATATTCTCTGACTGGGAGACAGAACTTTTCGCCCTGTTGACTTGAGAGCTAGATTTTCGAGATGTCAGAGAGAAGCCATAGTCCACCCAATGGTCTACGCAGCGGATTTCAGAAGGCTGGCTGGCCCAAAGGCCTGACCTCAACCTGATTGAAATGCTGTGGCGGGACCTTCAGAGAGCTGTGCATAAACAAATGCCTGGAAACCTCAATCAACTGAAGCAATGTTGTAAAGAAGAGCGGGCCTAAATTCCTCCACAATGATGTGAGAGAGACTGATAGTCATATAGAAAACTACTCCTTCAACCTATTGCTGCTAAAAGTGGTTACAAGGAACTGAATCATAGGGTGTACTTAGTTTGTCACACATGGCATCTCCATTTTGGCTTTATTTTTGTTAGCCTGTTAAAGACCAGATGATTTTTTTATTATGTCATGATAAGTAAAAACAAATTCAAAAGGGTATACTTTCTTTTTCACCTGACTCTATGCAAAGGATCAAGTTACATTGAAGACTGGAGTAGTAGGCTAATGTCTGCTGAAAATATAGCTTAGTTCAAACAGTACACTATAATACATTATAATACATTAAGTTTGAATATTTGACAATATTAACGTTTTGCTGTCTGCCTATGCCGATATTTGATCAAATGAATGCAGCCTTGGTGAGTATAAGATAATACTCACAATATAAAAAAATCTGTTTATGAAATGTTTTAAAAATCGTAATTATGCTCAACTTTTTACCTGTACTGTATATTTAATTGTTACAATGTCTCTGAGATATTGTAACAATTTAAAACCATAAACGAGCTTTTAGGTCAGTGTTGATGACGTAATAATCATGCGCCGTTTTTCGCTTGCTCGTTACATGTGTTTTGGAAACGCGACTTGTACTGTGGATATTGTAGCCTTTATTGAGCGATATTAGAAAGGTTCGAACAGTTCGCAGCTATGTCGTTTGTTGAGGACGAAACATCGGACAGTGGGTGGACTCACGCTCGCGATTGGAAAGCTATGTGTTCAGTAAGATCAACAGTGACGCGCTTCGTAGATTTACTAGCACACGTGGAACAACTGCAATTGATTATTTCTTTAATAATTGTGGCCAGAGATGTTTAACGTTCTTTAATAAAACCTGGATTACTTAACATCAAAATAAGTGCTCGTTTTCAGTGATTGTTAATTTCTGCGTATAAATTAAATATAGACTACTTGTATAATAGTATGATTTTGATTTTCATTAGGTTGTGAGTTGTCTTCTGAAGTTCCATTTTACACATTTCAAGCAGACGAAGATGAAGACGTGGAGCATTTTCTGGAGCTCAGGACGGTTCGTAGAATATTTTATTAAAGCAATCATTTGCCTGTCCTAAACGTGTATGTCGCCATTCATTTCCCTTGCGCTTTTGACTGATGTGTTTTGTTGTTCTAACTTATGCGTTCTACAGAGAGAAAAAAAGGGAAACTTCTATGTGTGTGAAGTAATTGAATTTTGATCAAATCATCATAGATTTTCATTTTTGCCTTATTCATAGTTCATAATAAAGTCAATATGAAATAAAAATGCATCTATTTTCTGTATGCATATTATAGATCTTATTGTGAACAATTCGTCTGTGTGTTTCTTTCTCTGTTTTTACATTTAAAGTCACCATGAAATCAAACTTGACAGTTCTTATTTTATTAGCCATGTTTATTAAAAATGATTCATTAATGTACATCATTATTTTTTAAGGGAAACCACTCAAAAATAAAAAAATAATTTATTTACTCATCCTCAAGTTGTTCCAAGTTGTATGTATAGGTTTCTTTTATCTGAAGTAGATATTTTGAAGAATATTGGGGGGAAAAATACTATGTAAATCAAAAAAGGGTACTGTCAGCTGTGTGGTTACCTTTAATAAAAATAACTTTCCCTCCCTCTTGTAGCAGGGCGGGACAACCTATCACTCATACCAATAGCAAACCACAATTATCAAATCAATTGCTGATGAACAAAATTAAGTGCTATCCTAAAAAAAGAAAAATATTCTGATTTAAGGAACCATTTCTTGGTCTTCTCAGTTCTCATAGTTGATGTATGCAGGACACATAGATATGAAACACAGAATTCACTTCAAATCAAACAGCTTTCTGTTGGTTAAACACAGTGAACCCAAAGCAAAATCTGTTAAAATCATGTGAAATTTTGCAATTGGGTGGATTTCGTTCGTGAGAATTTGCCTAACAGTGGTAAATGTGTACACCCCTTTCGTCTACATAAACCCTGCCCCTGAAAGCTCAACTTTTGGAGTGGAACGACCACATCTCGTAAATCCAGTCAACAGCTGATTCATAGAACCAAGTTCCTGCCCAACAATTTCTATTTTACAATAATGCATTATACTCAATTGTATGTCATAATATAGACAAAATGATCAGTTGCTGCTTTCATTTCTTATAGACTTTAATGTGTGTAAAGAGTTTGATGACCTGTATTTTTAAACTCCTTTCTCTCAAACCATTAGATTTGTCTGGGTGATGGTGCCAAAGAGGAGAATAATGTTGTGGAAGTGACCGCTATGAATCACCAAGGAAAGAAAATATCTGTGCCCGTAGCTAATTCTCAACATTTCCTGTCTGCCGATGGTAATGCTTTTTTTTTTACTGAACTGTTGTATAATATAGGTATTCAAATATGCTGCAAGTTTTAAATCTGTTTCTTTTCAGGTAAGCCTTGGGGAGTTTGAGTTGATGGCTCCTGTAACACTGCGGCTGAAATCTGGATCTGGACCAGTGACTGTCAGTGGGTTACATTTAGTTGGTGAGAAATCAAACAACAGTTGCAAGTCTCTATATCACAACAATGCATTTAAAGCTAAAAATCACACACAAAGCATGCTATTTTATCCCTTTTGTTTTGTAACTGAATGCTAATTATTTCTCCTCTTTCAGCCACAGAGAATGAAGAGTCTGAAATTTCAGATGAAGATGATGATGATGTTAGTGAGGAGGAAATGCCCTCAGTCAAACCGGCAAAGAAAAAACTAATTTAAATCTCACAGCTTCTGAAATTGAGATGATTACATCAGACCTTTATACATTTTATACAATATTAGATGCAATGTTCTTCTATGAGACGTGATGGAGGGTGGTGAAGAATTTCGTGGAATTTTGTACTTTCAGATTGTACAAATGTTAAATACAAAGATTGAAGCCTCAATACAGCTAGCTCTATGGACATTTACTTCATTTAAAAAAATGTATATTGGTTAATAGTAATACTGTTACTTATGTGTATGTAAGTAACCGCCAACACCAACCTTCAGGTTCACTCTCAGTTGGGAGACCCACAAATTCACAGTTCTGTCACCATTGTGCCCTTGAGGGCACTTAAGGATTATTCCAGATGTACTATCCCTGTAACACACTGTACAATGACAGTGAAAAGCCTGTCAATCTGCATCTTCCTTCAGGGAAAGCACCAGCATTGTTCTCTACAGATTTTCTTCTTATTACGCATGATTTTTTTTGTTTGAACTTTTGTTATAATTATTATTTTTAGTTTTTTTAAATTTGGCAAGTAGGGTTTTTAAATCTTTGTCCCTTTTTAAAGGACTGATAGAGGGAAGTTTTGAATGGTGCATTTGATGTTGAGAGGTCTTGCCATTGTTGTCATTTTGTATTTTTACAGGTTTATTTACAATAAAAATGTGTTGTTTTAGTAGAATCAGTACTTTTATTTTAAGAGCTCACTTACCAGCTATTTTGATAAATTCACCAGGGTGAATCTGGTTTTCTGCATAGTTCCATGTGTGCAAGTCAACATATTTTTTATATATATATATATATATATATATATATATATATATATATATATATATATATATATATATATATATACATATATATATATATATGTATACATTTCAGATGAGTTTTTTTATGGAATGAAATTTGATTTTAACCTAAATTTAAATATTAACAGATCTAGGTCAATCTAACATCTGTTCATTATTTTTGTACTTTACCTTTTACATTTTTGCTGTTTAATACATTGTTTTGATTCATAATTCTTCTACCATTTAAATTTGTTTTACTTTAAAGTTTGCTGAAAAGCTTATAATAGACTGTTTAATGGTGGGTTTTTCTGTGACAAAATTTAAGAATATTTTTTCTTCCTGAGAATAACATTGGAAATATTCAGTAGCTATTATTTAGGCGTACATGCCCGCCTTTAGCATATGTGATGATACAGAAATTGACATTGAAACCTGATCAGAAAAATGTGACAACTGCGGTTCCTTTAAAATGACGCCAACAGCTGGTGACGTCACTTAACTCCCCCTAGTAACCATCGTCGGCGTCTCGGAAGGGAGGAAGATGGTGAGAAGTTAATTAGTCTTTAGTCCTATAATTGTGTAGTTTGTATGTAACTGAGATTTTAGAAACTTTGGAAATACGCATAATGTATTCGGCGTTTGCAGCGTGAATCTTGATAATTAGCTCTGCAGTTGCTGGTTTTCTCTGTAGGAGTGAAACCTGATGGATCAGCGGCGCTAAGTCTGTTAATTTGCCTTCCTCTGTTTTGTTATTTCCCGAATAATTCATATGTAAAGATTATCTTTCAAGAACTCTTTCAAGAAATTATTACGATATTGTAGCCACCGATGGTAGCCACCATTAAATGGAAAGTTGAACAAAATGTGTCATCATTTAATCATCTTTCACTGCATTTTTAATATAATGAGTGAATTGCGACTGAGTCATTCTGTCTTTAATCTCTTTAAAGTCTCCTTTAATCCCTCTAAAATCTACAAATGTATTTTTCTTTTTCATACTTTGTTAGATAAGGCTCTTAGCTGAGAGAAGTAACGTTAGTTTTTTTTTAATAGTATCTTTTTCTCTCAAATGTCCTTATATAGGGTCACTGTCTTGTTTAAAATCTGGTTATTGAGCATATTATGTTTATTCCAGGGTTTGTTGTCAATCCTTAGAAAACTAAAGAGTGCTCCAGACCAGGAGATACGCATTCTGCTCCTTGGATTAGACAATGGCGGAAAGACGACACTTCTCAAACAGCTAGCCTCTGAGGATATTAGTCACATCACACCAACGCAGGTAACACAAAATCTCCCTTTTACAGGAAATACAAATTCTCTTGTAAAAAAAAAAAAAAAAAAGCTAGTTACTTCCATGTTCATTGTATAAATTCTTAAAGGGATCAATTCTTAAAGGGATAGTTCGCTCAAAAATGAAAAATGTGTTACCATTTAATTTACTAACCTTCATGAAGTTCATGTTGTTCCAAACCTGTATGAGTTTCTATTCTTCTGTTGAACACAAATGAAGATATTTGAAAGAATATCGTTAACCAGACAGTTGACAGCACCCATTAACATCATTGTAGGAAAAAATAATACTTTTAAAGTCAAATTGGGTGAACTATCCCTTTAAGGGTTTTTCTTTCTTTAGCACAATACAGCATTGTTCTGTTAATTTTAATTCTTCTGTCCTTGCTAGGGCTTTAACATTAAGAGCGTGCAGTCTCAGGGCTTCAAACTGAATGTCTGGGACATTGGAGGCCAGAGGAAGATCAGACCATACTGGAGAAACGTACTTTGAAAATACTGATATGCTTGTGAGTGTTTCTTATTAAGAGATATGTTTATGAGTTATGCATAGCATAACATTCATTATCATTTATCACTACCATTCAAAAGTTCTAAAGAAGTCTCTAATGCTCACCAAAACATAGTTAAAAATACTAACATTGTGAAATATTCTTGTAAATATTTCTAGTTTGTTATTTGAATATATTTTAAATGTGATGGCAAAGCTTAATTTGCAGTAAGCCGTTACCAATTATTATTATCAGCAATTTTGAAAAGTTGTGCTGTTTAATATTTTTTATTTTCAGAATTCTTTGGTAAACAGCATTTACTGTCACTTTTTATTATTTAATACTTCCTTGCTGAATACAAGTATTTTAAATCATAAGTCAAACTTTTGAACAGTTGTATATATATTTGTTTATGTGATGATTTTTACATTGTGTTTTTGCATTTTAGATTTATGTCATAGACAGTGCAGACAGGAAGAGATTTGAGGAAACGGGACAGGTATAAAAAGATCCATCATTATAGCAAATCTGTTCATTATTACTTGTCTTGTTTGTGTGTGTGTATGTGTGTAGATGATGAGAGATTATGAACCTTCCAAGGTCTCTGCAGGACATTTCTCACACTATGTGGCTTCACACTTGGTCATGTCTATGTCTAACTACATTTTCCTACAGTTCATTGCAATGCTTTTATTTTATTGGAAGTGAAACTTTCTTGATATGCATTTGTTCAAGCAAATCCATGCTGAGTATTTGAATGAGCTATTGGCTTACTATTTGAATTGTTCATGTGGTGTGCAGGAGTTGTCTGAGCTGCTCGATGAGGAGAAACTTAGTGGCGTACCTGTTTTAATCTTCGCCAATAAACAAGACCTGCTGACCGCTGCTCCAGCCTCTGAGATCGCAGAGGGACTGAACTTGCACACCATTCGGGACCGTATTTGGCAAATTCAGTCATGTTCTGCACTTACAGGAGAGGGAGTCCAGGTAAGTCATTGCTTTTACATTAGCCTTGTTTTATCTTTCCAATCAGTTGTTTAGACCTTCCCATCAGCGGCTGTTTTTTGGCTAAAGTGCTGCTTTCTTTCAGGATGGCATGAACTGGGTCTGCAAGAACATTGCCGCAAAGAAGAAGTAGTGAGCCTCAGTACTTTCTGTAAAGGGAATGTGAAAATCAAACTCTGTGGACTGTGTGGATTTTCTACCAGCTCGTCTAGGTTAAAGGGATATGAGGCTTTTGTAACCCCTGACCCCTCTGAATCATTCCCCAGCCATCAACTCTGTCTCACCTGCGGTTACTCTGTCAACACTGTGCAACAGCATGATACAATGAATTAATTTGATACATAATGTACAATCAACCACTGAATTGAGTGTAATATGTGTTTGTTTTTTTGTATTATTATTCATTAGAATGTTGTCTGTTTGATCTTGGAATCTATTTTAATATCTTGGATTTCTAAGATTTATTCATTTTAGATGCTTTACACTATGTTAGGCTTTAAAAAAACATTGCATAAAACTTTTTTCCCTTAGTCTGTGTTAATTTATTTGCTCAAACTAGTGAATAAATATTTTATTGTGGGATGAGCACCCGGCTAAATCACATGGATACCTGTGTATAACAAACAGCCGGGTTGCTACACAGGTGTGTTTGCTTAAGCACCTGGCTGTGGCTGTGAGGAGTTTTTTTTTCTATTTGTGACTTGATATCTAGACAATATTCTAATTCACATAATGCCTTTTGTAAAAGTCTGAAGCCTCAAGCAAGCACCAGACCAGCAGCGCAGATGCTCTTCACAAACAATTATTTTATTTTTTTCAAAACTGAATACATTCAAATTTATGAAAATAAATATTTAGAAAATGTCTACAAAATGACAATTAAATGACATTTCCCCTTTCTCTTGGTTTACAGTAATATTTTGTGTATGTCTGTAAAATGTTAGCCAGAGCACATTTAGGGTAATGGTGAAAGGCAACAGTTTCTTTTAACCGTCTTAAAACCAGAGATTAATCTGCACCTAGGCTAAACGATTATCCGATTTCAAAACTTATTTTTTGTCTTTCTACTGTAGGTAGCCAAGTTTTATTGAAATCTCATTTTGCCAGATAAGTAGCCTACACCTTTAAGTTGCGAGACAGAAGCTGCACATTTCTATTTAACATTAATAAGTCAAAATTACAACTTGTTCCTGTCATATTACAGCTCAATTAAACCAATCTGCCTTAAATGCATTTTAACCCATTAAAGTTGAGAATCTAAAAGTGCGTTCCATTTGACAGGGCCCCTACGCAGTGTTCACTGCCCCCTACTCTCTGAATACGCTACATCAGTTATTTGGAATGCCCTGCAACGTCATCAAAGAAAGGCATCGTGCAGATTATGATATAACTTTTTATTTACTTTTCTTTCTAATTTAAAATCCTATATTAGGCCTATAGATACATCCATCACCCCAACCGTTTATAAATACTCTAGTATTTATACTAGAGTATTTATGTCGTGCAGATTATGATATTAATGTCGTGCAGATTAAGATATAATTTTTTTATTTACTTTTCTTTCTAATTTAAAATCATATATTAGGCCTATAGATACATCCATCACCCCAACCGTTTATAAATACTCTAGTTTGTATAATAATAACTATTTATGAATACTCAATGCGTTGACGTAACCTTTTTTACAGTCTATGACGTAAACTCAGAGCCGTTAGAATTTTAAATTTCTTCCAACGGCTCTGCTCGGTTAATTCCGACAGGTGAGTCGGTGAGGGCCCTGGTTTGGTATCGACATGGCTGTGACAGCTTTTCCTGCTGAAATGTTATTAAACTTTTACAAAGCAGCAAATAAAGTGTCCGATAGAAGTAGGCAAAAGGGGCTGCAATACGCGTTCGAAGGCTATATTCAAGACATACAGGTGAAACGCAAGAAACAACAAGGCATCCAAAATTGAGGCAAAAGCATTACCCGGTCACAGTCAAAATATCAACCACCACCGCATATCCTACTAATCGAGACGGAGGCTGGGACTAACAATATCAGGGAGCAACACATGCAAACCTGGGTAGGTCTCTATTCACTTCCATAATCGTTATCGCAAAGCAAACGGACTACACGAGTAGCTATAGAGTTGTATTTATTAGCAGCGTGTGCTAGCGTATCAACAACCGGTATGAGAACCGAAATCACAACCTAAACCATTATAAAACGGTCTAACTAGTATAACTTCACAGTAAAGTTAGAAGCAAAAAGATGTGCTTATTGATCTTTGAGGGGTTTAACGTTAGCTGACTGAAGACGGCCACACAGTTTATCCCAAAGACACTTGTCAGGATTTGACTTCGGTTTTGGGAAGAAAAAACGGACACCCCCTCCAACCGCTCTGGGAAAAGCGTAACGTTATCTGTGTTCACAAATGGCCTTGGCACAATGTTTAACCATATTTTTGATAAAACTACGATGGTAATAGCCTGCCGAGATCTGTCTTTCTGTCTAACTATCCATCTATCTATCTCTATGGAGAGAGGAAGATGTGGGCAGGTGACCTTGTGTTACATTGGGGCTCTCCTCCCCCTCAAGAGGGCAGGGCTAATGTCACACCTCCGTCAAACCCTATGTTGCCATGGCAACTGCTTTATGGTCATGTCAGAACTGTTAAATGCATAGATACCTGCTGTTTCATAAACGAGTAAAGGCACTCTAGTTCATGCTTTTCTGTGAATCTGGCAGTGCACTTACAAATAACTCACAGCTATTGATGCTTTTATAAGCTCAATTGACTGACAGACAAAGCACTCAGAGATGTTGTGGGTTCACAAAAGAACTGGTTCCTCAGAGTATACATTCACTCAACTCCTTGCTTTGCACAGTCTTCAGTCCAAGGCAGCACTAAGCAAACACTGCACTCTTAAAACAGAGACACAGGGTGGGTTTTAGTGCACCGGGACTGTCAGCACATTCATTTGCAAATCAGTGAGCAACAGACATTTGCTGTTTTTGAGTTTGTTCTCTGAATGACACCGAACCTGAACTCTCCGCAGAAGCCACCTGTGCAGGATGGTGAAGGATGTGGTGATGAGGTGCGTCAGCTGCCAGTGAGACCTACCACTGCTTCTGAGATGTTCATAAGGAATCACAAACAGGTGAATTCTGTCATAATCATCAAACCTGTATGCTAAAAAAAAAAATGTTTTAGCTGTTTTTGTCCATATACAATGAAATTCAGTGAGTTCCAAAACCACATGGGACCCCACTGACTTTCATTTTTAGGACACAATTATGTTTAAAAGGCAATTATAGGCCAATCGAGAACAAAATATGAACTGAGCTGGATTACTTTGCAACATCAACACTATTACGGAACTGAATTGAATAAACATTTAACTGACTTTAAATAAATAATGACATTATTGCCTTCTGTTGAACTACTTATAGCTGAATCAAACTTGTTTCATAATTAATGAACATTGCAACATTGAGTTATTGAACTGAATTGATGCGACAGTGAACTGAGCTGAATAATGATGTTATCTTCTGTAGAGCTGAACTCAAGCTTGTTTCAAAATGTATTTAATAATTTCGTAATTCATTTTACATCACTGTCATTTTCATGCGTAGTCAATGTATTTTGTGTTTCACAGAAGACAGAATGTTTTACTGATTTAGAATGACATAATAACAGAAATCTTTGAGCGTATATACTTCACCATTAAATCAAAATTGATAGTTCATATTTTTTATAGAATGTTATTCATTACTAATAATTTATCTGTTGCACATCTTTAGCTTTTATTTATATTCACTTGCCCTCAATCTTTTCAAATACATGAACACACTCTCGCTAACTTCCCTCAGTCTCCTTTATTTAGATATATTATTGCTAACATTGCACGAATACCCACTACTGGAACTCTTGAAATGTGCCCTAAGCCCTTGATCACTTGGAATCCGCAATGAAGCTAATTTATTATGTACATTTTTTTCCCCTTATGTATTTCTGTATGTATGCTTGGGCTATTGGGGAAAATATCAAAGGAAAATGATAACGATACAATGAACTTATAGCTAACTGTGTGGTTAAATGTCAAAATAACTTCAATTCCATGCACTGGGTGTTGGTAAATTACGTGCGATCTGCTGTAATATCACAATCGCGTTGTGTTGTAGTTTATGGATCTGCCTGAAGTGGCATTTTGAGAAGACATCAAAATCGAGTCAAAAATAAACTTCCTGCTTATCAAAATGGCGCGGAGATTGCCCAATATAGACAAAATTCCCAATAGACAAAAATCAAGTATCACCCTCTTTTTTTTCTCTTTCAAGAAACCCTTTTAGTCAGATATATGTCACAATCAGGGTAGAAAAGACTAGGACAGCAACCAAAATTGCATTCTCTCTTGAGTAGGTAGTAGGTACTTATTTTGAAGAAGTAATTGCTTCGCGACTGCCAAAAAAGAATGTTCTATAGTGTGTGTGTGTGTAGTATGAATGTAATTCAGACATACTACATTTGCCATGTTGTCATTATAATATGCCAAATCAGTGTCAGTTGCCTTGCATCACTGCCATTCACATATCCTCTCAAATGCACATAGTGTCCAACAAATGCACACTTCAAAATCTCACCTGAAGAAGTAGGTCATCTGGGTACTTACTTTTTAGTAGCCTAATGTGAATTCAGTCTCACTTCTTTTGTCGCATACTGAGGGAATTATACAATTTCAGATGGAGCCTATTCAAATTGCAATGACTCAATTTCAGCCTGTGTTGTCTTTTCTATATCCTCCTTGCCTGATGATCAATAACCACAGTATGTGTAACAATTTGTAATTTTACAGTAAAAGTTACAAAATGAACATTGCAACACAGAGATAGCTGTAATTGTAAGGAGAACGGAAAGAGAGAGCTGTGCCTCAACTCCCAGTGTAACCGCTGTCTAATGAGATGATGACATCTTTCATTTACAGAACATAATCACATTAACTGTTTCAGTTTGAATGGCTTAATATTTCCCATGTGTCATCATTTTTCCATATGAAGCTCAAGAGCAAGTTTGCTCATGTCCGTTTGGGTAAGAGAGAGGGTGAGGAATGGAGATAGTGTGTGTTTGTGAGCATCAACTCATCACATCATTTCATTGGTGTGTATTTGCCTGTTCACTGGGGTGTGGTCTGATGCTATTGACAGCTGTGTGTGTTACCATGGCAACTGTGTGTGTGTAAGTGTGCACATGCCTAAGTGTAGGGGCCTCGCTGAAGGTGTGTTTTAATGCTGTTGCTCCACCGGGAGCCTGTCAGCTGTTGTGCAGCTGCCGTTGCATTAGCAGGCCCGAAGCCCTGCGCATTTATCCATCTCCTCTATGACACATCACACTTCTAATTCCAAAGCATAATCAAAGACATCCACACACAGTGCAGGGCTTGTCAGGCCAGCAAATGCTACAGAGATCTTCTGGTTTCATATTCCTGTAATGAGTAACTGGAGACGAGAGGGAAATCTGCTGCTTTGGCTGCCCTCTTTGTTACCCGATTATCTCCAAATTATTAACACTGGAGCCTGGGAATTCAGCCTTCAAACAGACACGCAGTGTTTCCTGTAAGCCTTACTGCTACGCCTATAGTTCAATGTTTTATTTAACCAGGGTTTTTAAATCTTTGGTATTAACAAAATACACAGATAGGAATTCTTAAAGGGACAGTTCACCACTAAAAAGAAAAAGAAAATTCTTTAAGCATTTATTCACCCCCCTTGTCCTTCCAAACCGGTATGATGTTTCTTGGAGCACAAATGATTTCTGAAAGATCATGTGACGTGCAAATCTTACCCTAAACATTTGAACAGTATAGACCTTATGCACCAGGAAAACGTGGGTGCCGTCATCTTTAGAATATTGTCTTTGAACTTCTGTTTTTGCGGTCGTTCTGTATATTTATATGGCATCGCTGTTCGAGGAGTAATTAGCTGGTGAAGTGGATTTACTTATTGTAGAGTTAACACAAGTTATCATGAGCATTGTAATGTTTATCATAAGCATTGTAACCAGGAAATTTTTTTACGAGCAGTTCATTCATACCTATGCAATGATCGCTGTGAAAATTCAGACCGGAAGTCAAAAGACAACGAGCACACGTTGAAAAAGGGGCGGGGCTAAATAAGGTCTATAGTGTACGAGAAAGAGCTGCCACAAAGGGGAAGATTATCAGTGAATAATCATTTTTAAACTGTTCCACACACAAAATTACACTATAAACCCAGATAAATTGGCAAAACTCAAAATATTTAAGGCAATCAGTTGCCTCAATACTTTTAAGTTAAGAAAATCAAAGTTTTTAAGCAAGCAGAACTGGCAGATTTGGGAGATTTACTCACCCTTTCAAAGCATGCTGGGAAATAGACATCCCAGCTGTTTCAGGTAAACTTAAGTTCGTCTAAATTAAAATAAATAATTTCACAAAACTCAAAACAATGAAAGTACAGTTTACTTAAAATACATCAGTTTTGTGAACTTGAAAGAAAAAGGGTGTGCTAAATACTCATAAAAGTAAATTTGACTGAACTAATTCAGTTTGTCCTACTCAAACCAATTAATTATTTTGAGCTGTAGGGTTATGACGCATTTGTATCAATCTGGTGTTATTTTTTTTCTTTTTGTTTGACAGCCTGGTCAGTACAAACTCTAAGTGTATGGAAATGATCAGTGTGAAGATCAGTGTTGCCAAGTCTATGATTTTCACGCTGAATTTGGCATTTTTTAAGTTAAGTTGTTGCCGTGGGTTGATCTCTGAAGTACCCAGAGGCCTCTGCAGCTCGCCTGCCTCTTTCTGCTCCAGGACTGGCCTCACAGGCCCTAAGAGGGATTTTGGATTATCCATCCTGGCTTTAGGGATTGGAGCTGCAATGTGCTGGATAGCAGAAATCTTAATTCTGCATGGTAAATAGATTATTGAGCATGTGAGGCACTGACAGACATTCCAAATTAGATGTTGACTCCTCTCTTCCCTATCGTCTCCTCTTTCAGCGTTTCCTTTTCTGAAAAACGTTTAAAAACTTTACGCCTCTCTGTCTTTCCTGCTCACTCATATCAGCGTAAAGCAATATGAGAATGAGAAGCAGCAAAAACAATGGCCCTACATACAGTACATCTGGTTTTAACATCTGTCTCAGATTTACAGCCGAAGTGGTCAGCACTAAATACAGGTGGGTCCACAAAGTCTTGTGATCCATTTGATGGTATATGACTGTATTACATTCGTAGGGTAAACTCTAATCTATTTTGATGCATTTTGCATGGCAGCAAAGGCCCAAATACTCACCTTTTGTTTTATGGAAAATAACCATCTGATCAAAAGAAGCACACACCATTTGGCAGCACCGAAGAGTCAGCAGCTTCGGCCTGCTCTGTTTCAGGCCGATCCCCCTAAGGTTTCTGGGAATTTGTTTTGTTTTTGAGAAAGGGCTATATAACATTTCTGTTGTTCTCTACTCTCATAGCCTGTTAACACACCAAGATAAATGCGATTTTGGTGCAATGAAATGCTGTTTCGACACGAACATTCACACGTTGGCAATGTAGCATTTATTTTATTACCAGAGAGGTGTTCTAATCTCTTTTCCATCAAACTGCAAAGAAAACTGTTATATAAAATGATGACTTGGTGGTGTTCGCGAACAGACCAGCGTCTATTTTACACTGTTGCTACATGAAAACATCTCAAATGTCTTGTGTATTTGACAAATATTGCAGCTAATCCACGTCATGCAAATATGCAAATAGTGCAAATAACACTGAACGTTACGTGAAGCAGCAAGTGTCCATTTTCAACCCATCCCCTGCCTGCAATCAGCAAATCTTGTCAATTGGTTAAATCCAGCCACAGTTGAAGTCAAACAAACCTACTATTTTGATAAGCAACAGCGAAGAGCACCATATGACCAAAAGCATGAATCGAATGTTTGGCCAGTTTTCTTCGCAGTGTGAAGAAAAAGAGAAGAACCAGCCCGTTCTCATCCCAAGGCGTCATATACTGACTCTTTTGACAATGCGTATACATCCAACACACATGGCACCCTTTAGCGTCAATATGAAACGCAGATATATTTGGGCAGAAGGCGCCTCCTAGTGGTCTAACCCTACCCCAGACCTAAAACTACCCATAACCGAAGCGTGTTCTATTGACGCTAAAGGGTGCCATGTGCATTGGATGTCTACGAATGCATATGACGCCTTGGATGAGAATGCGTTGGAAAAACTTCCTGTAAAAATTAACATAAACCGAGAGCATTTGTTCAAATAAAAATGTTTGAATCTGGAACAGACAAATTGTGCAAAAATTAGATGGAATTTTCCCGCTGAACATTTGTGTTTGTGTGAACAGGCCTTCAGTCTGCAAAACACGTGTCCGCTCTCTAATCTGCAAGTTCTCAAACCACATTAAACACGGAGCAATACAAATCTGAAAAGTGCTAACGTGAATCCCCACCAGCAAAGCCATCATTGCGGAACATCCAATTCCCAATAATAACAGAGGGCAGGATTTAATAATTGATGGAAAAGGAAGAGTAAGCAAAAAACAAGAGGCTTTAGACTACAGCTGGTCTGTGCTGGGCTCAAAGAGTACAGAAGACCTTGAAGCCTTTGTCCACACTCTAACTTTTTCACACCAACTCCTTTACATGAAAAATGCCCATGTTTGCTTTGCTTTTTATTTTCCTTTTCACTTTCAGGCCTCACATACATCCGTATGTGATCACATGTACAGAGGAGCTAAGCCGGGTAGCCTCTGTTGTGTTTTGCAATCGATCCTTCCGGCAGGCTTCAGTCCTCCCACGGGCTGCAATGAGCCAGCATGAGCAGCCAGCGTGATTAGCATCATGGGACGGCAGAGCTCAGAAAAACAAACCCATTGTAGAGCTCTCGGAGCATATGGCGTATCCACCCACAGCAAGCAAGGGGAAAAAGAGGGTAGAGTCTAGTCAGATTTCTAATTGGTCACAACATGTTGACTGTGTTGGTTTTGAGAGCACATGAATCTATGGGGTTTGTGGGAGGAGAGGGGCTGGAACGTTACACTTTATAAATAAATGATGAGCTGTTCTTCAAGCCTGATTACTTCCCCATCCCCTTTATACCTCAGCCTGCTCTGCGCCCCCATCCCACCATGCCTTAATGGAAAAATGTGACTGATTGCCCCATTGACCCATGAGGAAGAGCTGGAAAGTCTGGCATCAGTCCTTAGGCTGCTATATTTAAATGATTTAAAAGTGGTCTCTCCTTTTTTTTGGAAGCCACATATTTCGCTCAAGTTTTCACTTTGGACTTGCCCATAATGCTGTTACTATCTTATAAACAATGATTAACTTTACTTCAAATATAACTTCCAAACCTGTTTTAGTAATCAACAACAAGGTCTAGGCAAATGATCCAAGTCAAAGACGAACAGGGTCGTGCTTGATTTATGGGATTTTAGTTGGATCTGCAACACAATAAAATATTTTTAGAGCTTGGCATACATTATAAAAAAAAATAATAATAATAAAATATATAAAAATGTCCACTGTGTTATAAAATATTCTAAATTAAGGTGACGTTTCCAGGTCTAGAAATCACATTTTTCAAATTAGGCTACCTCAAATATCTACGTTTTTCAAGAAAGTGGTAACTGGATCCTCAAAAAAATCAAGTTTAGAAGTTTTCTGAGGCTCACTGGTTGAGAACCACTCCATAGTTTTAGAGCCATGACTTCTGTCGCCAAAAAGAAAACTACATTGAAAAATTACAAAAGATTTTTCACACACATTTGTTTAAACCAGCATTTAATACTCTTTTGAAGCACATTTATTTTGATTTCCAAATGTATGCATTCAGTTTTCTTGTATAAAATATGTGGAAAAAAAGTCAACTGTTCTCGAGTCTCACTCAGTCGAGTCTTTTTGGAGTTCTGAGTGCACAGAAAGGCCTTCCTGCATGCCTACAAACACAAACAGGAAGTTTGTCCAGCATGTTCACAACAATCAGTGTTCTACGGTGACTCACGGAACCCTTCGGGCTTCAGTGTCACCGATTAAAACAGAAGTATATCTACACGTTATAAGACTCAGAGGTGTGTGTAGGCACCAATCATCTTGAACATGCTTCACATTTGCTTAAATGCAGGAAATAACATTATCTGACAGGAAGCAAGAATCCAGAAGTATCTTCAGATGCAATAGCTCATGACATGCTTGGTGGAACCTCTTTGAGTGAAGCATCCAAAGAACCTGGATTGAGTTTTTGTACTGATCTTTTCCAACCTACTGAAAATTAATAATACATAATTGTAAACATAACAGAAAAACAAGAACCTCTGGCCTCTAAGGAATGTAAGTAACACGTCAAACCATAATCGTGGTTACCTGTGGAGCGGTTCAGCAGAAACAAAAGCCCAAAATCTGAAGGTGCGGTACAGGTGAAATATGATAAATAATAAACAGACTATCCCTCTTTTTTAATAACAATATTCCCCATCTACTCATAATTAAACTGTAGAAGATTAATAGCAATGTTAAAAGGAATCTTTAGCACATAATAAAAACCAACCATATTCCAGATGCCCTAAAGGCAAGAAGAGGGGAGGTGAAAGGAGTTAAATCTAACTCTGTTTACAAGTGATCATTATCTGCTCCGGGTCAAAACCCTCTGCAATTATCCAAAATCTGTTTGTAATTTTAAAAACTCAGCTGGGTCCCGCCTCCACATTTCTCAAGAAAGATTCCCTTATTATTTTACACAGGGACAGACAGGGTTTTAATGCTTAAGTTGGAAGAGATCTGAGTTTTTAAGCCGAGAGGCTTACATTGCATGATAAAAAGTGCTGTTTTCCTTGTAATTGTTAAGTTAACAAGCCTGATTTTTAAAAACAGGCGGGAAAAAGTTCTAGGAAGGAAATGAGCGCGAGATATGAGAGATAAACCGGAGATGCCGTGGAAGGTTAACTGGTGACGTATGGTTTAGTGGAAGATTGCCCATACAATCCATAGAAATCAGGGTGCCTGTGGCTCTGTGAGGCGTCGATCCCAGTCGTGCATGGAGAGCCCTTGGAGGGGCTGGGACATTGAGGCCGTGGAGGGCAGGGGGTGCGAGTAATCCTGTGTCCAAGGGAAGATCCCGAGCGAGGGTAGGGAGGATGGCCACGGTGGTTTGATATGGAAGGGACGCTAGAGCAATAGCAGTTGTCCATCGTGCACATGAGAATCTACGGCCACCGTACTGGGGCAGCATGGCCTGCTGGGAGGAGCTGGGATTGGGGTAGTCAGCTGGAGTAAAAACTGAGCTGGAATGATGGACCGACTGGGCGCTGCTGCTACTGCTGAGGCCTACAATGTGCTGGGTGGAGCTACAGGGAGCCAAGGGCGGCTGTGACGTCGGCCCGTCTGTGGAGCTGGAACCTTGACCCAGGAACTGCTGTTTGCTCATGGGGCCTGAAGAGGAATCCAGCAGGCTAGTGCTGCTTTCAGGGAAGGCTGTGGAGTGTTTGCGTTTCTCACCCCGGAGGTATTCACACTGGAGGGGTGGACAGATATGGTCTGGAGGAAGTGTGCGGGAGTATTGAATGGTGCTGGAAACAAGGGGATGAGGACAATGAGTTTCATGGAAAAAAACAATGTGTCTGAGCAGAAATGTTTCGCAAGCCAAGTAAGTGGTTCTCAATTGGCTTGTGCTTCAAAATGGTTTATCATATAAAAGTTAAAAAAAGTCCCCAAAACCAACATGTATTTTTTCTTAGGCTAATACGCATGACAACACCATTTTCACAAATTAACGTTTTTGTAAGTTTTAGCCTGGTTCACATCGGCAGGAATTATTAGGCAGATTTTACCCCCTATTCACCCCTTCAGACAATCTTAAAGTCGGCATGAAACGGAAGTTGAGATTGTAATTTTTTCCTTGTCGTGACGTATATCCAAGCTGAAACGGCTTTTGAAATTAGAAAAAAATGTAGGGCAGGACTTGATTTCTATCCTTCGGTAATTGATTGGATTGTTGGAGGTTGGGCGCTGCAAACAATTTGAATGCGATTCTCTGAGAGGTGGTGCACTCGACAGCCGCACCCTCATCGGATCTGTCTGCACCCTTTTGCCATTCCACGTGACCAAAATAGAGAGAGAGGTCGTTTTGATGGGGGAGGGAAGGGTAATGTATTTGATTAAAGATTTCAAGGGTACATGAATTTTAAAAAATATTGAAGTGCACGGATAAATCATTTATAATAAACACTACAATATTACATATAAAAAGAAGATTAGTCAAATTTGATTTCATGCCGACTTTAAGGATGCTCCGATCATTGTAAAATAATCTGATCAGATTCTTTTGGCCCGATTTCTCCTCGTGTGTGGTGTCCCCGGGGACAAACGAGCACATAGCCTGTGAACGTGTAGCCAATCAGAAAGCGAGGTGACGAGGCGCAGAGGAAGCACCGCGGGAAACAAAATCAAAACAGCCAACGCCCGGCGGTATGGCGCACTCAGAAAGTCTGGTGGACGTTTTTTTCCGTTTGCGTTTTTCCGTTTTTCTGGTGGACGTTAAAAAAAACTACACACTATTGCCACTGCATCCCTCTTCATCCGCCATGATTGTTTATTCTGAAGTCACCTTTGATCTCAATGGATTTTGCGAGATTTTCCGTCTCACCTGGGAATGCACGGAAGTCAAATCGGTTTGTGTGTTGATTTTGCCGTGTGGCTGCGCACCACAGACTGTACGATCAAAACTGTTAGACCCGTGATTTTTTTTATCGCAGTGTGTGGGGTCTCTCAGGTTTAGAAAATCGGCCAACAATTTTAAAATCGTTCCCATGTGAACCAGCCTTTACATGGAGATTATAACATAAGTGATAAGTTGTGCGACCCACTAGTTACTGAGCCACTGAGTCAGTTTTACTAACCTTCCAGTATTTTTCTCAAGTTCTTTTCCTTTTTTGAGACTTCAGACAGGAATATTTTGGAATTAAGATGACCCACTTTATAAGGAGGCAGAACACTGCCTGTACATGATGCGGATCTGTAAAAAGTCAATTTGATTAGTAAACATTCAATAAAAGTATTTCAATTTCGAATCAATTTCTGCACTTCGGTTAATAAATGACATACCTGTCCATGAGTATTTTCACTGGTTTTGTGTTCTACAAAACAAAACAAAAACAGAGCACAATATTAATCTTTCTCTACAAGCTCCTGCTTGACTGCCCCATTGTCTGTAAACATGGAAAAATCTGGAAGTGCAGATCTACTGATAACAACCACACACAGACAGGGAACCATTTCTCGCAGGTATGGGCACATTCACACGGTGTGTTTATGACAGTCTGAAGCCCGAGACAGCAGCCTTTCTGTCCAGTCAGACAGACAGCGCCTTTATATGAAGGAAAGTTTCAGACAGACTTCCAAGAAACCGTGACATCACTTTTAATAATCAAAACGTAAGGAAATATTGACAGATTTCACCATTTTATTCTTGGTAGGCATTTGTTAATCCTCCTGCAACATTCAAATTGCACACACGGGACTAGGATATCATAGGCAGTTAAGGATTGACCAGGATGAAGTCATCTGTGAAGGGTGAAAGAGAGAATCGACCTCACCTTCATGATGTTAATATTCTCCGCCTTGTCAAACACAACTTGGACAGAGCTGAGCAGTTTCTTGGCCTCCTGACGGCGTGCATTTGAGCTGCAGGGATTTGGGTTGAGTTGTCCTGGCAGTATTTGGAGTGTGCTTTATCCAGCACCTCCAGAGTTCTCCCCAGGTCGTCTTCTAAGAGCTGGTGCATTTTGTGATACTGCACACGCACCTCCTCTTTCAGCTGCTGTACCTTATCCTGCACAAACACAAGGTGCACACTGAGTTTCCATAAATGTGAAAACTTTAACAAATATCTCCCTGTAGGAAAGGAAGGGAAAATTATCACAGATTTTATAGTTTTAATGACTTTTAATGAAGTTATTTTGCTCAGACATCAGTGAAATTAAATGGGGAGAAAAAAGGACTTGAGCTCAAGTTAATACTGTAAAACCAATGCCATCGTAACTGTTCGGATCACTGTGTGTACAAGTGCTGAGGAATCCTGCGGAGCTGAAAGTCAGATTTAGTAATGAACGTTTGGTTTCCATCACGGGCTGTAAGTGGTAGACCAATCAAAACAAACTGGGCCATCTGACCAATGAGATCAGAGTCGGCTTTCAGAAAGGCAGGGTTTATGGAGACCAAATTGTTTGTAAATTCCCTTTCAGACACTGAGAAAAAAGGTGATGTCTGGAATGTATATTATCAGAAAATTAAACTTGGCCTTAGAAGGAAGTACATCTATTGTAGGAGACCAAACAAGGAACCATTAAAATAGCATAATATGGGCACTTGGGATTTTTCTCAGGGTAAACATCTGAGAAATAAATTTATTTGCTATAGAGTTTCAGAAGATGTGAGTGTTTGTAGTGCAGCTCTTTGAGGTTTAATAGCCTGTGAGATGCACAGAAGAGTGAAATGTGTATCTGTGCTACTAAATTATTTTCAAAAATATTCATCTACTTTCACAAGATCGTTTGTAACTCGCCACCTTTTGACTTTAGAAAAGCTTATATACAGATATATAAGCTTTTCTAAAGTCAAAAGGTGCTGTGTGGTTACAGTTAAACAACTAGTTGTCCAAAATTAACTTTTTACTTTACTGGCAATTAAACTGTATTTTTATATATATTTGTCCTTATGAACATAAAATGTAATTTTAGTATTATTTATATACTAAACAATATAGTTATATACTAACTCTAGTAAATAATACTGTATGCTATGATATTGTTTATTAATACTTTGAATCAGTTTTAATCATTATTTTAATTTTAGTTTAAGTTTAAAATCATTCGTTATATGCTGTCATGTGTATTAGTTTTAAAAAAAAAAATGTTTTTAGTTCCATTTTAGCTTTAGTAATTTTAGTCCTGAGGTTTTTCATTTAATATTTATATTGTACTATTATAATAACGAAACATTTTTAATAGTTTACAATAACAACACTGGCAACATTTGTATCAAAAAGTGCTGGACAAAGTCACTTCGATACGAGTCAGTCACAAAAAGTTTAATTTTGTTCTCATTTTCATTTCATAGCCTAATGTGTCAGCACAACTTAGTTTTCTATATGTGACTTTTTAAATTAAAAATGTATTAATTTGTCTGGAAATGTTATTCTGGTTCATGTAAGCATGTTGATTAATTAAATTTGAACTTTTATTGAATATTCATCGTCATTTTCATATTTTTAAGTGGGTCCCTGGAAGAACGGCAGCCATTGTATAAGCGAATGTGAATCCAAATCTGAGACCTGGGAATTTGACCAGACCTCCTTGACAGTATTATTTTGAAGTATTAACACTTGTCTAATACATTTTTCTTGAACACAAACATAAAACTGCAGACAGGGAGAAAAGGTCTACATACAGTTTAAACACAGATGCTGCCAATGTCATACCAAAACCAGCCTCTTCCATATTCATTAGCTGCAGTAGAGGGTGATAGACAGATAGACAGAAGCGTGTGTGCATGTCGTATCGTATGCATGCGTCTTTACCTCCACCAGTACTTTGTCAGACTCCAACTTATACAGCTGCTCCTCGATGTCTTTCATCCTCGATCGTCAATGCGATCCTGCTGCTTCATTAACATATGCTGAAGGGAAGAACAAAGACAACACAAATCAAACCTCTTTCCACAGATCCATGATCTGCCTATAATGAGAGTCACTCCAGGTTCAAGGAGCATCTGAACTGCAAACTATTTTTAGCAATATTGGGAACACAATAAAGTTCCATTAAGATGAATAAAGTAACACTTTATTTTATGGTGTTCTCATTACACTTTAACTACTTTAGAAAATAACTGTAAATTATGCACAATTATGTTGTTAATTAATATAACTCAGTTCTTTAGTACTTAAAATAAGAACTCCGGCACAAAATGAACCTTTGGTCTAATAACACATTGGTAGTTTATACCACTAACAAGGCTCAAAATAGCCCCACACTAACACAGTAACATAATGAGGGTCCATACATGCAAAACGAAGCATTGAGAACTGTGCAAGTGTACGGACCATTTAATAAGAAGATATTTTATAAAGACAGTCCACATATATATATATATACACACACACACACACACACACACACACACACACACACACACACACACACACACATAACAAGGACACCTTAAAATAAAGTGTAACAAAATTATTTTTGTAAAGTACATATTAACCTTAGTTAATGATAATTTCAACATTTATTAATACTACGAATGAAACGTATATCGGCCAATCATTTTTTATTATGTTATCATAATCGTCCGATAAAGAAAATTTGTCCGATAATATTAAAGCCTATAAATAATGGATTATTATCAGCTGAGACACTTCAGAATGCGCCAATGTTTGTCATGATGGTTTTAACTGGCTGGAAATATGATTGAAAATCACATCATAAAAGCAAAATACAGTCAAGTCCAACATATGCAGCACAAGTCAGTCATTTAGGATACATGGAACATTATAAATGTGTGCTTGGGACATGGACTTTTAATGGTGAGATTTTTGTTTTTGTAATCAGGCTTTCAATTTCTATAAAAATTTGGATTTGCATGTATCAGCCAATATATCGGTTATAGGCTTTCAAATTTAAAGAATTACAGGTTATCAGTATCGGCCAAAATGTTCATATTGGTGCATCCCTGAGTAATGCATTATTAAAAATCAAAACTTTGTATCAGTAAATATTATTAATAGACCTGGCCTAACATGAACTAACAATGAACAGTTGCATTTGTATTAACTAACATTAACAAAGATCAATAAATACGGTCACAAATGTATTGCTCATTGTTAGCTACATTTTAGTTAATGCATTTTCTAAAGTAATTTAATTGGACGTTATTGTAAAGTGTTACCAAAATATTTTTAATCAAAAAGTCTTAAGGTCAAATTCAAGCTAACAAAAGCAATGCATTCTCCATCCACTACAAAATACAACCCAGAACAAACAAACAAACATCCTGTAGGCCCTCTCAATAAATAAAAAAGAAAGAATTTGCTTATTACAGCAAATGAATGAAACAAAACATGTCGCAATGAGACTAATTCATCAGAATCACGTTTGCTGTGTGATTGTGCCTGCTATTAGGTGTCTGGACAGGTTTTAAATTGGATTCAGAGGAAGCCACTAACCCCAAAGCACCCCATCCCCAGCCAAATCAAAGCCTGACAGTGTGCTGAAGCTTTTATAATCCCCTTTATACTCCGTTTCACATGCCCACGAGAAGAACTGTACCTCACCACACCAAAGTCCATAGGATGCTGAATAACTAGCCAATTTAGTTGTTTAATCAGACAAACGTCCATGCAACATTCAAAAGGCCGACTGCAAAGGGAAAAAGCAGCTGTCATGACAACAATAACGCACATTGTGCATGCACGAGTGTGCGCATTAATAAGTGTGGAAATTTGAAGCAGAGCGGAGAGGGGGCAAGGCAGTCTTAGGCTCTCATTTTGCTCGCTATCTCTCCCTTTGTTTGCATGGGCTTCTTTCAGTGTCAGTGACAGATTCGTCAGTGTCATCCCTGCATAGTGAGATGTGTCGCAGACCGCTGCAGGATCTATAGGTCACATGAGAAGAGGCACATTCTTGGGGCCTACAGCAACCGGACTGCTGTATACCCTTGCATGGATGCCAAACAAACAGCATCTCTACAGTTAAACACTTTAGCGCAATAGTCCGGAAGTAAAAATCTCATTCATTTTCTCTGTACAGACATACCATGAGCTCACAAGTCATTTTACCTTAAAGGGATACTTCAGGATTTAGCATTAGCTTTGTATAACTAGAAAACCTGTAGTATTTTCGAATTACCATGCTTTCCACCCTCAAGTCCCCTGAGACGAGAGATTTATCTATTTTTTGTCTGGAAAATATCCTCTGACACAAAAATCTTCATTTTGCGTCATCAGAGGATTTTTTGGCCAGAGGCTAAAGACTACAGTCAGTAGTAGGGGCTGTCCCGCATGTTCTCAACCCGCCCATAGAGGGTGTGATCTCACTCACAAAATTTACACATAGTGTCAGCCATCTTTTTTTGGAAGCTAAGCTAGCAGGCTCTTGTTCTATGGAGAAAGCTGAGTAGTAGGGGTTACCATCCTCTCTTTCCGGACATGTCCGTCCGTCGATGTCCGGGATTCAGCTTTTGCTTTCTGCAGTCTCCATTCATTGTTTACATGCAAACATTTTGTTTCAATCTAACTGAATTCATTCTAAATGGTGTATGTATCTGAATATCAGTGTTTACATGAATGCTAAACAACTGAGTCTGTTGATGTGTGTTTTAACATTGCTGAGAAATTACCGAATCCTCCAGAGAGATGTGAGACGGTGCATGCTTCACAGGTGTCTCTTATTGGTAATCACGCCACCGGCCTCGCGCCGTTCTCCTGCGGCCTCGATCATCCTGCTCGCCACAGTAAACATAATAAATGTAGAAATAAAAGCTGAATCCCGGACATTTTGGGAAATCTCTAAACACATTTTCGGGCTTACTCATCATCGGAGAGACACGTTAGTAGCCTTGACTTGTTGTTTAACTACTGCGTCTGTTACTGGTAGCCGTGGCCTCCTAGGACAGCGAAGCAAGTGCATTCTGGGAGTTGTTGTCTTTCATCCACATAAAGCAAAATACATCTTCTGCCTTTTCTAAGTCTCAGAAAGCTCCAAATTCAAAACTAATTTCACATTTCTTCTACATAAATGACCCATTTTAAATACACAATCATCTTTCCAGAGGTCAAGTATCCCTTTAATTAATAAAAAAAGTAGTTTAAATACCAAATTGACAATGAAATACTACATTACCCACAATTATGAAGTGAGACCCATCAATCAGAGAACTTGCTGTCTCATATTGATCTACTATAAGCTTCGGGACACACCAAGCTGACTGTCAAAGAACTAGTGGCAACGAAAGCCGAACATGTTGTCGTTTATCATCGACCGTAGACTATTTAAACGACGTTTTTACTAACTTTTGGGCCGGCTAGTTTCAATTACAATATAAGCCGGAGGAGTGCGACAGCTCTCAGATTTAATCAAAAATATCTTAATGTGTTTTCCTGAAGATGAATCATGTAGACTATGCTGTAAATAAATAATTTAAAATAACAAAATATATATTTTATTTATTTAGCTTTTTGTCATGACCATAAACTGACATCAGAGAACTGTTAACATGTGAGAATCTCTATAGCAACTGATTAAAGGCTTTATTATTATTATTTTTGAAGTTTTATTAAAGCATTTATGAATCCTGTGATATATCAATGGCACTATTTACTAAAAATGTTACTTTTGCACATGAAAATGAAAACTCTCATTACCTTCTCTGCAAAGGATGCTTTAATCCCATAAAGCGTTGTGAACTATCACAGTGAACAAATCCAAGATGGTGGACAAAGCATGCAAAATGTTTGTTTGTCTATTTAATCAAGTACTGATAAAAATGTTATGTATCTCTGTGCTCATTATTGCATCACTTAATTCGCTTAGAAGTATGTTAACGCCAAATTCAAATGTCAATAGAAACTTGATCTCTCTTGAGCTTTATGATAGGAGCTTTCTCTGTTTGTGTGTTTAGCGGAGCTACTGCCCATGTAGAGTGTTTCGTTTCAGTTAGTAGGCTGCCATTAAAGGCAGCAGTCTATGTAGGAAGCAGACAGAAAAACAGCTCACTACATTCTGGAACTAATCAATAGTTTTCAACAGATGAGTGTATCACTGCTTTGGTCGTACAGACTGGCATTTCGAGCAGTGGTATCAGACTTAGTCACCGATTACACACAGTTACATGCACAGGAAACTGTACATCTTCAGCTCAACAATGGCCAAAACATCATGCAAGATGCTAGCAGGAAGTTACAGAAAATTACTGCACTCTTGGTTTATTTAGCTTATCAGCAATTAAAACACATTTTAAGGTTTTTAATATGTTACAACTGTGAGTGTATAGATAAATGTATCCATGTGCTATACATCTGTGGGAGCGCTTCTCGCTTCAAAACGCGCAGATGTGCATGTGCAGATAGGATCTGTCAATCTCTTTTGATTCAGAGCACGGAAGGTAGCATCTAAAGAACCTACAGACAATTAACTCTGTGATAAATGCAAGCCATTAGATTGCAGAGATGCAAAGCCTGATGATAGGCTTGTTGAGGGTTTTTTTAAGCTTTTAAGGTGAAGAAGATGCAGTCTAGACCAAAATAAGCTAGTTTTGTGGGGTAGTGTGAGGGGCGTGTGTGAATTTCACACGCTAAATGCTGGATGGGAGTTGATTTATTTCTGCAGTTTGTAAGTGACTCAAAACAACCTACATACATTCACAGCAAAGACAAAAGGTCAGGCAATCCTGGCAGTTAAATGTGAAATGTGCGAACAGCACTGCTCTGAATGCACAGTGAAGATAACTATTCACAGTATTTCTGACAAATTTTTAATGAATGGTGCATGATTCGTAAAATGGATGAGGATAGATCCGTTCAAAGAAAGGTCAGCATCTTGCACGCTGTGTGCTATAAGAAATATAGTATTTAGAAATAATTCATAAGACTACTTATCTAACATAAAACTAACCTATCACTGAAAGAGTAGCTAGAAAATGAGAATTTCACAGGTATATCCAGCATATAAAATCTAAATATATCAATCTAAATAAGTTGACTAAATGCAAGTTGACGAGAAGAGGCTTGCAGTCGATTAAATTTTAATAAGTTGGTTAGTCATAGAAGAAAAAAATAACTCCACGGGAAGCTGAATGGAAGTCATGCGTTTGACAGTATTGCGGACAGAGCTGTAAGTCTAATGACCACAGGTAAAGAACGACCACAAAAAGGAGATGTGTGACCTTAAACATGACTTAACATTTAAAATACGGCAAGTAGTAGCCTAGACATTATCCACTTTATGGCCACTCGCTCTATTGTTAATGCAGCATAGGCCTAAATGTGCACCAATTTAATAATATCAAAGCGTTTGCACCGAGTTTGGAAGCTAAATTTGCTCCGTGCTTACTGCAAAATATGTTTAACTTCCACATCATCATAGCACATCTTCTCAAATGCCAGCTTCATTTTTAGCAAGACACGGAGACCACTTCTCCCCGGCAGCATGGACAAACTTCGTGTTCCTGAACACATTTCTTCACTTTCAAGGCCTTTATTAACCCCTGGAGACGCGTGGAGCACTTTTAATCATGAATAGGCCTAGATGCGCTTTGATGGACTTCCAAAGACATAGAGCCATTCACTGCCATTATAAAGCTTGGAAGAGCCAGGACATTTTCAATAGATCCTTGGATGGCTTCAGGGTGAATATATCATGGGCTTCTTTTCATTTTTGGGTGAATTATCTCTTTAAGGCCACTCAGAAGACATTAATGAATAGCTATATAGTTGGTTCTTGGTTGGTGACTTGGTGTGTATAGTTACATTTCAATTTCAATCTAAATATGAAACTATCCCTTTAATATAGAAGGCCAAAATTATCTCAGTGGAGAGGCTCTTTAAGTGAGGATGGATTTAAACTGGATTTGTTTCTAAAAGCTTATTTGTAATTGCTGACAGAACTGTAGCCTATCTTCCACCTAAATGTTCATCCTGAGATTGATTGCTGTATGTATAGAGCATAGATGTGATCAGTATGACTACACTAGAGTTTCTTTCTTCTGTTTTTCAGAACCACCACAAAATAAATCGTTTCATTTTAATAAATCATTCAAAAAAGAAAAGAAGAAATAAAGTAACAAGTTACCAGTTTAATGACGGCCTGGCAAAGCCTTCATGGAATGAACTTTCTGAATCAGTTAGAGTGATTATGCCGGGTAGCACTGAAAGCAACGATTTTTAAAGTCATTAGTTACCATTAGTTGCTGTTGTGCCCACATTACACAACAGATCGGCGACAGCGGTCACACATAGATGCCCGATTACAATTTTCTAGGCCGATTCCGATTTCTGATTTTTCAGAGTTTGACCTGCCAGAATACAGACTTTAGCCGATTCCGATTAAATTTTTTCTAACCACTTTACAGTACACACAAATATTTATTTTCTCTCTTTTCTTTAGCAGAAATCGCTGGTAATCGCTATAAAATAGGACTATATACATTACTCCTGATTGGGAGTGCAGTGTTATAGAAGAATCATTTCCTTCCTTTCACATCTGATTTCCAACAAAAATAAAATGTGTTAAATATTTATTTTGTCCATCAAAAGTGTGCTTTCACTTTAATTGAGCGTGAGCAGTGCAGCAAAAATAGACTCTGCGCGAAACCCAGTGACGCTCCTGCTCCCGGTGTGAATGCACTCATTGATTAACATGCACGCCAGAAAAAAAAACACTGCTCACGCTTGCAGTGTCACCAGCCGATCAATAGGTGTATCTCACACATAACACAAAACAAACTGATACAGGAAATAACATAAAATCATGCATGAGACTGGATTTCTTCCTGTTGAATTTTGCACACAAGAAGCCTGTGATCCCAAGTCGCCTTTAGACAGATCTAGATATTTAGCATGCAAAATATTTAATGCATCAGCGCTTCTCTCAGATTTGTATCTATGATCATGCACACTACGTGATTGACACTCACGTGAACATGCACCAATTTGCCTCTAATTTCAGCCATTTGTCTGCGAGTTCCACAAAACTGTCAGTGAGTGCGATGTGTACCAGTCATTACTAAATTAAAATCTAAAATCACTAACGGATGAGTCTGTTTGCATGATCCATTTCAGATTAAGTAATTGTGTACCACCTCAATATCATCGCCATTACCATTTCCTGGTTGTAGTTACAACACAACAAAATGCAGTTAAAAGATGGTAAAAGATTTCTGTTACACTGTTTGTTAAACCTGAGCAGGTTATCTAAAATGAAAAAAAAGATCTGTTCATCTTGACAGAGGCATGATGACAATCGGAAATGGTATGGCACACAGCATGATGAAGCAAAGCACCATATTACAGTACAAACTGCTTCCAGATAATCAGTGCACTCATCTACTGCAGCTTTGTCCAGATGAATTGCCATCACAAAGGACATTGCCAGCAACGTGATTAGCTGATAAAACAAGCTTGCTTACTACTTCCTTATTTTCATACTAGCATTTTCTCCATTTGCTTTTGCAGTTCATTTCAGAACACCTTCCTGTTAAGCTCTAAGGCTGTATCTGAAAACAGCGTGCAGTAGGTCAAAATCAGTATGAATATTTAAGTCTGTCCGAATTCACAATACTCATAAAAGAGTAAGCAAAAAGTACCTGGATGACCTACTACTTCCAGCGAGATTCTGAAGTGTGGATTCTATAGACATTTTACAATCCCATTAAGCCACCGGGGAGGATTTGTGAATAGCAGTGATGCGACATAATCGATCGCTGGTAGGTAACAGAAAATGACAACATGGCGAATGCAGTACGTCCGAATTGAATGTACTTTTTTAATGGTGAATGAAGTAATTCTTTGTTCAAAATAAGTACTTACTCAGAGAATGTGAGATTTCAGGATGCAGCCCAAATGATTAAGCAGTTATGCAGAAACTGCATGTAATGGGTGCAAACAGTGAATCACATTCACAATAATATCGCTGTGATTCCAAACATCTGAAGTCATCCGACTGTACTGAACGTTTCTCAAGGCCGACTGTGAGAGTCGTATAACGCTGTCCGGACTTGCCTGCGTGCTACGGTGCTGATAAGAATGGCCTCTCAAATTATTCAGTGACACCACAATCAATTTTCAAGTCTTTCTAGAGCAAAATCTGGAGGGCATTTACATTTCGAATTATCCGGTCCAACTGAAAGCATGACTAATTTGCAGAAAATGGTCAAATGTTGGCTGAGCCACATTTATATAATTCCTCACTGCTTGGGTCCTATATTTAAAACGCAGTTAATTTGTGGAAGTTATTCTACGAAGCGTGAATGTCAGTGGGCCGTCCAAAAGAGTAAACAAGTCTTAGGGAGACTCCTGTCATATTAACCAGTAGAAAAGGAGCAAAAGAGATAGTAAGGTGATCCTCCACCATTGGATCTCCCATGATGTCATCCCTGCAAACAGGAGGTGGATTATTGGGAATGGAGCAGAGAGGGAACTGAGGTCACCGTCACTCCCTTCCTGTGTCTGCCGAGAACCCATGTCCTATTCCTGAACAAGAGGCGAGGGAGCAAAGAAGGCCAGGCAGTTTTATTGTGGGACCACTTGAGTCACACTCTCTAAATTTATGCACTTGCGAAAGAAAGAACAGAGGGATGTGTGTGTCTTTCAACAGCAGCTGGTGGGTAGAGCAGGCCTTGCGTCCATTTCCTCCCTCCTCTTCCCCTCCTTTTACAGACACTTGGCTGCTTTAGGAGCCATGACACATTGGCCATCTAAAAAGCATTCCTCCACGCATCCAGAAGTCATCCCTGCCAAGTCCAGCAGCAGCAGCTCAATTCACAACAGTTCATTATTCTTTGGGAGGCAGCTGAAGGAACAGCGTGTTTTTTTCACTCCTACACTGCAGAATGTCCCGGCTAATTTTCTTATTAGCGTATCCATCAGTTTAATTGATCGCTAAAAGAGCTTTTTAATAAGTAGATTTGAGGATCAAGAGAAATAAATGCAGGAAATAAAAATGGATTGAAGCCTTTACATTTCCCCTTACAAATATCACATTATCAGCAGTATAATTTCTGTTAAAAGTTTACTTTCAATGGAATAAGATAAATAAATATCACAAGCTTACTTTTTTGATTAGTGGCCTAGAAATCTGAAATATTTCTCCATTTACATCAATTTTACTGATATTCAGTGTGGACTTTTGGACCCCACTTTAAGTCTTTGCTAGTATATGATTATCAGAACTGTTTGGTTTTCCAATAGTCAAGAGCTTAATGTTAACATATAAGATGACAAGTCTATGTAAATAGTTTCATTTATAAACAGTATTCCTTGGTGAAGTGCTACCCTGTAAAACTTGTTTTATGGATAGGCTCATTATTTCTGCTATTTGGCAATGAATCTTACAGGAAAGAAGATAATATGTGTAGATGGAATTTATTATGCAGTGAACATTTCAAATAACTGAGAATAAACCTATTTGGAGCCATAAAAAACCTTTAATATGATTTACCTTTAAAATTAGCGTTATATCAGTAGAAGGTACTTGTATACCAAAGTGTTTATTTTAGGTTGATAAGCTGAAACTGATGGAAGATTTTTAGCTGCCCTGCTACTGAACATTACAGATGGCAATAAAGCTAGTTTTTGCACATGTTTCCTGACTGGCTTTGGGGCAATTATTCACTATTAACTTAATAAAGCAGAAGACCCGTTATTTCTCGCTCTAAAGAGTGTTGACAGTCTCATTATGCAGGTGTTAACATTTCAGCTGGCAGGGTACCAAGATTCAGGATATGACAGAACTATCTAGGTATATATTCATGTTCCAACACAGAACTAGGCCTAATGTTTCAAGAGGAAGTGACTGCTTCGGCCTTTGAAAGGAAGTTTACTCTTTTCACCCATCCAATAGGTTCATTCACGATGAAGAATTAAAAAAGGTAAAAGAGATTAGGAAAACAAAGTTCAGTCTTTTCAAGTCCTCAGTACTCTGAATATTTAATTGAGGCTTTTGGTAGGCTACATTTTGTTCCTCAGAGCGAAACCTTTACATTACAGTAAAGCTAAAAGTTACAGTGTTACTGTGTACTATGCAATGCTAACAAAAAATACTTTGTATTTTTGCGTTTATGTAAACAAAAGTTCCTAGAACATCCACCTTATTCTGCGCCTGTTCTATTTCCCGTGATTCATTGCGGTTTCAACTGAGTAAACGGTTTTCAACTTTCTGTTGAAGTATTTGTTTACATAGAATGCTAGCACTCTAGTCCAGACAACTCATCTATATACAATGATATATTATATAGATCAGTGGTCCAGACATTGATACAGTCTACACATGCGTTTTATATTCACGGACATGACCGTTCTAAAAGCAACTTTCACCGAGATTTTAAAGAGAAACCACAAAGAAACCTTTCTTTAAAGTGAATTTCGTTTTTTATTAATTGAATCTTAATTTAAATCAATGTTTCATCAACCAATTGACTGGTTTTAATAAATAAGAAGTATAAACTATAGATGATCATGAACCTGGACTTTGGTCTCATGAATGAAACTGACGGTAACGTTATGGCTAACCTCACAGGCCTGAGAAATATATAGACTGTATATTTGAAAGCAGAGGTAGACAGGAGTCAAAGGGCTAACCAGCCTAACCTGTTATTCTGTACCTGTAGTACTGTTATTCTGCAGCAGTCAGAGATGATAGAAACTGTCGGATGTGCTGGATTAGGGAGATCGTGCAGTCATGCATCAGCTATCATTTGGAAGTTATTAAGAAAAGAAAAACGTTCATTATCTTGTGATTTAATTAAAAAATAACTTGATCAGATCACATTTGATGAATGTTTTTTCTATTTAGTTTTAGCGATGTGGGGATGACACAATCTAAAACACATGGCAAAAAAGCATAGACCAGACTAGAACCGGAAGTTGACAACTGGAGTCGTTCGTCATGGCGGCGCGCATTGTTTAGAGCAGAATAAGGTGGATAATCTAGTAAATAAATAGTTCTTCAAACTAGCTTTTTGAAGCGTTCCGACATTTTGTTTAAATTAACTAAAATATTTAGCTGAATTGGAAAAGAAAAAAATGTTAGCCTTGTTGCCAAAGAACTTTACTTAAAGTTTTGAAGTGAAAACACGACACATTTCTATGATATAAGAGAGACATTGTACAAAGAGATTGTAACCTAGGCATTGAGAAAGGTCACATGTGACTGAAACGTTTGCCACTTCTTCAGTAAAAGTATTGGATTTTATCTCGCTTTTTGACGTCTCTTTTCTTTGGTGGAGTGTGCGGACTCTCTTGAAGTGCCTCTCTAATGAATTGAATGGAATTCTTTGTGTAGGCACCTCATATGGACTAATTTTAAGGCGCGGTGAGTCCCTAGCTACGCTTCTATTCTATGATATAAAACACCAGTAATACCCTCTTGTGATTTTTTTTAAAGCTTTTACTTGTCTTGTAAAAGGCAGTTGCTAACAAGTTTCTAAATGGACTACAGAGGTTGTCGGGGACATTAAATGTCATCGAACTCATCTACTCACTAGTCTCCTTTCACGGCCTCATTGTGTAGTCCTGCTCCTGCAAGCTATTATATCTAACTTTTTTGGGAAAATGCTTTTGAAAGACTGAAAGACTCAAAGACTGAAAGAGTTGGTGGAAAATTAGTAATGGTGACATTGAAGTCACGAGACCATGGTGTAGCCGACGTCTAGCTTTTGACCTTTGCGGATTGTATTTATGCTTCAAAATTCATAGTTGTGAAGATTGTGTTCACTTGTGAAGATTATCGTGATAAACAAAATGTAAGAATCATAAGCTTTTGTTGATCATAGAACTGGTTTTCTGCTATATAATCCAATAGTCAAAGGAAAATACTATCGTGTTTTTGTCAGGGGAACCAGGGTTATGCTAAAATATTTCATCCCTACACCACTCTATTGTGCAGTTTCTTTCAGCATGCCTGCTTTTACATTGGGCAACTGCCGTAAAGGGCCACTGAAGTGGTATTGGAATGCGCTGCTTTGTATATGTTGACTTCCACTGAAACAGGAAGCTAAGGCAGGACATACTAAATTGCTTCTCCCAATTTTCAAATAGCTAACAGCGTTTACTGTACCTCACAGACTGCAAGACATACTTGCCAGCACCATGGAATAGGGATGCGCGGTATACCGGTACTGCATAAATACTGGTATTTAACATATTTCATAATTTTGTTCAATATAATTCGAATTTTCATAAAATTCGGTATTTGATGCGCTGCTGTTTCGAAGTTCTCCACTAGGCGGCAGTGCGCTACCGAAACTGACGCGGGTCACGCAGACGCTGACGACGGAACAAGGTGGATATGAACGAAGCTCCTTCGAAATTCTACGCGCCCGAAATCAATAAATAGAGAGCAGTTTGCAGCGAAATAAGGCGTTACTTTGCCTACTAAAGTAATGAGAATAGTAAAGAAACGGACCTCAATGCACCCCTCTGCAAACGTTGCTTCAAAATAACAATGTGTTGCCATGGTAGGCAACAAATCTGCCGAAGCGCTCGTCAGTTGCTCATCCTGACTTGTTCAAAGAATTCAGAGATCGACAGGTGAGTTCATCATTCAACTGATTTAATTTAGACTTTTATTGAACACTGAACAGCGCACATACTTAAGAGCTTATTAATTAAAAATGATACGGTAAACACGGAAGCTAAAATCTTCTTGCATGACCCGCTTGAACCAATTCAGTTTAGGCCTCGTAATTTGTGCACTTTCAAACAAACATATTCATTTAATTTGAATGAATAGAAGAATACAAGTCAGTAGTTAAAAGCGAATGGCATATTACTGCCACTGGATGAAGAGAGAGATTAATATTACTAATATTACAATTTTAGCTACATTTGTCAACATTCATTTGGAACCATGGCCAAACTATATAACATGTATTAATATGTAGATCAATCAGTAATAAAATGACCTAAAAAGATTATATACTACATGTCAAACCAAACGGTAACCAAACCAAGATGGAATAAATGCTATATGATTACATGCAATTTCATCTAGTTCTATCAATTATTATTAATCTATTATAAATAATTAACCTATTTTCATCGTATAATTTCAAAATCCCCAAAATCTATATGTTGTATGTTCCTTGATTGAATTTCTTTATGTTTTACATTAATACGTTTTTTTAAATATACTTTTCTTTGCACAAAGTGGAGTTTGAAGCAGTGTTTAATACAATAGTTTTCAATTCACTTAAATTGAGAACTTTTTTCCCCCGACTGTGGTATCGAATTTCATATTGATACCGAGGTGTTATGTTCTGGTATCGATACCGAAGCCAAAATTGTGGTATCTATTTGAGCCATCCCTACCATGGAAGCGATACGAGCGCTGATGATATGTTGGATTCAATAGTAGAGCAGTGAATACATTTTAGCCATTTCATTTTTAATCAAACGCACAGTTGGAAAACAAATGAAACTTTAGCGTTTGAGCAACCAAACATATTTCTCCAACCTAAATTGCACCGTGATTTGTTAGAGTCTAGAGAGCATTGGATTTGACAGAAGATGTGATAAGAAGCTGAAGTATACGGTGATGTCATAAAAATCTATGATCTATTATTTAGGGCAAGTGAGGACTAAGTTTTATACCTCCTAAATGTGAATTTTGTCATTGTTTTGCAACACACCAGCATATTCATAACCTCAATGCTAACATATTCATCCTCCCTGCTTAAAAAGAAAATACATTTTGATTTCAGGGGGCCTTTAAAGTTGTTCTGAAAAAATTATCTATTTCTAAAAGCATTCTCTCAGATGAGCTGATGTGAATCATCCTTGCATGTTTTTTTATTTATGTTTTGACCTCGTGATTTTTAATCAAAATGTTCATAATTCGAATCTTCGGGTTAAAGGACAGATTTCTCAAATCTGGGTATTTAATCATCCGCCTCCATCAATATGGCAACATGACATCATGACTTTTGCGTAAACATACACGCCACTTTCGAGTAAAGTGGTGTGTTACTCTATGCATTAAGAGCTATCCGCGTGTATGCGTGTGCTACGCCATTGCACGTCCAAGTGAGTTCCCACATGTTTGTACACGCCGTTCAAATGTCAGAGCGAAACAAAGTAAAATGTAGATCTACATCTGGGGAGCCATCTTTTTTCTTTCCTAGAATGGTAAGGGAACAGTCACTAAATGCCATTAACCCCCAGTGATGGGTAGGTTTCAGGGACAGGGTTGAGGTAAGTCATATATTTTATATACAGTAATCAGCGTTATGTCGACGACGTTCATAAACACGCTGAAAAGCGATTATGCGTGTTTGATAGCTAGCCAAAAATGGAAATACGAATTGGCGTGTCATATACACGCTACTTCATGAGATGAATAGATCCAAGTCCCGTCCTATACATTCTTTCTCTTTTTTAATAATTTATTGCCACTTCTTTTCAACCAGACAGTTGACAGTAGCCATTGACTTCCAGTAGTATTTTGTTTTCCATATTATGGAAGTCAATTGCAATCGTCAAGTGTTTGGTTAGCAACATTCCTCAAAAGATCTTCTTTTGTGTTCAGCAGAAGAAGAAACTCATGCATGTTTAGAACAACTTAAGGGTGTGTAAATGATGACAGTGTACATTGTTAGGTGAAATATCCCTCGAAAGAACCATCAATTTAATTATTACATGTTAGCAAAGTTCAATGAGGGTCTTCATGGATTTACCAGGGCTAAACCAGTTCAGGGCCTGGGTTACCAAGTTAATCCATATATCTAATGTCTAAAATGGACCGGCCTCAGTCAGTCCCTGATACAGGCGGATACCTACGTCCCTACTGTAAAGTTCGGACCAAAGCACTCACCCTGATGTCATTGCGTCGTACTTCCACGTCTTGGAAGCCATGGTTTGGCGCACATCTGGAGAAGCAGCAGTACTGGCAGACCGCCACCTGTTCCACATGCGCAGTGATAGAGTATCTGTATTCGTCATGGTGCGGGCAGCTCCAGGCCCGGACCTCCTCAGTCGCCACCAGTAGATGTCCAGGAGCAGGACAGGGCTGCTGGAGATGCGTCTGGATGTGAGACTGGCAACACGGTGCAGTTACAACGCACGACACACTTTCTGCGCTTGAAGAGGAGGCCCTTCGCCTGCACAGAATGCAATGCAGAACGGCCGGCGCTTTTTCGACGTTCAGCGCGTTGAATTTTTCCACAATATTATTGAGTTTGATGTTTTTCTCCAGGTTTGGTTTCTGGTTGTACGCGTGGTTGCACTCCGGGCAGCGCACATTGGCCGTGCCTTTGGCCCAGGCCTCGCTTGATGCAGTCCCGGCAGAAGTTGTGTTTGCACGGCAGCTGTACGGGCTCCACGAACACATGCAAACAAATGGGGCAAATGAGTTCCTCCTCTAAAGCAGTTCCGCCAGCTCTCGGCCATCTCAGCCATTTGATCAGACATCCCGTCTTGACTTGATCCGCTCGTGGAAGGCAAACATCAAGTTCTAGCACCGTCCTAACAACGTTTCGCTCATTCTCGGGACTCCTTCATTTATATCCAGATGTTAGGTCAGTTGATGAAGACCATACGGCACAGAAGCCCCAGAAAAACAGCTGTTGATCAGACCCAAATATGCCAAGGGAGCGTTTCTGCTCCTGGCAAAGTTAGTCAGCAAATCAAATACCACAGCCGGGCGTGAGTAAATGACGTTTTAGAATGAGAGAAACTTGCCCTTCTTTATCGACAAATGTTTATTTGATTAAACAAACTGAAAACAAATTATATCTCTGGTATTAGTTTAGAAAGTGCGAAAAAGGACTTCATTTAAAATGAGTCCAAATAGGAAACATGAATGACTGGTGCTATGTTTAAGAACTTTATAAGCGATTACTTTGACAGACGAATAACTAAGTGAAACAAAGCATAATATGCACTATGAATAGTTTATTACCACAAACTTAATTATTTAATCTATGCAAAGTTGGTTTGTGGTTCAGAGATACTGGCACGTTTATTTTCATCTTTATTTTGAGCCTTATCTGATTTAAAAATTAAATCCGATCTTCAGACACCCCGTAACGTTAAATGGTATAATTTATCGTTAAAAACGATGAACGAGCAAAAGTGTAAAAAAAAAGATCAGTCTCTCGTTAATTATGGCAAACGAATGAAACACCAGACGGCTCACTGACAGATGCCTGACTATACGTTGAAGGATAATAAACTACTAGGTTAAAGGCTTCGACATTGTCTAAAGTCCTATGCCATTCAACATACGAGTCGTTAAGTCCAAGTTAAAATGTCTAATCATCGGAAGCATATAGTCTTTAGGTTTAAAACAGGAAAAGGGTGACGCCACAAGTTCTTGAAGCACTGAAAACGTCCTTTCGCACGCATTTACTGAAACAGTCGATCACGCATTTGATTTGTGCTCGGGGCACATGACATTTGCCCTGCTGGAATTATATTAAAAAGTAGACCTGAGCCTTTGTGCTGCTCGTGTAATACTATATCGATAGGATTTCTCTCCTCTACAACTATAATGTAAAGCCAGAAACACCTTCTATCTAATGGCGTGACGCGATTTTGAATGAACAAACAATTGACGCGTAACGTTATACTTGCATGCCAACATGCTCTCGTAGCATTAAACCCCAACGAGCAGCGATTTTATCTTTGTCAAATATATTCTCTCGCTATCTATGTTGGTTGAACACTATAGAATGATCCATAACGCGATCCCTGTCCATGTTTCGCCTTATGTTTACCTGCTCGCACTTACCAGAGACGGATTGCATTCATTTCTAGAGCCTAATGTCATGTATTTTATTTTGAAGAAGCTAACTCGCTTAAAATATTCATGTATCAAAGCCTACATCAATACCTTTGTTGCTCTTAAAGGAGACGATATCGTTTGGCCCTTGTTATCGCTTATCAGCCATCTTGTTTTCCTGTTTAACGCGAATTAAAAACGACGTATCTATTTACTTTTCCTCTCATTTGTATGCCCTTTATATAGACGCTTCACGTAAAGCGAAAAGATCCAGTTCAGCGATCATCCGGGGATATCACGTCCTTTAAAATGTTAATCCTGGTGGAAATCAGATGCTTTACCGCCGTATTCCAATCTGCGTCTGTTATTATTTATGATTTTTTTTCCTTTCAAGCAAATCCTAGATGAGAGGAATGCAGGCACAGGACTGCAACTCAGGATACAGTTCACATACTCCCCCTTCCCCGGTCACGTGACCAGCGCGGAGTTGACACATTAAAATGGGAGGGGTTAATATACGGAGGCGGGGCTTGATTTAAAGGGGCATTCTTCGATTTTATTTTTGGTTATTTATTTTTTATTTTTATTTTTTTGTAATCTGTCAAATTCTGTTTCTCTGCATTACATTAATCACTAATTTAATTTTTTAAACATGGCTTAAAAAGTCTTGCGTACTTTTTTTAAATTGAGCAGTTTACCCATAAAAAACAATGTTTTTGTTAAGACATAATCAATCCTTAATGTTAGTTAATGTTAACCACAGGTCTTGTGTGGTTATCTGTCAGGGATCTATAATTTTAAGCAGCAATAAACCACACAAGGCAGGAGTAACGTACTTCATCCATCTTATTTACTCTTTCACTTCTGTCCTTGCAAACATTATATCATTACACAACACTTCAAAATAGTAGTCACGACATAAGTCACTCATAACACCTTATGTTCACCATGAATGGCCACGGTCATCCAACCAGAGATTGCAGACTATCCTGAAGTCAAAGATGAAATGTAGGGGTGACCTCGCCTTTTTGGTTGCTGCCCATAGACTCTCAAATGCCCAACGCATTTCTATTAGATCCTCTTCAGCCATTTTTAAATCCAAGCTAAAACGTAACTCTTTGATTTGGCACATAATCAGTGATGCAATTTCATTGCACTGTATTTTATTGATGTTCTGTTAAGCCTGTTATGCAATGCTTTCATTTTTCTGACATCTCAACAGCCCACCAGTGCTGTTTATTATTTCACATGCAAAGAGGGCATTTACATGTGTCTTGAAGGGACAGCATCAGAATACAGGGCATACAATTCTAAAGGTCAGAGACAGGCTTGCCTCTCCATGAGGAATTTTGGTGCCTTGGTCACAAAATGTTTTACTTAGATGTGAGTTGTCATCATAAAAAAGTATATAATTAAATGGGAAATAGGCATTCTTTGCACAAACAGTCAGACTTGTGTAATCAAAATGAACGCAAACAGCCTGATTTCTGTAAGTTTAATGCACTTAAGGGTAACAAAACCACAGGCAGTGTAGTGATTCTCCAGAATATAAAAAAACACCAGTACACTCTAATTAAATTCCTCTTTTAAAAAGCACAAATAAAGGTTCTTTTTTACACCTTTGACCTATATTATTGAGCACATTTCCCAAAAATTACAAATCACAAAAGCACATTCTAAAAAAAATTGATTGCCATTCAGGAACCAGTTTGTTTGCTTCCCTATAAAGACATGGAATGCAATCATAAAGTCAAAGGAAACGTAAAACAGTTAAAAATAACAATAAAATAAAACCAAGATCAAGGAACTAATTGATGATTCTCAACTTTACATAAGACAGTTTAAAAACACCCATACTGTGCAGGCTTTGGTATTGTGTAGGTGAACTGACTTAACCCCTTATGACTACAACTTCAATTAAGACCTTAAGATCTTCAACCTTAAATAGACACTACTGTATCTTATATATTTAAATTGAGTAAAACCAGATACTCAGACTTAACATAATTTTTAGATGAACATGGTAAAAAAAGGCCTTTTCCTTCAGTATGCTTCCCTTCACATTACAAGCAGAATTTAGAAGACGGATTTTCTCAAAATGACACTTCAGTCTATTCAAAGGTGAATAAAGGCACCAGTGCTTGCACATTGTCTAGTGCTGCAAAATAGTCAACAAGAAATATAATCTGTCTTTTGAAACAAACAAGAAAAACAATCGCTATTTTTTTAAGCTTCCTTATGTGTAAATAGGTAGACCAATACAAAGACAAGTGGTATAACGGACAAAATGTACAACATGTTGTACATTTACAATGTCTCTGGGAAAGGGGGAAGCATCTGAAAGTCTGTTTCCTTCAGCCATCTAGAGGCACATGCGTCTGGCAAAAGAGTTGGTCTCCTTTTCTGGAGATGTGGGTTTGTAATCGGGGACAGTGAGCTCCCAGTCTTATTGCAGTGGACTGTCAAACGCTGTGTCAGGCAGGACAGAGATCTTTAACTTCTTCTGGGGGCCAGCTGTACTCCTTCGGCAGCTTAGACTGGGTAAGGGGTAAAGAGATACACAGCATGTTAAAATAATCTTAAGTTTACATAATCATAGTGAAATCACTTAACGTGAGGTGTAGGTAGATCCTTACCATTTCCCGGGCGCACAAATCCTGAATGTCAGCTAGCATCTGATCTGCAAACTCCTCAGTAAGTAATATCTAAATTAAGGAGATCAGAACAAGGTCACACATAAGGAACAACATTACATTTTGAAGGGGACCTATTTTTAGGGTTCGAACCGATATCTGGCACCGATATTGAGCATTTTTTATGGTTATCGATATCGGCAATGTTCAAAACCGATTTGCCGATAAAATAATTTAATTTTGAAATGCGCTATATTTGGCTCTGATGCAGCCACCTCTGTCAGAACTCACCACTCTGTAGACTAGACCAATGTCCCTGCCAATCTGATTTGTTGGGAGTCACAAGTCCGGCCAATCAGCGCGGGAAGGCACTGAAAGTTTTGCACCCTCACACCGAAAGGACTTGCTGACTGGAGCTGCTTCACTGATCATCAGTTGTCTCTCATAGTTCAGGCAGAAGCAGACTTTGCTGAAGTAGCACTAATTTACTACATTGAAGTTGCAAAACCTCTCAATATAAAAAAAGCCTTGTGATTTCCGCAATGCAGAAAACACAGCCAGAATCGTGGAATCCAGTCATAAAAACGGAATTTACTGTATAAAACGGAATGTCACGGAATTTTGTCGAACTTCTTGATGAAATAATAAAAAGCAGGTCAGCACAAATGAAATCGAACGCCAAACCGCAAAAAGACTAACATTATTTAAATATGAATCCTGCATGTCTCTAAATGAATGGCGCAGAATGCGTTTCCAGGCGCAGATGCATCATTATAAGAGGACTATGATGCATAAACAATCTCCAGAGCCGATTAGTCACTTTATGAGCTTTTTAATGCCTCAACTGAGAAAAGTTATTGTCATATCAAACACACAGAAACTCAAAGATCTGCAAGGCAACCCGTCAGAAATGAAAGTTTCGGTTTTTCATAGGGCCCTAAAAATGTACTTTATGTTTAACTGTAAATAAATTTAATAGGTTTGATGATTTCAATTAATTAAAAATGCTTTTTGATTACAAAAATTTAATTTAACTATTAAAATCAGTCTAAGTTTTACAAAATGTTTACAGAATGCTGCTGAGTGCTCCCTACAATTTTTTTTAGTTATTATTAATAAAGTTATTATTAACAGTTCTCAGATTTAAAGATATGTTTAAAATCATTTAAAGAAAGTATTTGTCAAAACCCTTTGTTATTCTTAATTTTGACATTAACTTAAATTAAGGCTATATATTGGATTCAAAAATATCTGCTTGATCTTACTCCATATGTAATAATTGGTATCAGGCCCTGAAAATCACGGTCAGTCAACCCCCTACCTATTATGCCCTTGATTTTGTTTGTGGGGTCTATTAGAATAGGTTTGGAACACATTTTTCACATATTTTACATTATTGCATTATTTACTGTTTAATTCTGCCCCTATGAAGCCCCTTCTTCCAAAAAGCACACTGTGCTCTGATTGGTCGGCTGGACCACTTCGAGTGCATTTTGGAAATGTCACTCCCTTTACCATAAACACAGAGTTAACACACCACTAACACAACTCAACCAGGCCTCGGCTCTCTTTTCTTGCGAGATACCTTAAATTAGGCATATTGTGACGTACGTTGCCAGAAGAAAACTCAAGACTACAATCAAGGCATTTCAGAATCATTTCTTACTGGTATAGAGAACATCTCCGTTTGGAGTGGACTTTGTGCTTTTAACTTTTCTTATTCTCAAACCGCAACATTGCAGACTAATGAATGTTGAAAATGTTAAAAAGCATAACAGGGCCCCTTTAAGGGATTTAATAGTATTGTGTGTCTGTTACCTGTAGCCATGGTCCATGTGCAGCATACGGATGCTCTTCTGTGGCAAAAGCCCCTTCCACCCAGTAGATACAAAGGTGATTGCTGTATCTCCATTAATGCTTTTATATGTGAAATGTCAGCCATGAAGACAGCCGACCTCTTAGAGAAAAGGTTATAAAGAAAAAAGTGGAATGAATACATTTACATAACCATTGATAAGCATTGTATCTCTTAAAGCAACGCAAAATATCAAAGGCTAAAACTATAAACAACCTGATTTTCATTTTCTCCCTGCTCTCATTTGGACTTTAAACAAAGGCTTCTCTGTGAGCTTCGTTTCTGTCCAAACAAGGAGATTACATAAAACTCATATCCCACTCTTTTAGACCCAGCAAAATCAGAGCTGTTAGCTTTTCAGTGAGTTTAGTTTGTTCATATTACCTATGTATTATAGTTTTGCAAACAAAGTGCACATCGGCACACCAGTCCATGTCTACTTATATATTTTACTTCTGAATGAATTCACAACCCCTGGCCCCTCTATAAGTAAAGGCCTTAGCAAAGTAGATTTTGAGAAAATATATGGAAAATGGAGCTTCCTACAGTGAATGCCCTACCTGAGGCACAGTGGGAGAAGTGTCCCAGATTCCTGGTTGAACTTCAGTGCACACTTTCCAGCTGACGTGTTCGCACTAGCTCGTGAGGACGATAGCAGCCGAACTCTCGCTCTCCAGACTGTCCTTACGACTCCTGGGATATAGAGGATGGGAAAATGTAAATAAAGAAACAAACTGAATGAAGGCGTTTAACAAATCAATTCGAAATGTGATGTTGAATTTGTATGTTTGGACACTTAAAGCACAATCAAACGGTCAACGCATTATATCATGAAATATCAAACCTGTGTGGCAATGGCAACTACAAACAAATAATCCTAGAGCTTTTCACACTAACCTTCAATAAACAATTTGTCAGTCTTAAGATAATTTTTCAATTTCATACAGGTGTCCTAAAAGAATACGTTCATCGCATTAACTATGAACATGATCCACTTATTTTTAACATCCAGAAACTGTACAAATACTGATACTGCAACGATTTCATACATTTGTAGATTGTGTGACCAAAACACATTTTGAAGCTGCTGTAAATTAGTGAAAAAAACTGAAATATTGCAGTGCAGAGCTTTGTGTTTCTTCATTGTTCTAACAAAAAGTACCTTGTAGACACTCTATTAAACACCCATTTTCAAAGTGGAATAAAGAAGAACTGTCTCCATAGCCCATTTGCTGAAGAAATAGTTTCAGTTTCACTCGTAGTTGGCTCTTACCTTGATATCTGCTGGGTCTGGAAATGTCCAACTGATTGTCTATGGAGAAATTCAGGGGCAGATTTGTACCACAGCGAAGAAAATAAATGCATTTACCACTACTGCCAAATTGCAAATCAATTTTATTCATTTCAACAGCTACTTAGAACAGAAAAAAGTAAACTCTTCCCTCTTTAAGAGAATTGAAGAGCTCCTTTAAATAAATATACATATTTAAAATTTGGTAATTCAGTTGCTACTCTAAAGCAAGTTGATCAACTGATTACATAAGTCACATTAAATTGAATTAAACTTTGTTGAGCCTAGCAATAGCAAGCTAGCTTTGAAAGCATAACATCCACACCCTCTTCAGAGACATCTCCAATGCCACTAATCCTTCAAAATACATGAACGCAACGCACACAGAAGCATCTGCAAGAGTGAAATGATCTTATTTCTCAAAGCACATAAAAACAATAAAATAATCATGAGGGTAAATATCTTGTAAGCGCTGACTTGTACCACCTGACTGCTGCAGGTTTATTTCAGGGTTGATAGTGTTGCATTGAAATGCATAAATCCGAGTACTAAGGATGTGAACTTCACAGGTTGCCATTTCTTAATAACAGTAGTTCTGGCGTGGAAGCTTGTTGTTTTGGTTCAGGAGGAACTGTAAAAGGCGGCTGTTTGTTTGTGTTGCTCTGTGATAGTCGGTTTAATAACTGATGACGTGATGTCTGCGAAGCAGGGTGAGCGGAGGTATGGAAACACATAGGTTGACAGGCAGGACGGACATCCTATCACTGCATTCAGACTGCTTATTGAGGGCTATCAGGATGTGAAGAGTGTTTCAACCAGTATAACCAAGAGTTTATGAAAAGTATTGCCTACCCTACCTGGGCCAGGAGTGGCACAAAGTTGCCCAACATTATGTGACCAACTGATAATTAGCCAAGATGCATGAAAGCTGTGATTGAAAAATTTAGGGTTATTCCACCAAATACTGATTTCTGAACTCTTTCTAAGGTAAACCATTAGTATTTTGTAAAAACTTTTTTGCTTTTCTTTGCATTATTCAAGGTCTGAACACATCTTTTTCTGTTATTTTGACCAGTTGTCACTTTCTGCAAATACTGTACATGCTCTAAATGACGATATTTTTTTGCATTTGGTAGAAATGTTGTCAGTAATATTTTCCAGAGCTGTATATAAAATACAGGAATCAAATAATCTACATTCTTCCAGCAGTGTGAACAGAACCTCATACTAAAAAAACTCAATTATACTACAGGGAACATTCAGTATTTCATATTCACCGCAACACCACTAGTGAATCTATTGCGTAAAACAAACAGCAACGCACTGTAAAAAATATAAAAACAAAAAATATTTCTATTCTAAAAAATACAAAGATATTTCTTTATTAATTTATAATCAACTGATTTTTTCTATCAAAACACTATCATATACATAGATATTTACGAGAAAGATCACGCTCATAGGCATGCAAAATGGCTGCAGCGTTAATTTTGTGTTCAAAGATTGTTTTATCAATAGAATTAAGCAATAATTTCACATTGTCTTTTAATAATCCAAGCACTTTTCAAGTACCTTTATGGCTTTTTAAAGGGCTTTCCATGATTTAAATTTCATAAAGTCAAATTCAGATATTTCAAACACTTTAAACACCTTGTACGAACCCTGCTTTAAGCTTTATAACTTACTGACAATTGACAAATACTCCTCAATGTAATAGCTAAATAAAGTCAGGGTGCCATTAGGACAGACAGAATTACTACATATATGGGTGAAAGAATTTCAACAGAATCAATGTTTGCAAAAATTCTTATATTCTTAAAATTAAAAATATTCTTTAATTTAGTATTATGTTTTCATTCATCATGATTATGTGGATTAGGCAACTGCAGCAGACACTCAATGATGTATGTTTGAATCTGGCTGGGCTACAACTTAGCAGGGGGTCCTTGAGCAAAACAAGAGGGTGTAGACAACAGGATAGTGAGATTAACCCAGAAAAATCATGCTCGGAGATAATCTGGATTGCACAGCATTTAATGAGATAAGGAGTGCTTTAAACAGTCACCCCAGGTGACTACAACCATCATGGCCTTAAAATATAAAGTAGCATGCGCTCAATTGCTGATTTGTCACAAAATTGAAATTATTATAAGAGTACAGTATGATACAGACCTGATTTAGAAGCATATTTATACTGGTAGACTATCGGCACTTAAAGCTACTTTCCTAAGCAAGTAATATTATGCTGTACAACAGCAGGTCAGCTGGCCAGAGTCAGCACTCGTGAGCACAAAGATCGAAGGAACAGGTTGTGTCTGAATAATACCTGCAGGTAATTATACCACATCCAAATGGTATACCATATTACAGCTGTTACAGCTGGACCAACCAAAGCTCATGAAACTCATTCCTTTAACTCCTTTAAAATTGCATGCTTGCTTGCTTAAAATCCATCTTTAACTGCAGTGTGCACCAAATAGGAGTGGGCGGCATGACTAAAATCTTATATAACAGTCCTGTATCACATAATATCATGATCAGTTAACTTTGTAGAGTTCTGTCACACTTCTCTCTCTTGCCATTATATTGGCTGTTGAGATGTATCTTTTAATGTCAGGTAATTTAATGGATGCTAGAAACTCGTTTGCAATGCTTGTTATTAATAGGCTTATAGCTTCATTTATAGGGGTTGATATTGACACACATTAGTTTTTATGAATCTGTTTGATTCTGATATTGATTCAATTCATTCGGAATATACATCAGGGTCCGAATACAAATTAATTATTCTAAAGGAAAAAAGTCTGTCCATAGCTTATTAGTTACCTAGAAAAAATAACTAGGCCGATCACATTTTTATTATATTTTTACCCGTTTATTTTTTATTTGTGTTTTATTTAATGTATGTTTGAATAATAAATCTGTCATGAAAACTAGTTGGATTGAAGCATATTGCATTCACTTGAGGAAACAAAATCTCTGTTTTTCTGAATTAATGAGTTTATTATCTCAGAATTACAAGATAATTTTTCAGTGTCGAGTCAAAGTTTTTGCTCTGCTTTTTCTGAATGAATGACTTGATTATCTATCTTCAAGAAAAATCTAACAATTCTGAGAGAATTAACTCACTTAATTAACTTAAATCAGAAAAACAGAGCAAAAACCTTTTTCCATGAAAAATTGTCTCATAATTCTGAGATAATTAACTTGTTAATTCAGAAAAACAGTGAGTTTTGTGATCTGTTTCTGAAATTTTCTACGGTAAAACACTGATTAAGCCATTACATGAGACATGATGCCTTTCAGTAAGTTTCTTTCACTATACCTTCTAATGTTCATTCATTTTTATTACATGGTATAACTAACAGTAACAGTTGAAGAGTATGATTGGTTCACTTAAGTTGCTCTTGTAATTACTGGATGGAAGGCTTTTTAAGAGATAAAGTTTAGTGCAGTTTTGTTCATGAAAGAGAACATCGAACTTAAAATACTAATCTTGGGATTTAAGAATCAATATTGGTTCAAGATTGAAATCAATTGCCCAAGTATTGCCCAGCCTCTACTAAGTAATTTACATGTCTGTGATTGGTTACAATGCTCAACGACTGCACTATGATGCAATAGCAGTTAGGGGTGTAACGATTTCCAGCTCGAAGTCCGAAAACCGCGAGATACTGAACTCATCAGCTTCGAATCGCGAGTACTGTCATTGCGTACCGAACACGGCCCCGCCCCTGCTACCCCGGCCCCGCCCAGCCTGGCTCAATGGACCTCATGTCTTATGTAAACAGTACACAATGAATTCAGTTTTGTAGTCTAACCACCATTAACACCAAATAACAAGCTCTGTGTTTTGTTACTTTCGATAATAAGCGAGGTGTAGTTTTTCAGATTCTGTCTATTTGATCACGAAATTCAAACATTAAATGGCGTTTTGGCGCTCTTTGATGTGACGTGACAGATCGCTTACTAGGCTCTTCATTTCAAGCGGCAGCGCGCTGCGCAAGAAAATCGCTGACCATCTCTTCTTCTCAGTTACAGAAAAGACACCTGAAGGTATGTTGAAAGATACAGTATACTTACTGAAAGGCATCATAACTCGTGTAATCGCTCAATCAGTGTTTCAGCCGCGGAAAGACATCAATAAAACAGCTAAAGCTTTAGCTTGTCACTAGCATTATATTTACCTCAGGCAGGCAAGTGATTCAGTGTCCACAACTTCCTATAAATTAACTTTTGCACTAAATAAATGCACTATGTTAGCCTGTATATTATATTTTACTTAACCTGTTAATGATATCTTGATTATTTAATTTATGTTTAAAATATCTTTCATGGAAAATGACAACTGTGTAAAATTATTAGAGTAAAAACACAAGTTAATGTAAAAACTGCCTTATGTTCAGTTTACATGTTTTCATACAATGTGTTGTGTGTTGATTATTATATCTAAAAAATAAATGGCATCTGAATTTAGGTTAAAAGTCTAGGCTACAACATTTAATGTTATAGTAATGTGCAGCCTTTAATATAGTTCACAGCATTAGCAGATTTTTTTTAATCCTTGTGAAATGTTTAATTGTAACTCAATTAATTTAAAGACAAATACCTTTTTTTTTCATTAAACCACTGTTAAAAAAAAAGCCATTTTAGCTTTCTAAACCAAACCTAGAACCGAACGAGACGTCAAAACCGTGGGAAAACCGAACCGTCAGTTTTGTGTATCGTTACACCCCTAATAGCAGTAGACATATATGAACTTATACACCCTTTTAATGATTCGCAGCACCTATAATCATTAATCTCCAAGCCCTGTGTATGATAAATCGATATAGCAAAATAATCTGGTGACACTTTTCACACCAAGTATATACAGTCACATCACCTGAACCCTGGCGCCAAACATCTTTTTTTCTCTTATCCATAAACCATAAGGATGCTATCCAGTCCCGAACAGGTGGCATTGCAAACCAGACAGTTTGGTGTCCTGAAACAAACGCCTCAACCTGCTACTTCCAGAATTAAGGTCACAGCTCTGGGTAAACCATACATCTGCTCTAACCAGTATAATCACACAGTCCTGAAGCTCTGATTGTCATGAAAGGGCAGGACTACTGTGGCCGGCTCGTGACTGTGCCTCTGACTGCTGATGGGAGGAAGGACGGACTTGCTGTTAATCTCCAGTCCTTCTCCTCAGGGCTTCTCTAATCTGTTCAGTGTCTGTATGAACAATACACAAATACTTGACACCAACGACAAAGTGATTTGAGCCAATACAACATCTCTGAAGAATACTGGGTTCGGTGTCTTGTTTTTCAAATTGGTCTGGAGTCTGTCCTTAGAACTCCTCACCTTTGTCCGGACAGCCTGCGTGGCTGTGACCCAATGCAAATGCTCCTGCTGTCGTCCCTCGTCCTCGGGAGGTCGGCTCAAGTCATCCCAGGCACACTTGGCACTGACACCGCTCAGGTTCCAGCCGTCCGTCTCTATGCCCTTATCCACTCGATTCCTGCTCGGAATGAGCAATCAACACACGCACAAATCAGCAGGGGAGCAGCATGGCTGGACATGTGTCCGTCTCGGAACAGAGAGCGAAAGGGTCAAGGACTAACAGCAGGTGGAGGTGTTGAGTTTAACAGCCACGGACTTAATTACACTCCAGACTCCACCTTTCCCATGCTGCATCACTCCTGAAACATCACAGTGTGCTCTTTTTAAGATGACCTTAATCACCAGGAATGATAATCATTCATTACTTGCGAGAGGTAAAATGAATATATTGCACCTCTGCCCTTTTTTTTTGCACAAATTTTTATTTTAAATAATAGTTTACAGAATAAGCTGTTGCACCAATATTAAAGGTGCAGTCTGTAATGTCGCTTGCTTTCCACTCCTGGTACGGCTCGGTTCGCCTCAGTACGGTTCGGCGGACGTCCAGCTCACTACGCTTTCCACTGCGCTGTATGACTCGGCTCCGTTCGCTTTGGCTCGGTTTGCTTTTCCACTGCAGTTAGTTCTGCTTCAAAGTGGGTGGGGTTATAGTCCGTTTATAGATTATAGCCAAAACTGGAGTAATGGCTGCTGAAAACTCAGCTTTGGAATAAAATTAAGTTTAAAATATATATTTATTTTACTTTATGTATTATCATATAAATGTAGCTATGATGACCCAAAACTGTGTAAAATGAGCTTAAACAAATATAAATCCTGGAGCACTAGGAGCAGAATCGTGGGTGAACAACTCACAACAAAAAACCTTACTTGCAAGTGTGGATCAATTTCAAATATGGTTTCCCCTCTTCTCATATCAGTGATTAACCATGGACCCCCAGCACTGCAAACAAAACAGCAAAAATGACAAACAACATTTCAGAATTAATGAAAAACAAGAACAGCACAAAGCATCTGAGAGCAAATTAAAGTTCCTGACCCACTTACTATAGAATCACAGCATTCAAAGTACCAACATGGCATCATGAGCTTTTGCGTAAACATACATCCCACATTCAAGTCAAGTGGTGTGTTATCTATAAGCATTTTGAGCTATCCGTGTATGTGTGTTTGTCTACGCCGTTAATGTCCGAGTGATTCGCGTGTATGTACACGCGTTAAATGTCTGAGCGAAACAAAGCAAAATGTAGATGTACATCTGGGAAGCGATATTTTTTCCTAGGCTGGTAGGGGAAGACTCATAAATGGTATTAACCCCAGTGACGGGTAGGTCATATATTTATAAATACAGTAATGTAACGTTAAGTCAACGGCGTTCAGAAACACTCTGAAAAGCGATTATGCGTGTTGATGGCACGCCAATAATGGAAATACTGAATTGGCGTTTCATGAGATCAGTCTGAAAGTACAGTACTGTTATCTACAATGCCTCAGCAAGGGTAGAAAAGAAATAGCATTAAACACAAACATATTTTCACATTTGCTTGTAGGAAAATATACAGACATACAACTTCACCCATCTATATTTTCAGCAAGAAGAGAGAGACAAAGTAATACATCAAAAGGAATTCATTTAGCTTCTCAGCTGGTTAAATCCATCATGCAGATTCTTTAACACAGTTTTCCCACCAATGAAGCAGGAGTGTGTCCTTGGGCTGTCTCGTGGCTGGCTGTGGGATTACTCACATGTGCACTCCTCTCAGCAGGTCCAGAATGCCTTGACCGTTCCACTGCTGTGCTGCCTGCAGTTCCTCTGTGCAAACACCCACAATCTGATGAGCACAGAAGGGAAAAACTTAATTTACACCAATCACAAGGAGATATATGCATAAGAGGACAAGGTTAATGAATGTAGCATACAAAACTGAATTTAGAAGACTTTATGAACATATCATGAACCAATCTCAAGGGCTAAAGAAAAAAAAAGAGAAAATAAATTACTGTAGAAATTATGTTAGGCTACAGTCAACAATCTTGTTGAAACTGCTGAGCATGTTGTGCCTGACCTGAAGGAAGCTGACGAGACCAAAGGGGGTCTGAACTGGCAACATCTGTGGGTCCTCCTTCAGAAGCATATGCTGGATTCTAGACTCGCTGTTGTCCAGCGGACTGTGCCACGAAATGTGATCACCGCTGCAGAATGTGTTTTCTGTTACAGAGAAAACAACTTGTCTGATTGATTTGAACTTTCAAGAGATTAATATGTTGAAGTTTATTTTATTTTGATGACTCTATATTTAATATAGTGCATATACCTCCTGTGGAAAAACTAATCCTGGTTACTTACTACTCTTACCCATACATTACTATGAGAAAAACAATAGAAATTTCCAATAGATTTTGCTATTTTTACAATAACAACACTTCTACTAAGCAAAGCTCATAAAATAGAGTAAGAATGCCAAATTCTGGTCATTTCAAACGCAATCCCATCAGGACTAAATTTATGTAAAAAATGCTAAAAATATGTAAAAAAAAACTATACTAAAAATATTTCCATATCATGAACTCGAGCCACACAAAAAAGCCTGTTGAGCGCCTGTTACAAATAGTGCTCACTGCAGAGCCAAATGACGTCCACACCTTTCTAGACATCATGAGTGGATCCACCTCTGTGGATCTAATGGGAATGGATATGGTTATGGGAAAGATTAGGATGTGGTTGGATGTTTTATCTTACCATTACACCAGAGATTACATTGGGGTGGGGGTTCTGCAGTGAGCAGCCTCACCCTTTTTTGGTAACATAGATGCAACTAAGCTTTATTTCAAGGCTTTATTTAGCACATTTTAAGTTTACAAATATCACACAAGTGTAGATTAATACAGCTTTGAGACAGAATATGAATAGATAAACCGATCAGAGAGGCTGAGAAATGGTCCTAAAACTAAATTATGGCAGTTTTTGCCAAAATAAATGACTATATACAAGCTACCTTTGGGGAAAATAATGATTAAATACTATCCCTTTAAGGGAGCCCACTTAGACCAATCATATAAAATGGTTTAGTTCACCCAATGAAATACAAAAATTAAATTTTGGAACACAAATGGATTTTTTAAAGAAATTAATTTGAGAATATACTGGGCTAGGAAGTATGGTTGAGCTTTTGTTTGCTATCAATCAGTTCTCCATGTGTGTTCGCTGATCAATGTTTATATGTGAATAAAGGTCACCATATAAGCGCTCACTGTGTCTTCAGAAGACTTGTAATAAACAACTTAAATCAAATGGATTTATTTGACCATTGAACCATCAGAGTTCTAAATGGACTTTCAATGGAAAGACCAATATCTCTCAGATTCCAATAAATAAATCTTCATTTGTGTTTCAAAGACAAACAAAAGACTTATGGGTTTGGAACAACATGAATGGGAGTGAAGACTATTTTAATTTATTTTATTTTAATAGGTACAGTACCTGACTGAAACACATATCGAGCCAGGCCTTGCATGAGCTCAGCTGGCCAGGTAGGGGGTGCTGTCCTCTGCTTCTCTTCTCAGGCGAAAGGTGAGCTCAAAACCAAAACCACTTGGGCCCTCTAGACCTGTGAATCTATAAAGAAGCAGAATACAGCTGTAATTCAAGCACCTACATCTACGCAACTCTTCACGTAAAACTAAACATCAGATTCTTCAGTTTCAAATCAACTGAATATCAGAGGCTCCCAGACTCAAATTTTCTATTTTGTTCATATTTTTTCCAGAAGAAAGACAAATATAAATACAAATAGCGATGAAACCCAAATATTAAATGCCATGTATGAATATTTAGAGAGTAATCCACTATTTTGTGGAGCAGGGTTACAAATGATTCTGTAATTTGGCTTCTGAGATTTGGGCCCAAATTACAGAGTGGTAAAAATGACTTTAGAAAGATGGCAGCATCATTATTTTATTTTTACGCAGAGATTGGTTGGTCTATTAGTAAAATCTATTGACTTCAGCAACTTTTGTTGAATAAATATGCCAACGGTGATGGTTGAAAAACAAGAAAGGCACTTATGCCCAAAGTTTGAATACTTGTAACTCAAAAAAGTTAACTTAAAATCCTTTTAGATTCAGGAGCCATATTCACGAAACATTTTTAAGAATAAAATTCCTCTTAACTGCTATTAAAAAAAAAACTAAACTAAAATGATATCAAGATATCTTTAATACTTCTTGAGTTACAGACATGCACATTTGGGAATGTTTTTAAAAAAAGAATAGAGATATATGTTGTATGAAAATGTTTTGATAGAGATACACAACAAGATGCATTTCTAGTTTCAGTATTACTAGTTTTTCAGACATTCTTCTTTAAACACATTCAGTGTCAGCTGTCAACCCACATTTGGTTTCCATTGTAAATGGGTAAAACAAATAAAAAATTTGGACATGGAGACGCATTGAGAATTTGAGATCCCCATGTCTGTGGGATTAAACCATAAAGGGCTTTAAATATTACAAAAGAAAAGTTTGAGAATTCAAATTTAGAATGAAATTAAGATATCTTTAATACTTTGAGTTGCAGGAATGCAAACAAGCAAAACACAAGAAGTGCTTTTTTCTGAATGGTCACGTAGGCAATTAATGCAGCATAGATTGTGAAGTCAAAAGATTTTACTAATAATAATTAATTTGTATTACAAAAAATATTAATGTCTGATTCGGCCACCTTTCTAAAGCCATTTTTACCTCCCTGAAATTTGGTTCCAAATCTCAAGTGAAAATGATCATTTTCACCCCATCCTACAAAATAGTGGATTACTCAGTGAATTTATCCATGACAACTAATATTTTGGCTTTCTTCTTATGTATTTCCTTTCACCACATTTTTTAAATCAAAATCACAATTTAGCCAAGGACCCCTGCTTGAGTTGTTATGGAATATCCCTGAAACTTTTTGTAAGTAACAAATAGATCAGGTAATTATGACCATAATAAGTTTCTGGTCTGCTGTTATATTATCATGTCATGAAACAGTTGTAAACATCTCATAATCAGTCATTCTTACTCATGAACTCTGTTGTCCCCATACAAGTCACTGAGACCCAGGCTGACGTAGTGCCAATGCTCCGGTACATCTTGTCCAGGGCATCCCATGTTTCTGTACATACTAATGTAGTCCAGAGGATCTGGACCCCTAACCTGAAAAGAGGATTATGAGAGGAAAGAGTGAAACACTGAGATGAAAAAGTCCACTTGAAAGTTTGTTATTTGCCTAATACTAATGCTTCTGCTAACTGAAACTTGCTTATTACTTAAATTGTATTATTTAGTATAAAGTTAAAACTATTCGTCAGGCAAAATTCTGTTTGAATTGTTTTTATGTTTGCGTATCAAGCAACAACATAAAACTGTAATGCTTCAGACGTCTCACCAATACTTCACAATGGCTGTGACTTGCAGCGGGTTCGCCTGATCGGGATACAGGCGCCTGCATTCCCCATAAATGGCCTGCAATCCCGGGGAAAGAGCGAGGCGAGGCCGAGGTGCGCTGCTGCTCCGCTGCTAGGCCGCATCTCATCCATCCCCACACGGCCGCACCAAACAGTGGGAAAAAGTTGTCGAAAAGCAAGAAAATTTGTTGTTCTTTTTAACTTCCGATTCAAAAAGACGATTCGATCACTGATATTGGAAATATGATTTGTATCACTTTTCACCCTCTGTTTTGCCCCTGTTGCAGTTTTCCTCTGTGGTTTGATGATGTCCAGAAAGGGGACGTGTCCAACACTTTGACTGACACTGGATCGAGCCAATCAGAACAGCTGTTAGAAAGACGAGACATGAGAGCCGTGATGCGTTTGGACGAATCTATTGTGATCCATGAAGAGGTGGGGCTAGGCATCCATAAGGAATATGCATATTCATAAGAACGCAACTGTTTCTTTTATTCTTATTTCTTTATTAGCTTTGCGACATTTAAAGACGAATTTGTCTATTTTTATAATGTAGACCTATTTATGAACTCTATAAATATGAATGATTATAAATGTATCATATCTGCCAATTGAATACATTTTATAACATTCTGTTAACATTCCAATACACATATAAAAAATAATATATGTATTTAAAAATTATAAATATATAATTCTAATTTCATTTATACTTGGATTTTGTTTCTCTGTCATTTAGTTTACTGTTTCAGTCATTTACTGCTGGTAGGCTACTTATTTGTGTTTCGTGAATTGGTTTTTTTTTTCACATGACAATGATTTAAGCATTTTTCTTTTCCAATTTAAAAAATAAATTATTTATGTAGGCTACTATTAATTGCTAATGTATTGACTAAGTATTGACTATTAAGACGTTTAGTAGGCTAGGCTATCCTTTATTGAAAATGCACATCACAATTAACAATGAGCTTATCAAAATCAAAGGATGAATTGTAACTCATTCTTGTTTTATGAATGCGTGTTTTTAGATCTTGTCCTTTGTTTGATCTATGATAAGCTCAAGATGTCATAAGTTCTGGAAAGTGATGTAATGACATACTAAAACTTCCACAAATGCAACAACTACAGCAGCCTCATGTTGTAAATGAGTAATTTCTGATGTTACACACATTTTATCCTTTATCACAATTTATCCTTAGGTTGATATTCTTCCTTAAATAATATAATGCATATTATTAAAAATAATGATCTCTGTGTTTGTTAGTGAATACATTATCATATTTTGTAACTAAATAAAGGGCATACTTCTCTATTATATGCTTATAAAGAGAAATTAGAATAAATTTGAAGATGAACATATCCAGAAAATCACTTACACTCCAGCTTGTAAAAACAGATTATTTATGCTCATATACCAGTCCTGTTTATGGCATGCCTGATAAGACGATGGCTACAACATCTTGTTGATGTTATGTGGTGCTTGGCTACCAAAACCCTTTGTTAAACCATTTGTTACTTGACATGACATAGCCTACTTTATTTTCCATTTTCATGGCGAGTAATTAACATTGCATTGCATAATCAGATGCAATAGCAAGTACTTGGTTTTCAATGTGTCACTTTGACTTAAATTCTTGTACGGATATTAATTAATTACATGCAGGTATTAATATAAATATATTTGACTTGACTTAAATATATTTGACTATTTGACTATTCTTTTTAATATGTAGATTGTAAAAACATGTCTGTACACAAAAGGTGCATTGTATCAAATTATTTATTTAAACTTAAGTAGTAATTAATATGAAGTGGAACCAATTTTTCGTTAACACTTTACAATAAGGTTCATTAGTAACAGTATATGTTAATGTACATGAACTAAAAATGAGCAATACATTTGTAACAGTGTTTTTTTAATGTCAAATGTCCCAGGATTCAGTCACCATAATGTCCAGTGAAGCATGGCCAGAAGGGTTCACCAGCCTGAAGGGTAAGCTGCACTGGGGAAAACTCCAAGAGTGTTCGCTGTGAACTGAGAGCTTCCAGACTTTGTGAAAGAGGATCTAAGGTAGGTTACTTACCCCAGCACAGCTGTGAGGATCAGCTATCAGACCGGGAAGATTTTAGTGCGAGGGAACCCTCAGAAATAATGTATATTATCATCTATAATCACTCAGAATGTTTTTAATTCTCACACGTATATGTGTGATTACATATATATAGATATAGATATATAAATATAGATGATGATGTAAAGAATAAAGTTGAATAAATGTAGTATGTGAAATAGGAATATTCCAGCATATTCACAGCTAAGTCCCAGACTAAAATGCATGTTTGAGCTGTTTTAACCGAAAGTAACTGAAACCGTGTTGCACATCATAATGTTTTTTTTTCCGCCCCGTGTTTTATAAAAGCTATTTGTCCTAATTGTAACAAAGGCCTAATCCAGGTTTAATCTGAAGCCCTGTCTGTGAAACACGGACCTTAAAGTTTGGGAAATAAAACTAGATGTAATATCGAATGTGATATTTGCAATTACTTGTACAAAATCCACTCTAAGAATAACCAAAATGTCATTATATCAATATAATTTATATATATCCAGTATATATTCAGTATATATATTAGGTGTGTATGTATTGGATCTGTTCTGGATCTGATTCTTTATTTAACCACAATTTAATTTGACACTACAGTTTTCCTTATTTACACACCACTGTATAAAAAAAGAAGCTTTTTTGTTCCAGAAATTATTAGAGTATGTTTTACTTAAAAACTACTATTTTAGTTATTGTACTTCAAAATGTCATATTTAATTCAATCCGTTACCTGCACTTTCTTATGTAAATTGTTAGTAAATTCTACACCAATACTTTTTTTCCCAGTGAAACATATACTTGTATACTGATATAATATTCTTATCTTCAAAGTGACCATGATACTGTACTTTGTGATACAAAACAAATGTATTTGTTTTCAATATGTAAAAAAAAAAACTTTTTTACACTTTTACACAAACTTTTTATAACAATGTATTTTTTATTGCCAACAAGGAAAACATAACTAAAAAAATAAATACATTTGCAAATAACCCTTCAATTAAACAATTTTGAAAGCAAGAATGAGCTTTATAAAGTCTCGAAAAATGTCAGGAGAAGCCACTAATACCACTCCAAGACTGTGTTGACTGGGTCATTGATATTTGAACAGGTTTTGGGAAAGTGTACATTACTCCAGATTTCCAAGGAATTGATCCTGAGTCATTTGCTAGGAATAAGAGATAAGACATGCCTTTGGTTAAAGCGTGGGAGTCAGTGCATCGTTTGCATATGATACATCAGCTCACTGGCTTTTTAAAGAAAAATCTGGCCATGTATATCCAACCTAGGGATATAAGATGAATACATATTGTAAACCATCTAAAAGGCACTGCTGAACATTTGATCTATCTTATAGTTAACTAGTTCACCAGAACTTGAAAAAGGACATCCATGGATCCCGGAAGCAGTGGACAGACTTTGTTCATTTGATAAGCACACCCAGAGTTTCTGATAAATGTGAATGTGCATTCAAAATACTAAAACTTAAAAAATATGAATAAACAAATAAATAAAAAGCAAAGAACACAGGAGGGTGGTTTGAATGATTTGTAAACATTTATTGAAGCACAACATCTAAATGATTTATGACTGTTGACTACGGCATTGTGACTTACTGTACAGTAAGAAGTAACTTGTGACAAACAAGGTTTTATACTTTTTCTTGTTTATACATAAACAAGAAATAAATACGCAAGCAAGAAAAGAATGAAAACATTTTTTTCACAAGTTACTTCTTACAGAAAAGAATGTAATGGAAATTTAAAGTTTACGTATTTAATGTTGTCTTGGTGTATTTCTAATACTTTTGTTGTTGTTGTTGCAGATATTAAACACAATGCCAGAAGAACTGAGCCCATAGATGATCTCTTTATGAACAGCATCTATGGAATTCAGTTCTCAGGGCTAAGTGCTCGAAATACTTTGTCAGCATTTACTAAACCTTTTTTTAAAATCAAACTCATATGGTAATGATAAATAAATGCTGTTGCCCGTCAAGTGTACTAAAATGGTTAAACTCCTCTCAGAAACCTAAACTGAAAGCTACTAAAAATTTGAATACACAAACAAGAAGCTCTGATCTTTTGACCATTTCAGAGCTCAAGACTTTTAGGTTGTTGCAGCTTCATCAATCTCTGGGGAGGCCAAAGGGTTAGTGATGTAATCCAACTCAGGTTTTTGTCTCAATGTTATCTCCATCACATATTTGTTTAATGTTTGATCATTACTTAACTGCTGCGAAAAGCACTGAACTTCATGTCCTTAACTGAGTACCTGCCACACCTGAGGACTTTCAGGAAACTGTCTCTTCCCAATAAACGGCACTGAACCAGTCGGAACTGCCCTGATGGGTGCACAGTTGGAAACCCCCTCTGAAGAACCAGAAATATCTATTATTTTTTCCTGTTCTCTCATGAAAGCCACATTTTGAGTTAAAATAAAAACTACACACATGTAAGTGTACAATTTACAATTACATTATTAGAAATCACATAAAAACACAATAATCTTTACACACCACACATCTCTCGTAATTAATTTTACAAGTATTTTCTCCCAATATACATGTCATACTAAACATCAAATACTTATCTGATAAAGAAAGACATGCTTATCCCAGCTTGTCAGGAGCAACACCATGGTTCTGTCATGGATCAAACTGTTGCTTTAAAATCCACAATCCTTATTTGCCATTGGAGTCTCCAGTAACTCACATGTAAAGCCAGAGATGAGGTGCTGGTCTCTGTGACTTCTGAATATATGACTTCTGATGAGTTCCTCAGCTTAAATATCTCTCCCTCTTACACTCACTCACTCCCTCATGCTCTTTCAGTACCGTAAGCCTACAATCACTTCCCAGTAAGAAGGAAGCAGTGGGAGGGGAATCTCCACCCCTCATGAATGAATCAACACAAAGCGCTTCTGAGGAAAAACATCTCACTGGTTCAGCCCTTGGTTCCCATAAAACAAAAAGGGAAAAGGGGAGACGGAAGAGAGAGAGAGAGAAAAAGGCTTGTCAGCGAAGGAACTAGGAATTTCCCTTATTGCAAAAGAGCAGTTTCATGACAAGAGCCCGGTGACTGGGCAGAGACTGAGTGCAATGTGTTTCCATAAAGGAAATGGAAATGGCACATGTTGAACCTATTTGCAAAGTCATGTTTACATATGCTGAAAATCTCAGACAAAAATAGTTTAAAAATGGTCAAATGGAATTTTCTGCTGATTGAAACATGTATATTGCATCATAATGAGGTGTGGTGTCAAAACCATGAATACAGTTGTTCCACTCCCACACTACTTCCATCTATCGCTTACTGTAAAATGAAGTCATTGAGCATTTCACACCCTCCTTCCTGAAACAGATAGTTTCATTGATGGCTCGCTATTTAAACTAGTGTGCGGATATGATGGTTGTTTTTCATTAGCCTTCGTTTTGTATCTGAAGGAAACATCAGCTCAGTTACTAATATGATGGAAATAGTTTATTTGTGATGGAATGAGAACAATTGACACCTGCAATTGTTACCTTAAATGGTTAGTTCACCAAAAAAACAAAAACGCAGTCGTCATTTGCTCACCCTCATGTTCTTCCAACGCTGTATGACTTTCTTTTTTCTGTGGAACATTAAAGGTGATATTTTTTGAAAAATGTTTTTCTGCTTCATACAATGTTGTTTTGGACATTCTTCTTTTGTGTTCCACAGAGGAAAAACTGTGTTTCATCACTTCAAATTATGAATAACGAAATTATTCAGCCTATTTTTTTTTATAAATTGTTTTAAAAATGTAATAGCCAGAGGACACTCTTCGACTTTGCTACCACAAAATCAGTGATTATAGTTGATACAATTATAAATATGGATATTGTTATATGTCCTTATTAACCCTATGAGCCACATATGGATTAGGCTACTTTTATTATGGATGCTGCTTTTTTTGAACTTCAAAATCTCAGGTGATACTCTCTATTATCATTATAAAGATTAGAAGAGCCAGGATATTTTTTAATTAGGGCTGTGAAACGTTATCGCGATTAATCGCATCCAAAATAAAAGTTTGTGTTTACATAATATATGCGTGTGTAGTGTGTATAATTATTTTGTATATATAAATACACACATATACATGTATATATTTAAGAACAATGTGTTATATCCAATATTTATATTTATGTATAATATTAATTTTGTATAAATATATATAAAGCATATATGCAAATATTTCTGAAGAATATACATGCATGAGTGTGTATTTATATATACAAAATAATTATACACACTACACATATATTATGTAAACACAAACTTTTTGGATGCGATTAATCACGATTAATCATTTCATGGCTATTTTTAATATTACACTGATTGTGTTTGGCTGATAGAAGAAAGCCACATAGGATGGCTTGAGGGTGCAATAGCCTAAATTATTGAATAATTTTTATTTTTGGGTGATCTAACCCTTTAATGATTTTGTGGCTGGCTGAATAATTGAAGACTCTGATGTATGCTATGGATGAAATCAGTTACAGCTCATTATATGAAGGATATTCAGCAGCAGATAAAGTTAGGATGGAGTCTGTTGCAAAGTGTTTTTTATTTGATTTTTTTTAAATCATTTTAAAAATCTTTAAATAATTTGTCCTTTCTATAAGGAGTGAGGATAGGGTCAAACCATCCATGTGCATTGACTTGAAAGCTGACGGCCACAATAACGGGAATCTACTTTCAGAAGCAAATTCTTTCTGCTGGTGGGATAAGTTGCAATTGACATTTTGCACAGACTTCAGAAACAGACCTGGCTTTCATGCTGCTGTTTGAACACAGGGGAAATTGGCTGCAAAGGTCACTGAGCCCATTTCCTCTCCCCTTGCTCACAGAGACTCAGACCTTTACAGCACCCACTGCTTTTTACCTGCACTGTATTTTAATAGTTACCATTCTAAAACGCTCAATGTGTGTGTTCTCCTTGGGTCAAGGTTATTTGAGGTCAGTGTTCAATATCTCTGGTGGTGTGATGATGCCTTCCCAAAAACCGATGTCACAGTTGAGAACGCATGACTGCAAGAAGAAAGCGAATGAGTACTGAAATTAGCAGAAGTGGACCTTGCCTTTATTTCCTGTAAACTGCTTGTGCAAAATCAGCTAGGTTAATGCTGTAGTCTGGAAATTCTGATTATTGCTCTCCTTTTTAATCTTATATATGGTCAGCCCAGAACCTATATTAGCATCCTCTTTTAAAATTCTTTCATGAGTTCCTACAATTTCCAATGTCATTTGTAGACAGAATGATGGATGATGTTCAATACTTCAGTTTACTTTATTGGCCCATTTGATATTTTTTATATTTTATGTATATTTTCACTAATCATACTTATTTTCAGACAACTTTCCAATTACACAGCATGCCTTTGAAATTGCCAAAAATAAATAAATAAATAAAATACAACTGAAATTTGATAATTGGGAAACATTTGGAATGTTTAGGTGACAATAAGGACAACTTGACAAACGTTGAGCAAATTATTAGATGTAAATTAATGCTGTCTTCAGTTGTTGCTTAAAGAAGAATAAAAGTGATGTGTAGATGATTGAATGTTGATTTTTTTAAGACTTTAAATATTTGGTTATGACTATAGCTCTCATGAATTTGTTCTAGACCATTACACATGGCGCTAGTGCCTTGGAAGTCTGACTTAAACTTGTTTCCTTATAGTTTCTTTCAGGCTATTAAAAAATGCAGGCCATGCCGTAAATGAAACAATGTTACAGCAGTCGTACACGCAGACTCCAGTTCTACCAGACAGTCAGAAACAAATGAGGATATGCTGTTTAAATGAAAATGCTTAAATAGGCCAAATTATATTTTAATATGTAGCCTGTATTGCATCAAGGAAATGTAGAGGTACGGATGTTTTTGTGCTTTACATTTCATGTGAGTGGAGGGGAATGAGGAAGCAGACATTGTTGCAAAACAAGTATAGTTGACATTTTATATTTAAATCACATAGTAGATCAGAGATAAAATCAATCATTTAAAAAAATACATTAGAATAAGAGCATTATTGGAACAAGAGAAAAAATGGGACATTCAATTCACAATCAAAAGTTAATAAATGAAAGCTTTGTGATGGAAGCAGAGATTAAATGAAACACTCTTGGTTCTCAACAGCTGTGCTATATTCAAATTATTCTGTTGCAGAACCCTTTTCATGGCAAATATAACCCTTTTATAAGGTTCTAAAGTGCTTTATAGAATAGTGTTATAAAACACCTGTTAAATGATTTATGTTCATTAATATTAGATTTTAATGTTATTTATTTACCACTGTCTTATACTAAGTTCTATTATGGCTTTTATTTGAACTGTGGCAAAAATTCACAGTGCCTAACAGTTGAATGAATAAATTATATAACATTGAATATTAATAACTGCATAAAGAAATATAACACACACACAAAATGTGAAGTATATTCACAATCCTGATGTATACTTTCATTGTTATGTGTGTATTTTGATGTAATAACTGTAAGTAGCAATTTCTCTCTGCAGATTATGAGCATTTTTAAATAGTAATTTAAAAGCAATGAAGTTTATGAAGGCTATGGACAGCAATTCACAATGCTATAAAAAGTGAAAAAGTTATGGGACTTTAATGCGTTTGTGGCTGGCTTAATGGGCTACTGAAAGACTATAATATGATTTGGATCAGTATGAAATCAGTTACAATTTTAAAGTTACATTTATATGCATTTTAAGAAGGTTCTTGCTACGACCAATTGTGAGTGTGGCAGTCTTTGGAGATGGGCTCAGAAAATAAATAGGGATGAGGTGGCTTTGGATTTTTTGACAGTTAAAAAAAGGATATGAGTATGAGACTATGACATATATGGAGAATGAAGCATCTATAAATGTAGATTTTGTAGTTATTTAGCTAGTCACTGTAGTCTGTGACGGACTCAAAGTGGATGCTAGCGAAGCTAAAGAGCAGGGGACAGTCTCACGGTCGCCGGGATTGTAAACGAGTAGATGGCGGTAACGCACTAGTGTAGTTTTTCATCTACTGTTTAGAAAATAAAGAAGAAGGGAAAGGAAGTCGGTATACTTGCAGTATTTTTGCAGTTGACGGTACAACCAGAGTGTGGTCGTGACAGGTGTGAGAACTGTTTATTTTTCGAGGATGAATTGTGTTGAAGCTCTTTTGTTTTAAGACGAAAGACCGCGAGCTGCCATGCTGCTACAACACACACACTGAAAGGTGGGAGAGACAACCGTCTAGAAAAATACATTGAAATATTGAAAAAAGTGACAGTTTGAGTTATTTTCCCATCAGGTAACTTTAAAGCAGTATTGAATTACATCACGTATTAACAAGTTTTGCTAATTAAGATGGTGTCTGGCTGCTAGTCTTGTCTTCAGCTGTCCAGTCTCCTTGCCTGGCTGTAGCTGTAAAGTTCCAATACCTATTTAAACCCGTCCTAGTAGGCCGGGAGAGCATCTAAAGCTGGTTTAAGATGTGTTTGTATCAGCACTTTGCATGCAGTCTATGCTAAACGTAAGATAATAACCCGGAAGGATTGTTGTGTATTGCATTTAAAGACGCCTTTTGATATCTTGAAAAACCAAAGCTATGTCATCGTTTTCTTCCCACAGTTTTCTCATTGGATCTACTGATTAACCACACTGAGAAATGACTTCAACGAATTCAAGAGTTTAGCCAAATCCGGAGCAGATCTGGATCTAATGACATTGTCATAATGTGACAGTCTTCCTACATGGTGCAGGTGGTTATTTTGTTGTTGTCAAGATGCCACGACTAGAAGAGGTAGCTAATGTTGTCCTTAGGGTGCCCAGTATTTTGGTGTTGGACATGCTGTATAAATGTGACATTGATAGTTTATCTGGATCATCTCAAAGCCAGGACTGAAGACATGCTCTTTCAAGTACAAATATGTCATCTGGAACATATACTACTTGGGTAAATATTACATGATCATTATGAGTGACGTTATATTGCAGTTTTAGCTCAGTATGCAATGCATTACATTGTTGTTGGGTCTGTCCTGCAGGTCACATAGTCAGTGCTGTGGTGCTGCTGTTGCCACTTGGACATATTATCCAGCTTTACCTGCATGTTCTCTGTGCCCTGCTGCTTTACATGGGTCATCAGATTGTCAGGTAAAAATATAACCAGGATTTTGGGCATTGCACATTTTTGAAGGGTGGAACTAAATATGGTAGATTTATTTGTTTGATGATTTTTAAAGGGTTTTATTTTGTTGACAGAGATTATGTTAGAGGTGAAGCTCAGTATGGGTATGATGGGGCAATCTTTCTGGACTCTCCAGCATTGAACCTGTACGTGACTGCACTCACCAGTAAGTTACGAGTATTACAACCCTTATGGTGATGTCTTAAAGCAATTAGACCTTTAAACTACTCTTAAATATGTATTAGTTCAATTGCATTAGATTACACAATGTAGTACAGTGGGCCCCAATAAAGTTTGAATTATTATGCTAGATCTCTACTCAAAATATTTTTTTCATGGCTGTGTAAAGTCAGTTAATAAACATATTCCACAAAGTTTTTGATAAAAAATACACAAAAAAGCACAGTAATATTGTAAAATATTATGACAATTTAAAATGACTTTTTTATGTTAATATATATTAAAATGTAATTTATTCCTCTGAAAAAAGCTGAATTTTCAGCATCATTACTCCAGTCTTCAGTGTCACATGATCCTTCACAAATCAATCTAATATGAAGATCGTATGCTTCAAAAACATGTATGATTATTATCCATGTTGAAAACAGTTTTTACATTTTTATTTCAGGATTCTTTGATGAATAGAAAGTTTAAAAGAACAGCTTTTATCTGAAATGGAAAGCTTTTGTTACATTAAACACTACCCTTTAAAAAATTTGGGGTCAGTAAGAATTTGTATTTTATTTTTGGGGGAAATAAATAAGAAATCAATACTTCTGTTCATCAAGGATGAGTTACATTGATGAAAAGTTGCAATAAAGACATTTATAATGTTAGAAAAGATTCTAATTAAATAAATGCTGTTCTTTTGAACTTTCTATTCATCAAAGAATCCTGAAATAAAAATGTAAAAAACTGTTTTCAACATGGATAATAATCATACATGTTTTTGGAGCATAAAATCATCATATTAGAGTGATTTGTGAAGAATCATGTGACACTGAAGACTGGAGTATTCATATTCAGTATAAATTAAATTTTAATATATATTAACATAAAAAAAGTCATTTTAAATTGTCATAATTTTTCACAATATTACTGTGTTTTTTGTGTATTTTTTTATCAAAAAATTGCAGCCTTGGTGAGCAGAAGAGACTTCTTTTAAAAACATAATAAATTGATTACCGACTCTTAAACTTTTGACCGGTTGTGTGTATATATATATATATATATATATATATATATATAATATTTCTGTATGGTTTGTGCAATGGCCCAGTTATCTTTGAATTTTTTGTGGATATCAGTATTGATTATTAATCAATACTGATATGATTATGACTGTCTTTTACTGTATGCATCTTCTCTGTGATCATCTGCAGGTCAGATAATTATCAGTACTCTGTGCGCGTTCCTTATGGCGGACTCGACGTGTGTGGCTGTTCTCAGCACACTTGCTCCCTCTTCTGGCACGTGTGGTTTCTGTCCCTCTGGACTGGCTCCTCACGCTTCTCCTCTGCGTCCATGATGATCACAGGAGCCGAGGTTGCCGTCTTTCTCCTCGCCAACATCTTCGTGCCATACAGACTGGCCAGAGCCACTTACAGAGAAATAATGGAAATAGAGGTAAAACACTAACACACCTGCATCTCTGCACATGCATTGTCTCGGCTCTTCTTTTCTCAAACTCTGTTGTTTCTGTAGGTGACTGAGTTATACAGACTGATGGCAGTCGGAGTGTCTCTCTGGCATGGCTTTGCTGTGCCAGTATTGTTTAGTGTCTTTTGGTTTGTGCTGTTCGGAGTGCAACTTATCACCAATTTTGGCACTATCGCTACTGTCCAACAGGGGCCGCTCCTTCTACCTCCTGACCAGGTAAACTGCAGGGTGCTCAATCTGCCATATGAAATGTGAATTGAAATCTGACATGTGTGTCTGTGTGTGTGTTACAGTGTATCTGAATGCTGTGCTAGCCCATACTCCCTGCTTGGCCTAACATTTGTGGTGTCTTATGCGGCTCTGGGACTCCTGAGTCTCTGTAAGTTCTACCTCGGAGGATTCAACGCTCTCCAGAACCATAATGTCATGCACAGGTAAGAGAAGATAGTGCACATTTATTGTGTGCATGTGTTTGCTCAGTTCAAATGTTTATGTTTCTATATATTGTAGGGGTGTGACAGAGGGGTGACTCTGCTGCTGCTGGCCTTGCAGACTGGGTTGTTGGACATGGCCGCTCTACAGCGCTGCTTTCTGCTCTTCATCATCCTCTTTATCGTTCTCACATCTACTCTACAAAGCATGAGTGAGATCACAGAGCCAGTTGTGTTGGGGCTTGGAGCCAGTAGAAACAGGTATGAAATTAGGGCGGTAAAAAATCTAACTTTCGGACATCAAAAAATAAAAATTCTGTCTGTAATTACTCACCTCATGTTGTACCAACCCCATAAGACTTTCGGATGTTCGGAACACAAATTAAGATATTTTTGATTAAATCTGAGAGCTGGCTCACTCCTCACTTCTATGTAATTTAACAGCGCATATGTAACAGCGCAGCACTATGTCAGAACGTGAGCCTAGGTTCAGATGTAGAGCTGCGCTGTTATCTACGTGAACTCCCTCTGAGTTCACGTAGAAGTCCCTCTCCCACATAAAAGAAAATGAATAGTTGAATAAAGTCATTATTTTTGTTTTATTTGCACAAAAACGTATTCTTGTCACTTGATAAACATAAAGCAACACCTATTCATGATACAGCACAGCCTCTTGTATTTTATTGCTAACTATATTATTTATTTATTGATTAATTTAGTTATTTTAGTACTATTTTGTGTTTATTTTGAGTGTCTGTTTAATTTGAGAATTTAACATTGTTTTTTTGTGATTTCAATATTTCAATGCTTGATCAAATCTAAATCATTTAATATGATCTTTCTCTCTTCACAGGAGTGTGTGGAAGCACTTGCGTGAGTTTATCGATGTGTGCGTTTTTGCTGCTGTTTCCAGGATTCATGGCCTATAAGATCTCCCAGTTTTTCAACATGGATTTCTGGCTGCTGATTTTGGTCTCTAGCTGTATGCTCACATCACTGCAGGTATGCTCTGTTTGAATTTGTGTTTCAAATAATTTATTTTTTTAAAATTTCAATTAATTTTATTTAAGTGAGATCCCATCATGCTGTTCTGGATAGTGATCTTTTATATGTCTCTTAGGTGACAGGCACTCTTCTGATCTACAGCCTGTTCATGGTGGAAGTGTGGCGCGGTTCAGCCCTGCCCGGTTTGGATGAGATTGTTTATTATGTGAACGGAGTGTGTCGAGTGCTGGAGTTTGTGGTGGCTGTGTGTGTGGTGGCTTATGGGGCGTGGGAGTCACTGTGGGGAGAATGGAGCTGGATGGGAGCATCGGTCATTATCATCCACTCCTACTGCAATGTGTGGCTACGTGCCCAGGCTGGCTGGAAAAGCTTCTTGCTTAGACAGGAAGCCGCTCGCAAAATCAATGTATTGCCAAGGGCCAGCGCAGAGCAGCTACGGGACCACAATGATGTCTGTGCCATCTGCTTCCAGGTCAGAACAAGCATTAGGCAGGCTTTCTGCATGCGTCAGGTTTTGTCCTCATGGTTGACTTGCAACATATTAAAAATGTGCTTGTTTTTGTTAGGGGTTTAACAATACATCGCAATACAATATTGTGAATAGCGACAATATGTATCATTTAGATAATTTATTTAGCATCAGATGCAATACAATGCAAACACTTTTAACATAATTCTGCAGAATCGTGAATATTCTGGTGTCACCATTGCCCTTTGCGTGGTGTTGAAGGACCAAATCTAAACTTAAGTCCATTTCTGATGTAATACCAAATTTAGCATTTTAATAAACAGTACTTTTTAAGTGCCCCTGATTATTCTATTTTAAAGTTCTTTGTTGTTATGTAGGTCACCTATAATAGGTTTACATGAATCCAAGGTCAAGAAACTCTTTAACTCTCCTCATAATATACATGGCATCACCTAATTTCTAAAACGAATCGATCAAGTATTCGGTCTCTCTTAACCCCTTATTTCAAAGGGTCTGTTTACACCCGGTATTAAGATGCGGTCTTAAGTCGATTGGATCACAAGTGGACAAGGCTTCCAGAGGTAGTCGAAAACCAAATGCATTCGAAACAACCACAAAAAACGGCTTCTCGCCACTCTACTGACTTAAAGCATAAACATTATGGGAAGTGTGGTAGCCATTTAACCTTCAACATCTGAAGACCTAAGTTTGAAAATTACGTGAGCTTTTTTCGGACGTTAAATCGCTAGATCTGAAAAAGCATGTATATTTTCCAGCCCATAGATCCTCCCCTTGAAGAAATCAGGATATAAGTGGTTGAAAGTGGACAAAAGAGACCGATTAAAACACCAGGTGTAATCGGGAATGCGCTCCCCCGTCGTACTCTGTGATCCGATTGACCAAAACACATTTTTCAAACACATTCAGAGCCTACTTTGCTCTGATTGGTCAAATGGCCCAGTCTATTGTGATTGGTGTACCATTTACAGTGCATGTCTGAAACGAAACACCCATTTACCATATCTGAATTTCAGCTCCGGAGGCTTCCGCCACGCTTGTAAACACAGTGATACAAACACTTTAAGGGTTAGTTTACCCAAAAATTAAGTCATTAATTACTCACCCCCATGCTGTACCAACCCCGAAGACCTTCGTTCATCTTCGGAACACAAATGAAGATATTTTTTATTAAATTTGAGGGCTGTATCACTACCACATAGGCACCCTAAGGGATTGAAACTTGACGGCCCAGAAAGTCATTGAAGAAAATGTTTAAAATATTCCATGTGACTACAGTGGCTCAACTATAAGTATATCAAGCAACGAGAAGAAGTAATCATTTTAAAAACTAACCATTTTAACTTTATTTTGGGTTTGTTTAAAGTACTCTGAGAGTGTTGGACTGTGTGATCTGTAGTGTGTATGGAACTGAATAGTGACATGAGTGTATTGTTGCATACCTAGTTTCTATACTTTAAAGGTAGCATGCCATAAATGATAACAAAATAGGATCCTGGGGAAGATCTTCTGAGTAATCGGACTTAAATTTTGATGATAAAATCCGTATTAACTTTTTTTTCCCTTACCTGCAGGACATGACATCAGCAGTGATAACATACTGTGGTCATTTCTTCCATGGCAACTGTTTGAGAAAGTGGCTTTATGTGCAAGAGACATGCCCCATGTGCCATGCCTCCATTAAACCCTCCTCGGCCAAACCAACGGCTACTGGCAGGTGAAGTCTCAGCCGTACACCCGAAAACCCACCTCCATCAGAGCAACACCCTCGTCCTGAGTCCCACGAGGAGGAGGAGCAGGAGGAGCAGGGATCACGGGAGATGACGCTTGCTCTCCAGAGAGGAACTATGACGAGTCCTGACAGAAAAACCCAAACTCTGAGAGGAATTGTAGCACAGAGAGTCTCCGACACTTGCACTGTGGTGCTAATGGTGATTCCCAAAGTGTGGAAAATCCTCTACCAAGCTGCTCATCTGATGGGGATTCCCAAAGTGGCTTCGCAGGAGTTTAGGGAAGGTGACTGAAACATAAGCTCAGCCGGAGAAGCATAAAACAGAGAAACTGCCTTTGCAACAAGACAGACTGACAGTGGCAGAAAACATCTTCGGATGGAAAGCTCAAAGAAAGTGGGACATAGCAGAAGGAAGCAGAGTTACAAATAACTGACAGAAATGGAGGAAAAACACTGCAGGTATATGATTTACTCAGAAGACGTCCTGCTGATTGTGTGCTTGGACTGATCTGATCACAGCACCTCAGCAGTGTTAGTTTAATAGATACCAAATGATATTCATTTTGAAAAATCTTTTCTTGACAGTTGTTAAGATGTGTAATATTGGATGATTCAATGATGATTGTCCAATCAGGGGAAGACTGAAAGATGTTACACACACAAACAAATTCATGTTGGCAGTTAACCAAGTCTATGGTTTGTATGTTTAAAAGACGTTTCTGTGTGAGTTATTTCAGATACTGATTATGGTACGTGATTGAATAGCATTAAGTAATGCAGAACTGTTCATATCTGTGCCTCTGACTTTTCTGAATCACTCAATTGCTTTTATTTGAACTGAAATTATGTGGTTGTGATGAAGGTGTCAAAGTCATGCTGACTATTCTCTCAATTACGATATGGTTTGTGGAGGTCTGCCAGAATGAAGGGAGACAGTAGTAGACGAAAAATATAAGACTGTCAATAAAGTTGTGTTCATTGCACAAAGCGAAGACTGTTTCACAGAGCGGAGAATAAAGATGAAATGTTTATACAAAAATTATTCTTGTTTAAAACTAGTATCAGGTTGATTTGGAGACTGTTCTATGTCCAGTTTAGTGTTTCTTCAATTGTCTTAATGGTATGATGATTATGAAGGTAAAGGTATGAAGGGGAAGTTATTGCTAGATGTTTTCTTTGTGGATTTTTTTTGCAGACTCCTGAAAGCTCATCATATTGCATTGATCAATCACAATTCAAGCTTTAAAACACAATTGCGTGTTTATATCTCACATATTTGAGAAGTGATCTCAGAATTGCAAGTTGTGAGAATTAAAGTCAGAAGTGAAAGGATATTTTTAATTCTGTGAAGTAAACGAGCATCAATATTCTTTACACTTCACAATATTGGGAATAATTGATCAATCTGTCAATCATAGTGTTTAAAATCTGGTAATCTGTCTTTTTTTGCGTAAATTCATCATTGTAATACTATACTTTTTTGTACCTTGAGGTAGCATCATGTGAGTACTAATTTGGTGTTAGTTGAATACCAGTATATCAACAACAAATCCCACAGAGCAGTGGTTCTTAGCCCTAAGATGATCTAAAACCAGCACTAAAAAGCTAAAACAACTACAAATTAAGACTTCTTAGGGGTGAAAACACACAAATACATGTTGTGAATGATCAAAAAGGTAATGTTTTTTTTCTTTTCCTTTTAAAAAAAATGGTAGTTCTCACTTGCATTTTTATGTAGCTGTTGAATTTCAGCTCCAACTTCCTCATCTTCAGTTTTTTATACTGGATGTCGATATTGTTTAAGGCAGTATCGTTTATACTCGCCTTTTATGTTTTCTGGGTTATGTAACATTTAAGTTATTTAATTGAATACTCTTGTCACATTGTTTTCATTCTAATACTCACTTTGTCACAAGTGGTCCCAGACTGAGAGGGCTCTAGAACAGTGTCAGTATCCTGAAAACACATTACGATTATTTTATCACACAAGTACACTTCTTAATATTTAAAACAGTATAGCATGGATAGAACCTGTGAGTACCTCAGGCCTCCTTGAACATACAGACACATGCCATGATGCCTTGAACATGCCATGGTAGCCCACAGTAAATCGATTGACCCATGCTCATAGGAAAATGTTAGACAAGATACACTTGAGTGTTATTGGCTTTGTCTGTAGTACCTAAGTACCTAAGAGACTTAATTGTTTATGAAGAATATAAACTCTTAATAAAAACTTGAATTTGGCTTGAGCAAGCCTGTCCTAAAAGTTTTTAGGGCAATATAGTTTATCAAGCACAGACAGATGTATGGATATGACAGATAGGTAGAGATAAATAGGCACACAGAGATGAATAGATAGATTAGGATAGGATAGAAAATTATTTTTGATGTGGTAATACATCAGCCGCATGGCATGCTGGTGTACTGACAGAATGGGCACCTACTACTGCTCATACCCCCCTCACAGTTGTGTACATTTTTGCAGGGGGGAATGGCTCTTAAAATCCTTGGATTTATAAAGTAAACAACAACAACAAAAAATAGGTGAGAGAGATGGAGGACTGAGAGAATGTGTTGGAGAATAATTATCAGCAAACACCAAAATATATAAAGTAAAATAGCAAAAGTGGTACCCAGGGAATATAAATGATGATGACAATACCAAGGATAAGCAAAGAGAATGAAGTATAGAGCATAAGAATAAGCATAATTTTACATGTTTAATGAAATAAATGTAATCTTATTAATTATAAAATAGTTTAGATTTAATCAATTTATTTATAGAAAAAAAGTCTTACAATATAACTTTGTATATTGTTACTATTAACTCCTAAATCATGTTTTTCTTCTGGTTCATTTTTAACACTAATATCCTCCTAATCCCACCAAAACCACACTAATATACATACGCACGCACACACACACACACACACACAGGCCTACGATGCTTTTGGTAAACGCTGCCCTGGTTATTTGTGTGATATGGTGAGTAAAGTTACACAATCTTATTGTTATACCACTTCATTGTATCATCACACTAAACGCCACTTCAGAATAAAAAATTGTAAACAAGCTTGAAAGCGACGTCATGAGTTCACGGGCGCGGCTCCACCTCGATCGACGTCATCACTTTGCCCCTAACCAATGAGAAGCATTGTGGGCGGGGCTACACGTGTACCCCCGCCCCAGGTGCACCCCCGCCCAAATCTGCAGGCTGCAGCCAGGTGCTTTACGCCTAGTTTTTCATCCAGCACTCACGGTGGCGCTCGGCTCATAATTGCGCCTTGAGTCGCCATTTAGTCCGCACGATTAGAAGAAGCAGCTAGAAGTGCTAACAACAAGCTCACGGACATCTTGTGTCAGCACTGACAAACTGAAAGAGAAGTGTACACACATCAGCATTACAGTCACCGACAGGGATCAGGGCCTGTCTGTATTCACACGTTTGATAGCCATATGATTTTTAGACACTGAATGTAAGCTAGATTTCGACATCCTGACATTAATGTTAGTTTTTATCTAGTTAACGTTAGCTGGCTAGCTCTCAGGTTAGCTCACATATTGAGAAAGAGAGCGAGATTTAGGGCGCTAGTTATTAAGGAGCCACTAATTTACACCCAGTTGGAAGATGGCGCTTAAACGAATCCAAAAGGTAAGTGATAAATGATATATATGCTGTAAACCTGTTTGTCTCTATTTTAGTCATCTAGCAGCGTGTTGGCGTACTGCTTGTGAAGCGAGTGTGTGCTTATTCTTAGTACAAACGACGAACGAGTTACTTGTAACGTTATGTGTATTTGGGATATCAAACCTGTCGTTTTATTTATTATCTCCCTCGTACATATTTTGTATGTTCTGTACATATAAAATTCTGTACGTGTATGTAATTATAACATGCCACTATCAGGGAGTGTGAATACAGGGCTTGACAGCTAATAATTATTTACGGAAGACAGTCTCGAAGTCGTACGTCGTATTATAAAATATTTAATTAATAGAACAGATGACAAATCTCACATTATTGATATTGAAACAAATAATTATTATTCAAATTATTTCTGCAGTTTTCGCGTCTAGTCATGTGGATATTAAATTATTACCATAGGTTGTCTATGCGAAACAAAAACTAAACGTCAGGTCTCCTTAAAAACTGCCCCTTTTATTTGACCTTTAGGGATCCTAAACAGTTTTTTTATCCATATTATGAAGTAAACCTATCAAATCATATATTTTTTATGTTTCAGTGTATTGGGAAATTCAAACCTGTCTGTGGTTGTGCAATTGAAAAGCTGTTGATGCAATTGATGACCGTTAGATACCCCCCTGTAATTACTCTTACATAGGGGACGTGTCTAACTCTTAGGTGTCTTCCCACCCAACAGACATGTTGAAATAAAAATAAACGTAGTGCTCTTAAAGTGGAGGGCGCAGACGGACATGCCTGTGGGCTCGTTCAGGTTGTGTTCCAGCTCTTCTCCTTCATGACCCCTCTCTAGAACTATAAATACTCTGTGCTGCTAAACATTCTATCTGCTGGTTTCATCTTGCTGTCACTATAGTGATAAAAGAGGCCAGCGCCATTATTGACCCTTCATTATGGAGAGTCTGCTGCTTTTCAGCAGTTCTGCATGCTTGTGTTTCATAAAACTCATTTCGACTATTTCCTTTAGGAATTGACTGATTTGGCACTGATCCTCCTGCACAGTGTTCAGCAGGTCCAGTGGGGGATGATGGTGAGATCCTGGACTTTACACATATTGTGGTGTTTATGGTTGTATGCATTTACTGTAAACTGATGTTGTACACGTGATCTCTGTAGTGTTCCACTGGCAGGCAACAATCATGGGACCGGTGAGTACAATAAAAAGCATTGCTATAAAAGCATGTTATTAAATAGCATAACACTGGCATAAATTTGCACTACCATACAAAGGTTTGGTGTTTGTAAGAATGTTTTTTTAAGTCTCTTATGCTGGCCAGTCTTTGATCAAGAATACAGGGGGAATGTTATTTTGTGAAAGGAAAAAATATATATTTTAAAATGTAATTTATTTGTAGTGTCACATGATCCTTCAGAAATCATTCTGATATGATGGTTTGGTGCTCAAGAAACTTTGTTGAAAACAGTTGTTCTGCTTTATATTTTCTGAGTAAACTATGATATATTTTTATTCAGGATTCTATAATGGTTAGAAAGTTCAAGAGTTCAGCATTTATTTTAAAAATGGAATCTTTTGTAACATTTAAATATCTTCACTGTCAATTTTTTGACACTTGTCATTTCTGTGATTAAAAAAAAATTTCACCCCAAACTTTTTAACAGAATTGTAATTTTTTCCCCTTTTTTATATAAATACAGAATGAAAGTCCATATCAGGGTGGCGTTTTTTTCCTAACCATACACTTCCCAACAGATTACCCCTTTAAACCACCTAAGGTGAGGACTTTGGTAAAACATTTTTTTTTTCCTGTGTGTGTGGTTTTTTTAGGAGTGTATAACCTTGTTTTCTCTGTGTTAGGTTGCTTTTACTACAAGAATCTACCATCCTAACATAAACAGTAATGGCAGCATCTGTCTGGATATCCTCAGGTCCCAGTGGTCACCTGCACTTACTATTTCTAAAGGTACATGCACAATAATAGATGTTGCTTTTTTAGAAAATGGTCAGATAGAGCTTGGGCTGTGACTGCGGTGTGTGTATATGCATGCATACATACAAAAACATGTATTGTTAGTGCGGTTCATTTGATTAAGTGTGGACGATCTGTACCCTGGTGCGCTCCAAACAGGTGGACCGAGACCCCTTAAAAGATGGGTCTTAGTCTACCTCCAAATGAACTCTAGTGCGGTTAGAATGAAATATTAACGCAACATGGACTAAAGTCATGTAAACGAACCAAAAACAGGACATGATTTCACAAGATACGACCCTAAAAAGGATATGCTTCGTCCAAGCATAAATGTTTTATCTCTTCATAGTTGCGATGTTGCCTATCACAGTTCGTTACAGACATCAGAACCGTGTCTCATTGCAGGAGATCCTTGTTTGTGTGTGTGACGGAGGGATACCTGCCACTGTTTTGCTTCCTTTACACATTTTATAAGCTGAGTTGACAGTGGCATCATATGCCATCATATGTACGCACATTTAGCTCGGCACACAGACTTTTTTAATGTTCCGTCGCTATATATGTTTTTGTTTTGTAAATGTATAATTTTCACAGGACAGAACCATCTCTTGTCCCGTTGTCTTTTCCCGAAGGTCCAAAGCAACTGACACATGTTGTATAAGGTCTACAGAACAAATTTTATCTTCCACAGGTGCAAGACATTTAGCCAAATATTTGATGTTACACTGCCAGCGAAAGTGGAACTTAACTGCGTGTACAAAACACACTATACAAATAAACTTGATGTGCCTTAGCAAGTCTAACAAGCACAAATTGAGTTAAACAGAATTTGACATGTAAAAAGGTATCTGTCCTACAGGATTTTTCTACTTTACCACAGTAAAGGAAGCAAATATAGTAATTAAAAGTGAACGAAAGGAAGAAACTTTATAATCTCCTGCTAAAGTGACTTGAGTGAATATTTGGGAAAAAGAAACAAGATTGTCAAGTGGAGTAACTCATGGAATATTGTGTTGTGTGTCCTCTCTGTAGTTCTCCTGTCCATCTGCTCACTCTTATGTGACCCCAATCCAGACGACCCTCTTGTGCCAGAGATTGCCAGAATCTATAAAACAGACACAGAGAAGTACGTACAGACTAAAGCACACAAGTATTTTTACACACATGCATGATGTTTTGAAATTGTACAGTATTTGCTATTTTTAACATTTTGTTCTTAAATAGTTTTTAAAATTGTTTTATCATTTTTATCATCTCCCATTATTTCATTTCAACTAAAAACTGATTTTACTGTCAGAAAAACAAATGTTGTAGTCAGCACCAAATAGAATCAGATGAGCTTGCTACACAGATTACAGCAGTTTATCGCATTTAATATCGGCATCAAACCTTCATTTAACAACATGTTACAGTTGTAAAAAATATGTAAAAGGAAAAAAAGGGCAACTTATGTCAGTCTTTTTTTCTGAAGTGACATCACTGTGGGTATCATTTTAAAATAAAAGGCTGTAAGAACAACAAGGACAATTTAATAGAAGTGAATAGACATCCTTCTCTAACACAACATGCTCTATCAGGTATAATAGAATGGCAAAGGAATGGACAGAGAAATATGCCATGCTGTAGGTGAAGGGCAACTCTGCACTGTGAACATTAGAGGTACTGTAGAGAAAGTGAAGCACTCCGCTTCGGTGTGGTGCAGCATGAGCGTGTGGCTACAGCAGGTGTGCATCACTAATACATGCTATCACGTCTCTTCTGAAATGACTGAAAAATGTACAGGAAAGTCAGAATTTGCTTTTATCTTTCTCAAATGCAGCAGTGTCTGCTGATTTGTTAGGATTTTTTCAGTCCTGCATTAAACCTTACTGTAAGCATGGCTTTTAATCAGCCATAAAGTCTTACAGTAGCATGATGTAAAAAATTGTTAGCTGTAAATTGTAGTGGCTGAGCATTTTTGTTTTGTGTAAGCTAGTTGTACTGCATGCGACGCATTAGAATATACATTTAAACTATAAGCATCTGAAAAATAAGATTTTGTGGTTAATGAAATTGGGCAAGTAAAAAAGTGATCAATTGAAATGCATCATTATTAAAGGTACAATAAGCAATTTCTGAGAAATGCTGTTGAAAATGTCAATCAACGCCTAAACAAACATTTTTGCCAATATTTTCTAGATGTCTGTTCTGTGTGTAATGAAAAAATATTGTTTTCTTTCTTACAATTTAACTCTAAAAATATTTAACGCAGTTAACTGCAACCATTTTTTTCTGTCATCCTTTGGCTGCACTAGATTCAAGTGCTATTAAAACATTCAAGTATGATGAACAAACCCGAAATGCATGCACAGAATGTCTGCTGCTATTTGACTTCAATGTTAAAGGTATAGCGGAGGATCTTTTTGAATTTTAGAGAAGACCCGCCTTCTCCATTTTTTTTAAAAATGCACATGTGCAACACTCTATTTGCTCTCGAGAGGGAATGCCTATTACGCCTTACGCAATTATGTTGCAAATTATAAACTAACTCAAAAACATTCATGCAAGACAAAATGGCCCTTCCGTGTTTTATTTACTTATTATACTGATCGATTGAGTGACCGAGGACTAAGACATGATATGCAATGGAGAAGTAGCTTGTTGCATTTGTGTAATAAATACTATGGTTAACACATTGGAATTATCGAAAATGAACACACAAGGTTTTAGAATTTTTCAGCGTAATACCATTTACCATTTGGTCAAAAGGCTACTTTAGACAAATGTTTACAAAGATGTTTACCATGTCAACACTGGTGCATGACTTGTGCCAGGGCTAGCATCGCTAATCATAGCTCACATTAACTTTTACTAGCAGTGATTTTAAATGGATTTATCCAAATAGCATGACAAACTTTACCTGTCTAGTAGAATCTTCGCGACTGAAGCATCAGTGGGAAGCGCTTTTTGTGAAATATTCACCCAAAATCAAAGGAATGGCTGAAACCGTAACTCATCACACATAATACAGCTATACCTTTAATAAAACAATGCGACAAACGGAAAATTAATAACTTTTGTATCTTTAATAAGGATTCATCTTTATTCATTTTATAATTTATGCAGTGTTTGATTTATTCAGTTTCTGTATATTTACCTGTTCGATTTACCTGAAAATCTTAAAGCACTGTTTACAAGGTTACATGATGGGTCAAAAACAACAAAAACCCATCCATTGATCCATTATATAGAATCCTCAGTATCAGTACTGATATCAGTGATGCTGGCTTACATTCATAGTGCATAGTAAAATATGGCATTAAACAAGCATTTAAAAGATACCCTCTTTAATTTATTGTTTCTTCATTATTTTCCAGGTTCAATATGCAAGTATTACAAAACTTTAATGTTAGATGGGATTAATCACGATTAATTGCAGAAAAAAATTAGATTAATTAATTTTTATATTGATTGACAACATTAGTTTGTACATACTGGTATACTGATTCATCTATACTTGCGTGAGCTGTGTGATGTACCAGTTAGTGGTTGCCTTTGTTGCGTAGCATGTTATTTTGTGTCGACAGTCTTTCTAAAGAAATTGCTTACTGCACCTTTAAAGGAGCCTTAATACAGTCATCAGAAAACTGCTTTTTGGAAGCAATGGCTGCATGAAGGATCACTGGATTTCAATGCTTAATGCTGTTGTTTTTTTTTTCCTCTTTGCAGATACAACAGAATAGCACGGGAATGGACTCAGAAATATGCCATGTGATGTTGGCTGGACACATTAACAAACTGTTTGTTCTCTCATGTTTTGGACACTGTTGCAAGACCATATTTCTCCATCTGTCTCTTATGGAGGCATAACCCCAGTTTTATGCTCAAACAGGAATGCAGGCCTGCTTCTGGCCTTTCCACACTACAAAGTCTTGATGGACCTCGTCAATCTGACAGAAACTCATCCACACTCAGCTCTGCCTATCTTTGGTCTCTACCAATCAACCCGTCACTTCACAACACGTCATGCCTGTATGACCACAGTGTATTTTCTCTGAGCCGCTCAGAGTTGAGAATGTCTTTAGGTTGTTCTGCTTTTTTGGGGCCTTACTCCTGGAGTGCATGCAATCACAGGAGAAAAGGTCAGATGTTGTACATCAGTGGGAGATTGGGACCGATTCCTGTATTGTGCTTAATTGTAAAGATTTGCAACGTTCGGATCGGCTCTTGGCCCAACCTTACACAGCTGTGACACTGAAATACAACTCACTCGATTGGCTTAAATATCTATTTAAAGTCCCGCTACGTTTTCCCTTCAATAAAGATTAATAACTCGTTCATACTGTGTGGTTCGGTTTTTCTGTTCGAATTTTTACTTTTCATTATTTGTATTTAAAATAATGTAGATGAATGTGTTTTTCCACATAAAATTGGCTATGGTTTATCACATGAAGCACCATGAATGATTCAGAATTAAAAGCAACTGCTGACTTAGTGTTATTGATAAGGTTTGGTATGGACAAAAATATTTTTTATATTTATCTTGGCTGCCATGAAATTTAGTATTGTCAGATATAAAAAGTGATTTAATCTTTTCACTTTTGCTGACAGACTTGTAAAGCGTTTTGTGAATGATTTCCCACCTTTAAATACACAAAAAACTTGGTGTAATGATGTAAGCAGCAACAAGAACACCAGAACCAATCATCGAATTAATCTTGTGAAAAGATTTAAGGTTCTTGTTGTATAAAGAGAAACTGAAATCCAAACCACGTAGCAGTGCAGGCATAATAAAAGCCCTCATTTCACGTTGAATATATATAATGTGTATGTATTTTTGTAAACACTTTACCTTTAACTTAAAGCTATAGTTCACCAAAAAGGAAAAATTATGTCAATTAATTACTCCCCTTTATGTCATTCCAAACCTGCAAAACTTTCTTTCATCTTCGGAACACAAGATATTTTTCATTAAACATGATAACTTTATGTCCATTCATTGGAGAGACACAAACTACCACTTTGATGTAGGCCTAAGTATCATGATGATCACTGCTAAAAGCTGAGACACTTTTATGATGCCTAAAACCCAGGGTTGGGGCAAACTAAACATACCTGGCTATCCACCTATACCAGCTTCATAATATAGGGCCCAGTTGTGGTAAAGGGAAGCTCAACCATTTTGGCTTGGTGTGTGAGAACCAGTGAGGTTCATTCTTGTTACGCAGCGCGTTGCAGCTTGCCGCAAGAACCAATGAGGTTCAGCGCATTTGAGCTTCCCAAAGAACCAATGAGGTTCATTCTCATGTTACGCAGCAGGTTTGAGCTTCCGCAAGAACCAATGAGGTTCATTCTCATGTTACGCAGCGCGTTTGAGCTTCCGCAAGAACCAATGAGGTTCATTCTCATGTTACGCAGCATGTTTGAGCTTCCGCAAGAACCAATGAGGTTCATTCTCATGTTATGCAGCGCATTTGAGCTTCCGCAAGAACCAATGAGGTTCATTCTCATGTTACGCAGCATGTTTGAGCTTCGCAAGAACCAATGAGGTTGTCTTGCGGATCAAACGTTTGGTTGAGCTTCTGTTTGCTCGTAGATCAATGTTTAAATGTAAATTCAGTATCATTTTCACTGACATATAAATGATGTGATGCAAAAACAAATAAAACGATCGTGTGTCCTCAGAAAATTTGGACTAAACCTCTAAAGTCATATGGATTCGTTTTACGATCACTTTATGTACTTTTTGAAGCGTCAAATTGGTAGTTGCGGAGCTGCCAATAGAGGGAAAGAAAGCTCTCAGATTTAATGAAAAGGTCTACATTTGCGTTCCGATGATGAACAAATGTGGGTTTGAAACGACATGAGGGTGAGTAATTAATTACGAAATGTTCATTTTTGTGTGAACTATCCCTTTAAGCGCAACCGGATGTTTTTGCTTCCACGTGAGAGAGCAGCTGATCGTCCTTGTGCTTTTGATTTCAACTGGGAAGTGCAGCAGAAAACACCAAGAGGGTGGTGTGTTTATGACTTTACGTCCCGTGGTTCAACAACGTAAAATAGAGATGACTTTGGTAGTAACGTTACATTTTGCCATGAGCAATAGACATGAATCATGCGGTATGGTCTTTTGCGTGCTTTTACCTTTTAGAGGCACTTTTTCTTGACAGCGTATTTGCGTCTGAAGTGAAAAGTCCCAGTCTGGGAACTAGCATCTCTCTGAACGGGAAATGGCAGCTGCTGAACTCAAACTCATCTGTTTCTCTCAGTGCCGAGGTACCAGGATGTGTTCATACTGCTCTGCTGCGTCAGGGATTCATCTCGGTACATCCAGACACATTTACATTGTTTCATTCAAAGTCAATATTACGATTCCAAACACTTTGGCATTAATGTTCATAAAAACGTTATTCTGTCAACAGGATCCATATTATAGGTTTAATGACCTGGCCTACAGATGGATTTCACTTGACAACTGGACTTACATTACATCATTCTCAGTACCTACTCATGTTAGGTAAACCTGCCCTCTGATATGTACAATACATAGAGCTAGAATTCCAAGAATATTATATAGTTCTATTTACACAAGACTACAGATCAAATTCTACATGCTCTTCACAGAGAGAAAGAGAAAGCAGTCCTGGTGTTTGAAGGAGTCGACACAATCTCTACCATTTCACTCAATGGAGTCACCATCGGAAAGACAGACAACATGTTTCGCAGATATGTAAATGAATAACTATTTTGTGTTGCAAGCACAATTGTTCTTTGTATGTTTTTTTATAGACTCTAATTAAAAATGGTTCACCTTTAAAAAGGCTTTATAACAAATATATCATATTTTGTCCTCAGGATTTTGAAGTTACTGGATTGCTCAGGGATCAAGAGAATATTCTTCAAGTGTGGATTATGTCAGCTGTGACGTATGCATCTGAGAAGAGTCATGCCCACACTGAATACAGGGTACCACCGGATTGTCCTCCTCCTGTACAGAAAGGAGAGTGTCATGTTAACTTTATCCGAAAGGTAAGAACCATTTACATTCACAAACACAAATGGATCATTAGAGGAGGCCGTAATTCTTTGTTGTTGTTAAAGTACTGTGATTAAAGACCTATTATACTTTTTTATACTCTTAGTGTGTTATTTAGACGTTTTGTTCATGTAAGCTATCTGCAAACTTGCAAAGCACAAATTCCTCTGCAAAGGAGTTAGTCTTTCCAACAGAAAACACTTGCCTCAAATGGCTTGTTTGTTGTCCTGCTATTATTTCTGTAATGTAGATATCATATAGTTTGTACCATGTACATTTGCGTAATGCTACCTGATGGATAGTTTAGCTCATCCTCAAACAAAAGCACTTATAAGGCCAGGAAGAGTTTATAGCTACACTGTAAAAAAATAAACCATACATTTTACGGTAAAAGACCGGCAGCTGTGGTTGCCAGAACTTTGCCGTTTAAAAATACAGTAGGAACGTTAATGGTTTTACAGACTTAACTTAAAATTTACAGTAATAAACCGTCTTTTATTTTCTGATAATATGTGGATTTACCAACTTAATGACATATTGATATCTGTTTTAGACCATTGTAATACACTGAAAACCAACAATTATCACAGCAGTGATGAGAGTTACATGAGCAATCACAGCTCATTACATGTGAATACTTGTATAAAGCAATACTGTGTCATTCACACAAACATTAAGCATCATCATGGTAACAAACATGAAATTTAAAAAATGCAATAAACATTAATTTAACAACATTAAATGTAACATAAAACCCTAATGTACATAACTGATCAGAAAAAAAACACAATAAAACTATGAGGAACCATAGTTATTTCAACAAAAATACCTAAAATGTGAAGTGTCACACAGGGAATTGTGGGAATGTCAATTTACGATTTTTCACTGTAAATTTACAATGATTTGTTCTTTTTTACTTTCAAAAACTGTAAATTTAACGGTATTTTACTGTAAAACTACATCACAGTTATTTACCGTGTATAGTACACTGTAAAAAATAAATCGTAAATTTTACGGTAAAAAAACGGCAGCTGTGATTGCCGGAACTTTACCGTTAAAAATACGGTAGGAACGTTAATTGTTTTACAGACTTAACTTAAAATTTACAGGAATAAACTGTATTTTATTTTCTAATAAAATGTTTTTCACATTATTTCACAGTTATTTACCGTGTATAGTACAGAAACTTTCTATTTACCAATTAACAGTTTTGCACTGTAGCATTTTTACAGTATTTTACCGTTAAAATCACAGATATTTTTTACAGTGTATGGAAACTTTCTGTTTACCAATTAACAGTTTTGCACTGTAGCATTTTTACAGTATTTTACTGTTAAAATCACAGTTATTTTTTACAGTGTATGTCAAGGAATATTTTTTTTTTCACTGCAAACAAAAAAACATTGCATGGAGTTTTTGAAAAATGTAGTGGTTAAAATGTATTCTTCACATTATTAACACAATATTTTGTTGGCGTTATTACCATTTTTCTAACGACAGCTTTCTGAATTGTGGTGTTTGATGCAGGTCAGATATATGGACATATAGTTTTTGCCGTGATGTAGAGAAATGACATGGCAGTTTGAGTTATAACATCACATCTGAAATGTGAGATTTGTTATAACTTTTTGTTATTGATTTCCTGATTGTGATTAAGTTTTTGTTCTCTTGGTGTTTTTAGGCTCAAAGCTCATTTAGCTGGGACTGGGGTCCATCTTTTCCCACTCTGGGCATCTGGAAGGGAGTTCTGCTGGAAGCCTTCAACACTTTAAGGGTCCTAAGTTTTACCACAGTTCCAAAATATGGTACACACACATTTGCATATAAATGAGAAGGGTTCATATTAATATAATAGCAAAACAAATCAACATAGAAATGTAATTCCCATATGTCTTTCCCTGTATCCAGACTCTACACATTCAAGCTGGAATGTTGAAGTGGAATTGTTCTTCGATGTTGTTGTTGCATCTAAGGGTCGTGTCCTTCTGTCCATACCGTTATTACATTCAGAGGAATTTCAACTGTCTCTTACACCTGGGCAGAGTAGAAAGTCCTTTCTCTTCCAGGTTAACCAGGTAAAATCAGTTCTAGTTTGCTTGATGATGACCATCATGTGTCATATCATCCCTTATTCTTCATTTCAGAGGTAATATCCCACTATGACTATATATACTATATATATGATGATGATAAATAATGTTCACTTCAAGAGTGTCAGTTTGTGGTGGCCATTTGGACATGGAGAGCAGCCTCTCTATGACCTGAAGATGGAAATCAACTTGGAGGGTGGAGAGACATTTAATGCACAGAAAAAGGTAACATCTTTCACTGTTCTTCTTATTTTATAAGTCCTGCTTTAGTCTGCATAATTTCACTCTTGTGTTTTGGTGTTCTGTTTCAGGTTGCTTTCCGCACAGTGGAGTTGATCCAGGAGCCCATACCCTCCTTCCCTGGCCTCAGCTTCTACTTCCGGATTAATGGGAAACCAATTTTCCTGAAAGGTTCAAACTGGATTCCTGTACATGCTTTTCAGGACCAGGTTACCACTGACATGTGAGACGATTAAAAGCCTACCTACACTACAACAAACTGGTTCAGTGACCAGATTAATTAGTATTTAATGTGAAATCACTTTCAAACTTTAACCGTCTTGTCGTTGCATTTCAGGTATCACAGTCCTGCTCCAGTCTGCACAGAAGGCGAATATGAATGCTTTAAGAGTCTGGGGTGGTGGAGTTTATGAGCAAGACATCTTCTATAGCCTGTGTGATATGTATGGAATTATGGTAAGCTTGTCATATGAAATCCTCCACCTGTGACATGATTTAAATGCAATTGATTTGGTTATTTGTTCGCTCTTATGTTAGATTTGGCAGGACTTCATGTTTGCCTGTGCGCTGTACCCTACAGAGAAGGATTTTATACAGACAGTGAGGGAGGAGGTCACGCAGCAGGTTTGTATACGGTACTCTCATCAATTCTGTGTTCATCTCAAATCAATGACAAATAAAAGGGTCAATGACCTATAAGAGTGTTTGGTAAATCCGTAATTAAATTTTTTTTAAAGAAAAGTTCAAATGGAATGATTCTCAAATATCATAATACAATATATTTTCCATACATTTGAGTGCACACACCTTCATATTTCTTTCCAATTTTTTTTTTTTTAAATTATAAATATGTATTATTACTTTATAAATATTCGTGTCGTTTCTAGTGTGTCGCTCCACATGACATTTTACAACCTGAGGTGACCTTGCATTGTCAAAAAGTCTTGACAGTCATGAAGGTCTTAACAAAAATTGTTTATTAACATTTAAAAATGTTAAATAAAAATAAATCTGAAACTATATAAAATATGAACATATAACTTAAAAATAAAATTTAAATTAGAAATTAAAGTTACTGAATTAAAATAACTTGTAACGTAATTTGAAGTGTCAAAATGACTGACTAAAACTGAAATAAATATAAATTAAAGGTAAATAGAAATATTTGATCATTATGATAGCGTGTCAGTTTGATTGTTATTCCCTTCAAAAAATTTATAAAAATGAAATTTAGTTCAGGAGTTTAAAAGAAGCTCATTGTAGGATTATTGTTTAATATCATAGAAGTTATTGGCAATTTTATGTATTCCTTGCTTAATGTTCTGATGCTCAAAAAATGTGCATTATGTCACTTACTATGGACATTTATTATTGTCCAGGTGCGACGGTTGAAATCTCACCCATCTGTGGTCATCTGGAGCGGGAACAATGAGAATGAAGCTGCCATAGCAACTGACTGGTTTAACATACCTGTTGCTGAGCGCCCACTGTACGTGAAAGACTATGTCAAACTGTATGTTGAGAACATCAGAGACATTGTGCTGCAGGTGAGACTGAGATACATGCACACACACTTATATCAAAGTACTTTCTGAAGTCTTATCAATAAATGATGTGCTTTAATTCAGGAGGACAGCACTCGTCCTTTTCTAGTGTCCAGCCCAACCAATGGGGTTGAGTCTGAGAAGGAAGGCTGGGTGGCTCAGGACCCCTATGACCCCCACTATGGAGACACTCACTATTATAGCTATTACAACGATTGCTGGGACTGGACTGCTTTCCCTCGCACACGCTTTGCCTCAGAGTATGGCTTCCAGTCCTGGCCTTCATTGTCCACGCTAAGTAAGGTACTACACTTAATTCAAGTCTACCTGCTTTCTGAGATTTTTACAAATTTTAGTTTGGAACACCAAGTGCCAAGTTAGGCCTGACTAATGTCACTAGTTTAGAAGGTCACGTGTGTCCTCTTTATGCCAGTAGTGGCACCAAACTGAATTGGACAAGTAATGACTTTCCACCTTCAATTGTTTGGACAACATCAGTCCCACCCTCGAACGCATGCCATTTTCAACAATTCATGAGTGCAGTAAAAAAAATGGCCTTCGGAATCTTTCATTGAAACCTTTTTGAAAAATAAGTACACTTTAGAATATTTTTAAAAAAGTATACTTATGGAAATAATATACTTCAAGTATATACATACTTTAAGTGCAAACTGAATATAATGTTTTCAGACAATTGCATGTTAAATGGAATTAAATGAAAATATATTATAGCTTAAATTTATATCAAATGACAGTAGCTGAACTTTAGAGTGTTTTCCCCTCAGTTAAGTAGGATGTAAGTACACCTTTATATGTAATTTCAGTAATTACTTACAATTACTACTAATTGACTTTTTGTAATTCTGTTGTCTTTGAAATATGGTTATTATACATTAATGTAATTTCTATTAAAACTTTTCATGTATTTAAATATATTTGTAATCACACATTTGAATTGAAGCTGCAATGTTGTACATTTAAAATATATTAACTTTTAAATGTCAAATTTCCGAATATGGTTAAAATTATAATAAAGGCAGTTCTTGTACATGTTTTTTAGTATGTTAGCCAACACATCAAAATAAGTGTATTTCTTTGTCACACAACAAAAGATTACTAACCATGATGGTTTAAAATGTACTGTACAGTAAAACTTTTAATTTGACATTATTACAAAGTGCACTTTTTAAAAGTGTAATTGAGTGTGTTAAGAATCAGACAAATATACTCCAAAGTACATTTAAATGGCCCTTTATTTAATTAATATATTATTTGCAAGTACAGTTTTTTTATTTTGTTTTTTTATATGTACTTAATTATAAAACTTATAAGTACACAAGAAATGCACATTCAGTAAAATTAAACGCACTTATTTTTTTACAAAGGGAATGAACGTTTATAAGCCCTTCTCTTTTATAAGCAACTTCTCCTCTCCAACCAGGTTTCAGTGTCTTCAGATTGGGATTTTAGCAGCAATTTCTCATCTCATCGGCAGCATCATGAAGATGGAAACCAGCAAATGTTAAAGCAAGCAGAACTACATTATATTCTCCCCAACAGCACAGACCCAGTGCAGAAATACAGAGACACTATTTACATCACTCAGGTGAACATTCTGTAAATGCACTACAAGATTTGCCATCTCTGCAATAAATGACATTTTAAAATAGAAAACAGTTATTTTAAATTGTAATAATATTACTGTTTCACTGTATTTTGGATCAAATAAATGCAGCCTTGGTGAGAGACATTTTTTCAAAAACAGACCCCAAACTTTTGATCGGTAGTGTTTGGATAGGTCAGTATATGTATTTATTTTGGACATGCGCCTGATATCACACTCTTTGCTTTGAACAGGTAATGCAGGCACAGTGTGTGAAGATTCAAACAGAATTCTACCGCCGCAGCCGCAGTGACATCGTCGAGGGCAAAGGTCATACCATGGGCTCTCTTTACTGGCAGCTCAATGATATCTGGCAGGGGCCATCCTGGTCCTCTGTAGGTAAATGAATAACGAATAACGACTATTGCTGTTCATTACTATATAGAGGAAAGCCTTCTTGTTTATTAAACGTAATTTATTTGTTAATGTGAGAGTACAAAGTTAAAGTATGCTTCTTGACTGGGAAATCTCTCGCACATTCAGAGTTTGGTGGTAAATGGAAGATGCTGCACTACTGGGCTACAGATTTTTATGCTCCTATACTGTCAATGGGGTTTGAGGATAAGGGAGACCTCCTGATGTATGCCGTCTCTGACAGTCACTCTGAGCAGCACAATGTCAAAGCCAAGGTAGGAGGACAGTGTTTAGTAACACCTTTTTTGTGGTTATTTTACAATATGATTGAAACAAAATTGTGACATATTAATTTGTGCTTATAGTGTAATATAGAAGCTTGGTTAGCACCACTTTTTACCCGGACTTATGAAACCCTGCTCTGAAGCAGAGTTGGCACTGCTTTTTTTTATAAATGATCCAGTGTTAAGGGGCATTCACACTTGACTTTTCTTTCCATTGACTTCCATTTATACTCATGTGAATGTATCAGACCAGCTGCAATATATAATATAAGGTTGTGCAATGCCCTTATGTAAACATATTGCATGCAGAATTCATCCAGTCAATGACATTGAAAATATGTCAACGTTTACCCAGGGTATAAGGAATGTACAGAGTGAAAACTTGGTTTATTTTTAACCAGGATTAATCTGTTATTTAATTGTTAACCTCATGATTGTTAATTATGAGTAGTGTGAAACGTGAAGCAAGAAAACCCAGGATTCTATTTACCAAGGGTTTGGAATGACCCTGGGTTAACTATTTCAAGTGTGAAAAACCCTATACTTCATCCTTGAGTTTTAAGAAAGTAAATTAGTAAAAATCATTCACATTTCCAAATAAGCATGTTTCCAGTTTTAGGTCAAACCGTTTGTGTCTATCAGTCATATAATGGAGGTCTATGGGGTCCACCTCAAAGAGCATGCACAAAGAAGTCCAAATTAAACATGATTCAGTGACTTCGTAAATTTTAGTACACATTGATGGCCTAAGACACAAAACGAGTGGTTTGTGTGAGAAAACGAACAGTATTTATATAAATTTTATAACTCTTGTAACCACAGCCACAAAGTGCCTGCACCCTCAGAGTACTTGGACGTGGCTGTGGTTACAAGAGGAAAATCTATTTAAATACTGTTTGTTTTCTCACACAAACCACTTGTTTAGTGTCTTAGGCCATCGATGTGTACTAAAATTTACAGAGTCATTTAATCACGTCTAATTTGGACTTCTCTGTGCATCCTCTTTGAGGTGGGCCCCATAGACCTCCATTATATGACTGATAGACACAAACGGTTTGACCAAAATGTATAAAAATTGAAAATACTGCTGTAAACAAAGACACCTACATCTTGAATGCACTTGAGGCAAGCTAAAACAGACCAAAAATGAAATTCAAAGTGAACTATCCCTTTAAATTTATGAATTTTGATTCATATGTCAAGTTTCTATGTACTGTATGTTTATGTTTACGTAGGTGGAATTATACAGCTGGAGCAGTTTTGATGCTGTGTGTTCTTTAGAGTCTAATGTGACTACAATAAAAGCAGGAGGGAGCACCCTTGTGTTTCAGCATCCTATATCTGCTCTCCTGTCACAATGTGGGAACTGCACTCGGCGCTCCTGCATCGTCACCTTTCATCTCAGTAGCCCGGAAGGTCAAATGATCAGCCCTCACAATCACATCTTCCTCAGCTCTCCACGACACGCAGAAGGTTTGCAGAAACCCAACATCATGGTGAGAGATAAGTTTCTCAACACTGTTTATTAATCATGCCCTCACTTCGGCTAATTCACGTTTGCCACGTTGCTTAAATGGGCTTCTTCACAAACAGAGGCGTTACTGAATGTAAAAGACATCTGATGCTTTTTCTTAGGAAATGAATCCCTCAAATGACTGACAGGTTGTTGTTTTTTATTTGTGTATTGCAGTTTACTGTAAAGGATTCTGGAATTATGCAGAACTTTGTTGTGACTTTGTACTGCTCCTTTCCTGCCGTGTATGTTTGGCTGGATATAGATGACATTCCTGGTAACTTTAATGTCAATGGCTTCCTGATGCTGTCTAAAATCTCCACAGTTACTTTTGAAGCATGGAGACCCACCACTGCCAAAGAAATCACTGCAAATCTTCATATCACGTCTCTCAGAGATGTCTACTGATTTTATGATGCATAGTTGTCTGACTGACAGCTTATTTACAATCTTTTATACAAATAATAATTCCTAAAATATTGCGGGGCCCTTTGTTCTCTACTCAGGATGAGTAATTACTACTTAAATTTTCGTTAACAATTTACAACAAGGTTCTATTTGTTAACATTAATGATTAAGTGTAGGTAATGTGAATTTCAATATTTACATTACTAAAATCAAAAGTTGTATCTATTAATATTATTTAATTGATTTAAGCTTACATGACAAACAATGAATAGTTATTTTTATTAATAATTGTATTATAGTTTAATGGTAACACTTTACAATAAGGTTCATTAGTTAACTACATTAGTTAACATTAACAAAGATTAACAAATGCTGAAGAAGTATTGTTCATTCTTAGTTAATGTTAATTTCAGCATTTACTAATACTTCATTAAAATCTTAACATTAGTTAATGCACTGTGAACTAACAATGAACAGCTAACGTTAACAAAGATGAACAAAAACAGTAACAAATGTATTGCTCATGGTAAGTTCATAATGAACCTTATTGTAAAGTGTTACCAATTTAATTAACAATGTTAACTATAATGGAACCTTATTGTAAATGTTTCCTCTTTACTTTTAACATCATATTGTTTCTAACCATATAAAATCAAAGTGCATAGTTCATTATTGTGGTCAATACTTGAATCAATTGAAATAAATGGGTTGCAATAATATAAAGTGTGTGTGAGTGTACATTTTTATTTTTAGGCTACTTAATGTGACTATTTTTGAAAACACAAAGTCATGGTTGATCAGTAGGCTTCATTGGGAAATGTGTGCAAATATTGGGATTCTTTTCAATGGTTGTAACTTCCTTCTACCATGAGTTTGCAGACCTGAACACGTTGCAAGAGAGTCTGGAAAATGGTAAACAAAGACTTCATTGACACAGGGAGCGAGTGAGGGCCACTCGCAGGCTGGTATATCAGTGCTTCGGCAGCAGTTGCTGTTCTTTGACCCTCGGTGCAGAAGAGCTCGGGCGAGGAATGAAAGAAGGCGCGTCCGAAGTGTATTCCACTATCACTGATAGCCTCTGATTAGTTAAGCTGGAGGAATCTTTGTTACTCCCACGTGCACGAAATTGCAAATCATTTCTGAAAAGGAAATGAAAGAATTGGGTTTCTCATTTATTGACCTGCTGCTTCTGTTATTTGTTATTGTCTGGTTTTCCTCCGTCTTGGCCGTCGACTGCATTAAACTTGCACTCGGTAATATTATTCATATCGAAAGGATAGAAATATGGAGGAAAGTTTTCTTCGAAATGTTTTGCGCTTCTACAGTGAAGAAAACTCCCTGTCCACGGGGAACCTGGAGAACTTGCTGCACCTCATTACCAGCCGGCGCGCGGCATCTGTCGATGATGACGCCAATCCGCTGAAGAACACACAGGTGAGGATGTGCCCTATCTCAGTCATTTATCTCTTCATTTCACTGTTTCTGCTACGTTTCCCCCATTATGATATAACAAGGCGACCGCAATTAGCGCCATACAACACTGTTTCAAAAAACACAAGTGAAAAGGAGTAAATTGAATATTTTAGATTAACCAAAACGCGTTTGTCTACTGTTTGATCTGCTTCCATTGTAATTTAGTACCTGAAAGTTGGGGTTCACTGTTTTTATATCCCAATAAATGATCAAAGTTTTTTCTAATGCTTTTCAGAAATGGAATTGTCACCAAATAATTTACTAAACTTTGCATTTTAGACTTATACTTGTTTATCTGACGTTGCTAATAGGAGCTACTTAGATTAGAAAGAGAGCTGTTTTGTTTTATGCTCTTTTGCTCTTTTTCTTCCTAGTGCTCATCTTTAGCAGAGCTGTTGTCTGTCTTTGGATTGGGTAATGCTTCTGTGGTCAGTCTCAATGATCTGGAGATGATGTGTCCAGCTATTCTCAATCAGGTCCTGATCCCTGCCTGTCCTTACACCTTCCCCTCAACCCTTAATGAATCTGCTTCTTTACCTGATCATAAAGGTGAGTCTGATTATCACAAAGAAAGCCCTTCAGTTTAGTGACGGTGGCAAACATATTGTATGGAGCCTGGAAAATATGTTTTGAGCAATGAGGAAATATGTCTATCAGTTGGGAGTTATTGTGTGTGAGATGTTTATTGTGGGATTAAAGTGTATTTATAGTACAGTACGTTTTCTTGTCTGTGGTTTGAATTACAGAACCAAGTATTACACACTTGTGTAATCTTGGTCTTTAACTGTTTTGTTTATGAATCATGATGTTAAAGTTAATTTTCTTATCACATGCACAGATTCTTTTAGAGAATTCACTCGATGTAAATCAGACCTTATTTTGTTAAAGGATCTGAACTTTACAGCATCAGTTTCTCATTTCACATTCAGGGAAAAAAGCCTTTGTCTGATCCCATTTCATATGGTAATGATGTCCTAATAGATTGTAAAAGAGATAGTATTAGAAATAATTCACTTCCCATGTTAGGTTTCTGTATTGGAATGCAGTAAAGTAGAACAAGTTACGTCATAAACTAAATACTACTATTGTTTTGTTTTTTCTCACTTCTTGAATTGACCTGATGAAAATGTTTTCAGTATGCTTTAATATGTGTGAAAATTCATTCCTCAACTATTTTCCTCCTTCCTGTAGTTTGGGGTTATGGGTTCCTGGCTGTGACCGTGATAAACTTGGCAGCTCTGATGGGTTTATTTCTAGTGCCTTTGACGAAAAAAACATATTTTCCAAAAGTCTTGACGTACTTCATTGGACTGGCCATTGGGACACTGTTTTCAAATGCTGTACTGCAACTTATCCCAGAGGTAAGTATTAGTTACAGTGAGATTATTAGATGATGTATGACCTATAAAATGGCTTACAAAGGTTACAAAAATAGTCATAAAACAATTACTCATAATCTTCATGCATGCTGTCCTAATTCACTACTTTTTTTTGCCAGGCCCTTGGCTTAAGATCCCAGAGATGATAACTATGTTCTCGACGTAGTTGGTATTTTTGGTGGATTTTACATTTTGTTCTTCACTGAACGAGTTTTAAAGATAGTACTGAAAGCAGATACAGAGGTAAGAGCTTAGATGTGTTTTGACGTTGTTCACTGGAACAGATTGAGCTGGTCTAACCCAATGGTTCCACCCTGCAGCTCGGACACAGTCATTTCACTCCTGTGCAGTCATCTGATGTCACCATCTCCACCTTCAGCAATGACATAGTCATCAGCAACATCAGTGGTGACATCATTACAAACAACACTAATCTTGAAATGAACTCTATTAATGAAAAGTCCAACAATCCATGTGAGAGACCAGCTGTTGAACAGGTAACACAAAATTCATTCATTTATAATTATAACACATAATTCATTTGTGCTGCACTCTTAGAAAAAAAGGGTTCTATATATGTAGCATAGGGTTCTTTACTCAACTCCAAAGGACATTTTATGCTAAAAAAACGGTTCAATGATGACAAGAAAGAACACTTTTGGCACAAAGGTTCTTTAAAGGCTATTATTAATTCATATATTACATTATTTTATACATTAATTATTGTTTATTAAACTTAATATCAGATTTTAATCATGCAGATTTTTGGAGGATAAAAACTGAAATGGCACTCTTCGTGTGATATTGATTAATTACATTTTTTAACCACCATATCTTGAATTTTGTGATCATTCACATGCATTCCATTTTAGGGGTTCCAAATGCGTAGCGCTTTAGAACCTTTTAAGGTTCTATATAGAACCTTTTCTTCTAAGAGTGTGTGCTGAAAATCCTTTACCTAATTGTGGGTTTCTGGCCAAAATTATGAGCCTTTCTATTTGCTTGTAAATCTCTCATCATGCTATATTATCACCAAATATTGGATTCAATCTTTTGTTAGCTCAGTTTAATTTCAGGTGTTGCATTTCAGTTTTTGTATTTCTTTTTTGGTCGGTAATTTTTTTAGTCCAATGCGATAACATTAACAAGCATATTCAGGAAAAAGAAAATCCTCTCCAGGGCAAAATTACTGGAACACAACATGAGGGTTAAACAAATATTAACATGTACAATTATAAATCATGAATGCTACACGAGTATTTCCCTGTTAGTACATGTTTACCAGATTCTCCAGATAAAAAAGTACAATAAATATTAGACTATAAAGATTATTGATTTACAGAAGCACATTATTGATCTGACATGCAGGCATGCTCACATAGAGATTTTGCTTTTAAAAAGTGAGGACAGTGGAATGAAAAAACAACACTGGCCAAATACACCCATATAGCGCATGTTTACATAAAAAACTATGAAAAAGCAGCTCACACGTCTCACGCATGACGCTGCGTTCCAAAATGCGTATGTTTTGTGTGAACAGCCTCTAACAAAGTCTATGTTGTGTTCAATTTGTTCAGAATGCTTGCGCTTTACTGGCTTGTCGCTGGCTTAAAGGCGATGGAATGTCTAATATAAAGACTGTGGCGTGGATGATCACCGTCAGTGACGCCGTACATAACTTCATCGACGGTCTGGCCATCGGGGCGTCCTTCACAGTCTCTCTACTCACCGGCTTCAGCACCTCTATTGCCATCTTCTGTGAAGAGTTCCCTCATGAGCTGGGTAAAACTCAGGCATAGAGACCTATGATCAAAAGATCATTTCAAAATGAATTTTTAAGTCTCTCAAAGGGCGGGTTTACTGCTCTTTTACTTTGCATGATTGTGTTTATGGGGTGCAATATAACATGTATCCGTGGTTTTTCTTTTTTTAAAAGTCTTATTTTTCATAAATTTCACCTTTATTGTCAACCGCGCTCTCCCCTGTCCCCTGAACGAGCGGTTGACTTCCTGAGTCTATGAAAACACTCCCTCAGAACCACGTAGCGGGCTCAGATTGGTTCAGTTTGGGCCGGTGTGTTGTGATTGGCTAAACTGTCGCTCACGTTGTCCGGAAGATTAACGCCCATGACCTTTACGAGCGAAACGGGCGGGCATGCCAAATGTGGATAACATAGACGGTGGATACACGTAAATAATGATGTGGAGACTGCAGTATCAGTGAGACAGAATCAGACGGAGAAAGCCGCGATGGATAGAGTCAAGCAGAACCTCACCACACACGGCTCTTAATAAAGGTTTCTGAATGATAATTTGCTTCATTTTTTAACTTTATACACGTTTGTTTTACACAATAGCGTAAAACAATGATGAAGTCTTAGCCTACTTACAGATTGTGTCCAACAACTGCTGACTTTTAACTGCTGGTTTTAAAGTTGGATCTGCTTCATGATTTAGAAACAGTTTCTTGTTTACATTAATCCAGTGTTGAACTCGTGGAGATTCTGGAAGCTGTCTCGTAAATGCGCAGCACAGAGAGCTAGATTACGATAGTCACTATCAGGAATATAATCAAACACAAATTGTATCCATTGTTGTCGAAGTATAGTGTCCGTGAGAAGCCCGAAACACAGAAGATCTGACAGCTGCGTGAACACAACTCACTCGACGCATGCCCTTTCCTGCATATTCCGGAGGGAGTGGTTGATGCAAATGTGTGGGTTAGTGACGTACCCATAACCCAGCTGTAGTCCCAGTCGAGTCGTTTTTGTAGGCAATTATACTTCCTGATTTTTAAAAGACGATATCTCTGCTTACACTAAACTTTCAGCGCTGCAACTTTGCAGATACTGTTCATGCACCAACAGCAACATTACAAACTATTTTAAAATGAAAAAGTGAAATCGCAGTAAACCCGCCCTTGAATTTTCTTTCCGTCTCTCTAGGTGATTTTGTGATCCTGTTGAACTCGGGCATGAGTGTTGGTCAGGCTCTGTGTTTTAACTTGCTGTCATCGATGAGCTGTTATCTGGGTCTTGCATTAGGGATCCTGCTGGGCAGCAGTTTTGCTCCAAATGCAATCTTTGCCATTGCTGGAGGAATGTTCCTCTACATCTCCCTTGCAGACATGGTGAGACATCTTACTTCTAACTGTGGAAAAATGTTCAAATGAATTACAATAATGACTGCTTGACTGTACATCATCCCACTTATTAAAACTCAGCATAAAACATGGGCATGACATATGATTTGAATTGAAATCATTTTGATAATCTTAACCACAACTACAATGTCCAAAACAGCTCAGCTGCATCTGAAATAGCATCTGACAAAATAAGTAGGTACTTACTTTTGAAACCTTGATTACTTCACAACCACTAAGAAAAAGTATGTTCTATCTATATAGTATACATGTGTACTCTTGATGTACTCTGTACGTTTTTTGAATGTATATTCAGACTATATTCGTCATGTGCCCTACACTTGATGTTCACTGCCATTCCTCTCCCCGTGGCCTCATTGGATAGTAAAGTGTTCATCAAACGCACACTTCAGAATCTTGCTGGAAGTAGTAGGTCATCTGGGTACTTTTTGCTAACTTTGAGTTTGAGTACTGTGAATTCAGACATTAGTTATTTTGTCACACACTGCTTTTTGCTTACTATATAGTAAAGTATACGATTTTGAAATCAGGTCCTCCCTTGAAATCAGGGCTAGTTTAGCCCAGACAAAACGTTGCACAGTGTTTTTTTAAACAGATACAGTGATGCGTTGATTGAACGCACCGTTTCTGATGCTGCAAGAGTTGGCACTATGGCAGCTGAGAAGGCCATTTTTTGTGTTCTTTGTTAAGAATTTTCGGTGCCTGGTGGAATCTGTATAATATGTTTTTAATACTACAAAATATACCCGATGTTACAGTTACTGCACTTGCTGCCCAGAACACAAAAGAACGTCCCAATCAAGTGAAGGGATTTGGGGAAACTGAAATGGAAGCACACATCTTACCTAATTCAGACTAAAACAATCTATTTAGCCTCACATACTGACTTTATTTGTAGTTCACACTGTTTTAATACCCTTTAATTTCTTTCTCATTTTTAGGAAAAGCACTTAATTACCATTTTTTTCTATACCAAATGTCATACACATAGACAATAAAGCTAAAAATATAAACAACTACATCATGTTGATATCCTATATTTTTACAATAAACGACAAACATGTCTTCTAATATTCTCAGTTGTTGCATAGAGATCTGCATTGAACACATTTGTAAATTACTTTCCTTGAACCCATTATGCGAGTTCGCTTTAATACCCTGTGCTTTATGTACATTTTGCTGCTGATTGGATTGCAGTTCTGACACACCCACCAAACGAGAAAACTTATCTCAAACCCTATTGCACACCGGACGTTCAACCCGGAAACCGTAGCAAACTGTTGCGCACCGTTTTGAACTTAAATGTGCCCCAGGTTTCCACTAGAGTTCCCATTGGCTCAAATAACTTTAAATGGGTACTCTCTTTAGTGCCTGAATATAATTCCTTCAAAAATCACATTATGATATTACATCCAAAGCGACTTACAATTGCTATATAATATATGTCAGAGATTACACGCCTCTGGAGCAACTAGGGGTTAAGTGTCTTGCTCAGGGACACATTGGTGTCTCACAGTGGATTCGAACCTGGGTCTCTCACACCAAAGGCATGTGTCTTATCCACTGTGCCATCACCACCCCATATGTTGTTGTAATGACCATTAAATGTTGGTTTTAGTTAAAGTACTAACATAACATACAAATACCCGATTAGCCTGATAACTCTGATATCGCATTTGTTATCTTATTAATGCTAAAGTATTTTGAGATAATTTCCACTACAAACATTAAGTGAAATGCATGGTGCCAAGAGTGGGCAAGTCTGTGTTGTGAAATAAGAGATATGAAAGTTACCCAGATGAACAAACAGTGTTCTCGTGTGATGACAGTAAAATGGCCCAAAAATGCCATGATTGATCAGAATCAAGTATTCCAGAAAGTCTCTTTAAATGTCTAATCACACTGTGATTTTTCCAGTTCCCAGAGATGAACAGTATCATGGCAGCACATACCAAAGGCTATCGAGGAAGGTTCTTGTTCTTCCCTGATCCAAAATGCTGGGCTTCTCACTGGATTCACTATAATTCTGCTTATTACCCTGTTTGCTGGAGATATCAATCTGGGGTAGAAAGAAAGAATTGAATGAAAACGAAGCAAAACAAAGAGCAATTGTTTTCAGTGCCAGAAACCAAAAACTTGAGACAGACACTGTTGGTTGTTTTGTTTGTATATTAGACATATATGCTGTTGGGACAAATGTAACAATCGTTTTTTGAAATATGGTTTAGAGATGTTTTTGTTGATGTGAGTGTTGGGTCTGGTGTGAGCTGGCAACAATACCCGCTGGTGTGTGGAGGAATTCCTCAGTGGCAGTGGCAGCCTAGCACAGGGAATCTGAGCAGCTTTGTAGTCCAAATGCCAATGCTGCAGCACCTTTTGAGTGAGACTCTGTATCATGTTAATCACAGTCTTTAACAAAGGATATGCTTCAGTGGGAAAAAGTGTTTATCTGTGTATTTAAACCTTGTTTCCATCTACTGTATGAGTTACAACTGGGGCTTTCAAACTAGGTTATGCATTTTGCATAAAAGCCACATATTTACTTCTAAAAATATTTCTTTTAAATTGTAATATTGTGTCAAAGAAAGTTTAGCTGTTAACACAAAGGGCATATTTTTCCAGATGATTTTTTAATATATTTTTTATATAGTCATATAATACTGCTTATATACTGTATCAGTGTGTGTGTGTGTGTGTATTAAAGGGTTTGGGAGTCAATTAAACATTGAACATTAGTGTGCTGGAAGTAAAACTAATTAATACATATCACTTTATCAATAATTAATTTGCCACTCGCGATTGAAGACCAAATGTGATGCGGCTTTTTCTGTCATGCCCTGAAAGACTTTCCATATATATTTGATATTTCTATTTTAATCTAATCTGAGACCCATTCTCATTCTTTGGCTTTTGATATTATTTGAGGGATAAAATGATCCTGTATGTTACTATTCTATTTTTTTTATTATTGTACAGTATGATATGTTTGTATATTAACAGTTTACATAAATCAGTTATGACAACTTTGAAAGAAATTGTTCAACCAATTAATTATATTCAGTTAGAGGAACTTAATTTGTTAAATTAACACAATCTTTGAGTTAATTGTTTTAAAAAATAATTTGGAGCTAATTAATCTCATCTATTTCAGTAGTAATCCACAGCACACTTATTTAGCATGTATATGAAGAAATAAGTTAACTTGTCACTGTCATTGTTATATCGTTGCTTATTGAATCATTGTTTATCTTCAATAAGTATCCTCAGCACAATAGTATAACCACAAAAACTTCACACACACACACACACACACACACACACACACACACACACACACACACACACACACACACACACACACACACACACAAAAAAATGGATACTTTTTTTAAAATCTAAGCTAGCATATCATATCTCTCATATTTCTTTGTGTCCAATAAATGGCGCTAGAATTAATATCAGAGACTGGAGACTTTCGACCTTGCCATCTAGTGAATTTGTGACTGAAGACATTTAGAAAATGGATAAGGTGTTTTATTTGACAGGTTTACACAATCGGGTTTTGATTACAAAACGAACTAAGATGTGCTATGTCACACTGACTGAGCACTGGCTCGAAAACATTTAATTAATTGGACTTTAAACAAAAACATATAGGCTATAAGAAAGAAAAAAGGACATTTGAATGGTAATTACAGGGATAGTTCACCCACAAAGTAAAAATTCTGACAAAAAAGATATTCTGTAGAATATGTGTAACCAAACAAAAGATGGAAGGAAAAAACATCCTTCTCCCCAGTAGACGGCGGTAGTGCTTCCTCTCAAGTTGCCAGCTTGCCATCCAAAGAGAAGAAGAACCGTTAGGACAAAGTAAAGCATTAATTTCAGTAGGATCATTTACCGCACAGGTAGGTCTATATTATTTATTTGTATAAAAATACAAAAATCCAGAAGGAACGTCACTTTCGATTAGCATAATTGAATTGCATGTTGTAACAGTTAACATTCATTGCAACTGACTATGTAAATCTCTCGAACTCTTCCGTAAACACACAAACGCCTTATATATTTCTTCGCTCGCTGCCGACAGTCATCGAGTAAAGGTCAATAACCTGGAAATCGGAAATCTCCTCTTATCAGGATCAAGGCATTCGTGTGATTGAGTATTTTGTGAGTATCTGTGACACTATATAATGCTGTATCTTATGATTTTGATACAAATACAAGCACTTAAGGCTGGAAAAGTGAGATTTAAGACTGTTTTTTAACTAAAAATCTTAAATTATTGATCGATTATTGATATCTAGATGACATGTAGATGTGAAATGTTTCACTTACAAGACAAGATTATAATAAGACAGGTGTAATAGGATTTGATATACTGGTACACACTCCTAAGCTTTCTGTGTTATTATTTCTGGCGTCATGCTTGATTTGAAGGTCATGGCTGAGGTGCAGTATCGTCTCTACCGAGAAGAAGATCTTGAAGAAGTAAAGGAGGTTTTTACTGTTGGTATGAGTGAACACATCCCACCTTCCTGCATGCACATTCTCAAACAGCCCCTAGCACAGATGATTCTGGGATGTGTGTTTTGCGCTTTACTGACCAGCTCAAAGTCCATCCTTTTGCCTGTCCTAGCAGTCACGCTGCTTTTGGCCGGAGGCCGTCAGGCTGTAAGTTACATGTTCACCAAGTACATTCAGACTTCTCTTGATCAAGATCTCAACCACATTCAGCAGACCTACATGGATCCACCTAAAGCCTGCTTCTGGGTAGCTGAGAGCCAAGGTCGTGTTGTGGGTACGGTAGGGTGTTTACCTTCAGAGAAAGATGAGAACTTCCTAGAACTGAAGCGGATGTCCGTTAAAAAGAGTCACCGTGGACAAGGCATTGCCAAAACGCTGTGCCGTATGGTGGCAGAGTTCGCTCGTGAACGAGGTTATGTCGGAGTGATGCTCCACACCTCGGTGGTCCAGACAGATGCACAGAAGCTCTATGAGCACATGGGCTACCAGAAGGTCAGTGAATTTAATGCTCCAGATTTCATTGCCAAGCTGACTAATTTTACATTGATTGAGTACCAACTCATCGTAAAACACCATCACAACTGAGACTGAGATCTGGAATTTCACTAAGACCAATATGTTATTGATGAACAGGCTTTTTAACACTGGTTCAGACCACTAAAGAAGCACACCACAATCATTATTTGTCTATTTCTTAATCATTAAAAAGGGAACTCTTCTTTTATAAGAAACTGTTCATATTTGGGGGAAAATCTATTTCTTTAAGGAGTTCAAATTATTGTTTTAAAAATCTGATTTACTTTGAAAACCCAGAATAGAAGCAAAACACCGTGTCCAAATCTAAGCATCATAAATGTACCTGTGTCGATGAATGAGAGTGACTATTTAAGCATTCAGATGTGTACTTGAGTCCTTTGAGATGGCTCGTGTTGCTTAAGATCATTTCAATTTATTTATACTGTACATAGCCTGTTCTCTTCTATGTAATAAGAAAACAATGCAGTTTTCTATACATTTAAGTATGTGTTTGGTCAGTGAGAGGCATGAGATGTAAGTGCCTTGAACTGAAAGATGTTCAACAGAAGCTGTGTGCGATGTGAATGATGTCACATGTCCACCTCCGTAGCATGATGTTGATTATGGCAGCAAGAATGTGACAATTACACATCTGTATTAAGAGTTTATGCTTATTAACTAAATAACATAATCATCTCTTCAATCTTAACAGATGACTTATATATTTGATCTTTTACTGTTTTGTATTTTTTATTTATGAAGGAATGAAAAAACTGGGATTTTCCTGTGACTGAATGATTAAATGACTCTAAACATGCAATGCAACATTCATGTGGATAAAGTGATTTGTTCTAATGAGACCAAAAGTAATTTGTTATAACAACATAAATCAATAAAAACTTTTTGAAATGTACTGTTTAGTCATTTTTATTTGAAATGTCAGTAATGAATAGAACAGCTATTTCAGTAGAATTTATCATCCTGACCTGATTTCTATTTAGGTTTGATTAGCTCTGTGAGGAATATCAGTGGTCTGAAATTGCAAAGATCATGTGATTTTTTTTTTTTCAATCATTTGAAATGAAAAGAAAAAATCACGGAGCTCAAATGTTTAATTGTACAACTTATGTAATACTAAAATAACCGTTTTAATTAAATCATTAACATGTTTGGAGAGCATTTTGCGTAGATGCCATCTATTTGTGAGCATGTTTGGTCTTTTTTATGTCTGATAGAGGTCAGATATGATTGGAGAACCTGTGTAATGCTATGTTTAGTACTCATGACATGTACACACTCTAAGCTACTTGACAAAATGTTGAATTTTGTCATGCATTTAGGGTGATTTAAAGAAAGTAATACCTTTTTTAAAACCTTCACAGACCGAGAAGGCACATGCCTTTATTGCAATATTTTCCTAATGTTTAGATGTTGTGGTATCAGATCCGTGAGTTTTGGGAGCTGTGAGGAGCGTCTACTCCACTGGATTCAGAGAGCATGTTGGAACTGTGTATCTTCTGTCCCTGAAGCAGCCATGGACTCAAGCTTCCGTCTCATCTAAATCCTCTCCAGCTCATTTCTGACCTGCATCATAGGTGTCTGTTTGGGTTGTGGGTCAGATGGCAGTACAGTATATTTTTTGTGCAGGTTATTCTTCTTGGGCTCAGTGAGGATCTGTTGGATATCACATGCAGACTGGGGGTGGCTGAACTAAAAGGGTCTATTGTCAGGACTGTGGGCATTTTGCCCTGTGTAGAGGAGACAGGTGCTTGGGAATTGAAAAGGATCTGGGGTTTTGGGGTTGTGGCCTTGTAAAAGCTCTTTGTTAAACAGCTCTGGAATATGTTGCCAGACATGATGTGAAGAGGGTGGTGCTTTTCACCTCTATGGTCCAAACTGATGCTCATAAGCTGTATGGCAGCATTGGGTTTAACAATGAGGAGTTTGTGTAGCCGTCACTTCCTGCCAGGTTGATCAATTTCGTAGTGTTTAAATACACACGCAGCAGGACTGGTGATTTCATGTCATGCTAAAATAAGAAAAGTTGTTTTCATATCTGTCAAGATCTCTTCACTTTTAATTAATTAATCTCTTCACTTCACTTTAAAATTAATTTTTGATATGTTTTAGCTTACCTCAAGGGCATCCAAGATGTAGTTGTCTTTGTTTCCACAGTATTTTCAATTTTGACATTTTTTGGTCAAACTTCCGAAATCTCCGTGTAAACGTACGTACATACATACGCACGCGATCACTTCCGGCGTCACATTGGAGACGGTTCAGTTCGGTTCAGTTGGACATCTGATTCAGATCAGGTCGACGGCTGTTAACATAGAGGTAAAAACTATATAAATACTGTTCGTTTTCTCACACAAACCCCTCGTTTTGTGTCTAAGGACCATCAGTGTGTACTTACATTCATTAAAGAGTCATTAAATCATGTTTAATTTGGACTTTTCTGCGCATGCTCTTTGAGGTGGGCTCCATAGACCTGCATTATTATGACTGACAGACAACAACGGTTTGACCAAAAAATGTCAAAATTGAAAATGCTGTGGAAACAAAGACACCTACATCTTGGATGCCCTTGAGGTAAGCTAAAACATATCAAAAATTAATTTCAATGTGAACTATCCCTTTAATTTGATATCAAATAACCATAATTTTGGTATAAAAGATTCACAAAATAGCAGAATGTGTTTAATTATAAAGATAAACTTCAAGAATACATTGCACATTAGTATCCCATTATTTGGAGGCACAAATCCCACGTAATCAAGGCTAATTTAACCAGCTGTTACCCATACAGGATATCAATAACTAACTTTATTTACATATGTCCTCCTCGCGTTCAAGCCTGTTAAAAAAAATTAATTGAAAAAAGTGAATGTCATTAGAATGGATTTTGACCATTTGAATGAGCTTCAGACTGTGTTTTGTCCCTTTTGTCGAGGTAAGTGCCAAACCCCCATTCGAAGCAGTGGCGCTCCTCTCTCCCGCTGTGTGTGACGTAGCGCTCCTCAGGAAGTAGCTGTCACATCCACATTGTACGGGAATAGGCACAACACGCTTAGTAAGAACAGCACTAAAAACATCACGGTAAGTTCAAATGCATGGTTTGAAATAAAGAACATGAGAGAACCGTTGAACGGCCACACATCCTCCATCTGTTTCTGTGATTGTAACTAATAATCATTCTCAGTTGAGGGATGTAGCGGCTGTGTATAAATAGGCGGTGGCTGATCGATGAAAGAATTGATGATGCATTCAACCTACCATCCAATTTACTGTTGCTATTATTCACTGCTACAGCTTTTACCTAAATTACAATTAATATTGTAGTATTTATTTATTTATTTATTTGTTTGTTTGTTTGTTTATTCATGGGGGAGTGAATCAGACTGACCAGGCAGGTTCTTGATCTGTTTATCATCATTGCACAGACAATACGCAAGTGTAGGCAAACACACTGCTTTCATGCTTATTTTATACAATAGTTTCATTTTTCTTTCATTTATGCTCCAAATAGTCATTAACTATATCTTCAGAGAATGCAATTTTATCTACCTTCATTTAATGGTATAATCTCTATATAATTGTACAACTGATATAGGCAATACTAATCTGTGAAATGTAAGAATATCTATTTATTAATCATCCAAGTATAGTAAATCTCCATACACGTTATAATAATACCATGCACAGTCATGTTATTACATGACATTTATGTTTTTATCAGACCAGTCTTACAATGAAGTATGTTAAAGTCTCACACCATTTAGGGATAATTTTTCTCTCTTTTTTTTTCAAATTGTTATTCCTTATATCCTCTCCCCTATGTAGTAGACGTATCTTCTGCTTTTCCTACCAAACAAACCTCCTTCCCTCCCCTGCTTATAGAGTGCCTGCCCAGTTTTTCGCTGATTTGAGAAGTATTTTTTCTATACATTTTTCCGACAGGGAATTGGGAAATTTAAAAAGTTTGCATCAAAGCATTATAAGCCATGAACCAACCAGTGATGTGAATCACAAAATTAAATGTAGGCTATTTGAAGCTTTAATGAGGAAGAACTACACTTTAAAAAATGCTGGTTGTTTTAACCCAATTTTGGGTAAAATACTGGACAAACCCAGCCCGTTGGGTTATAATTGTAATTTAAAAATGTAACCCAATGACTGGGTTTGTCCATATTTTACCCAAAATTGGGTTAAAGCAACCCAGTATTTTTTAGAGTGTAGATCCCATAAAGCACTGCGAATGGCATAATCAAATGAAAAATATTATTAATATATTTAGAATGACTATATTTGAACCTGATTAACTCGAGTAATTTGTGGTGCTTCATTACAGTGCAGCATTTTTAGTGTGATTTGTTCCCCACGACTTTCTGTACTGCATAATGGGTAATGTAGTTTTTCACCAGGAATTCCACTGTTAAACTATTTTTTTTAAAACAATTTGAAATAATGCGAACACACAATTAGCATATACCATTGGCTGACTCACAATAGCTCTGTCTTTAAGTAACATTTTTGTTTTACCGGTAAGTTTCCTGTGGAGAAACAAACCATTTTATGAGTTTTTACTTCCAGAACTTGACTGTTGCACTCAATTCCTATAGTCTGATAGAGCACTGTCTGTCAGTGATACAGATGAGAGGCACTGTTTCATAGAGTGTTTAGAGAAGAGAGCTCTCATTGTGTGATTTATGCATTGTTTGCATGTTTGCTCAGATTGACGCACAATTGCTTACTGGTTTTCGTGAGCACACTGTTTTCAGCTGTGCACCTGTCCCTTCTAACAGTATAACATGTTGCAAACATCAGCATTTGCTTTCATTGCAGAATCTGTAATACAGATATAAGCTCTCAGGATTCAGTGCAGTTGTCGTTTTGTAAAGAGCATTAATCCTGTCAGTGTGTTCGTGTGTGTTTGTGTTTGTGTGTCAGTCTGCTGAGGTTGTGCACACCTCTCCTGACTGAACTCACTGTTCTGTGTTCGGCTTTATATCAGAATGCTGCCTGGCATCACATTTGAATAGGCTGGAGAGGAACAGAGAGGCTGAATAGAGAGCCAGTCTTAAAGAGACCTGCTGCCTCAAATAGTCTTATTTACTAAGTGTGTGAACAGTTGTGTGTGAAGGATTCTAGTAGGGAACATAGTAGAAAGAGTAACGTTAAAGCCAGTGATCACCTCCGTACAAAGTCGTACATGACCTTTAGTCAATCCAGTGATTAATATGTCAAGGATCAATGTACCGTCAGCTAGTCATTATCACAAAATAAATCCCAATAGAGTAATTAGGAACTCTTGTAGCCATGAAGGAGCTTATTTTGCATGAATGAAGTACACACTATCCTAGGTTTTACATTGTTACTTACCAAATAAATAAACGTGATGGCCACGATGTGACAAGACTCTGATGTGGCGGCCATGATGGCCAGAAGACTGTCTGGCGGCGGCGGCCATAACGGCTAGGCTCCAGTTCGACAATTAGTGCCTCCCTCTACCTCACTCACAGTGAAGGAGGAACCAATAGCTCAAAAAAATCAATGAATCTCCCTCGGGGATTATAAATGGAAAAGGGAATTTTGATTTTAGAAGGGTTAGTTCACCTAAAAATTCTGACATTAATTACTGACCCTTGTGTCATTCCAAACCCGTAAGACTTTCGTTCATCTTCGGAACACAGATGAAAATGAAATCTGGGAAGCTTTATGTCCCAACTTCCACTTTCAAGGCTCAGAAAAGTAGTAAAGACATCAGAAAAGTAATGAATGTGACTCATTTACATTTTAAATTTACATTTGGCAGAATCTTTTATCCAAAGCTTCATAGAATTGGGGTTAAACCACTGGAGTCACATGAATTACCTTCATGATTGGGGGTTAGAAGTGGTAGTTGCATAGGTTGTCAATAGAGTAACAGGAAATTCTCCAAATTTTATTAAAAGATATTCATTTGAGTTCCAAAGATGAACGAAATATCTTACAGGTTTGGAATGACATGAGGGTAAGTGATTTAATGACGGGATTTAAATTTTTAGGTGAACTATCCCTTTAGCTGGTCATTGAGTCTTCCATAATAAAAGGAAATCAAAGCACTAAGAGTTCCAAAAACCTCTAGTATGGTCCTCGAAGGAACATTCATCCTGAGTAAAGAGGGAGGAGGTATTTTGCTGCTAAGATCGATACTAATGGTTGGTTGGTCCGTTCTGTTACGGGTGGAGCAGGGACATGGAGAGGTGAGGATATTTAGCAAACAGTATTTATTTTTCAATGAACAGCATAACACAAAGAAAATCTAACCAGGAGCCGATGACAATAATCTGAACAAGATGACATATTAGGCAACACAGGAGACTCATCAGCTTTACATTGAGCTATAAAGACAACACGACAACTACAGACTGAAACACAAGGGTATATATGAAGAGTTCAGATGCAAAAGCCTCTAAGTGCCATTTGAAATTTTCTTCTAAAATGATCATTTTTATCAAGCTTGTATATTTAAGTTCAGTAATTTCACTTAAATGGCAATGAAGATTACCTATTAATTGTCATTTAAGTGAAATTACTGAACTTAAATATACAAGCTTGATAAAAATGAAGAAAATTTCAAATGGCACTTTGAGGCTTTTGCATCTGAACTCTTCATATACTGAGTTACAAGATAATGAGGAACAGGTGTGTGTTACGAGTAACCATAGAGACTGACCAGGCCCAGGGTAACTATAGAAACAAGGTACTACAGAAATTAAACACAGGATATTAAAACCAGACACAGTAAGACAGAAGATAATAAAATAAAAGTCCTAGAATAAAAGAAACAGAGCAATGGTGACACTTCTTTTTTAGTTAGCATTTTTCAACACTTTTAGATAACTACACCAGTGTTATTTTAGTTTCATTTATATATTATAGTATTTAATAATATTTTGAATTAGCATTTATTCAGTTGTCAATTTCATTTTAGTTTGTAATTTTTAGTTTGTCTTTTTAAAATATTTTATTTAGCTGTATTTTTTATTGCAGATTTAGTTTTAGTTATCAATAATAACATTACACTGTAAATCATGCACTATAAATAATAACTCTTTAATTAGGCCTTATTGTAAAGAATGTTAATGTGAGAAGACCGGGGAATGGGTTATCTATCTTTTAATCACTCGAAGGGAGTAAATTTACATGTTAAAAATGTAAGTTTGATTACTTATTGGGTAAGGAGGGCTTTAGGACCCAGTTCTGCCTCTTTTGCTCTCCTGCAGCAGGCAGCACAGACATTAGCGCAGTTGCACTGCTCTCACACACTCACCTAGCAGCACAGACCAGTCAGCCAGACTTACACACACCTCACATTCTAACTCATTTTAATGCTGGGATCATTCTGACAATTCACATGCTAGCTGGTTCGTCTGAGCTCAGGCATCCAGCAGGACCTCCACTGGTGTCTCTCCTGTGTCCTCTCTGGGGTTCAGTCTGTGAACCAAACCCTCTCAGACACTCATCGTATGGACAGATTTGAGTGATGAGATGAGGTGGAGATAGAAAGGCAGACAGAGACAGGGAGACAGTGGGTTGGGGGATTGAATAGACTGCGCTGGTTGCTGAAGCAAGGGAAAGAACCGTTGTCAGACAGCGACGCAGGAGCAGCATGTCTCAGATGAAAAGATACACTTACAGCAGGGTGAGTGACATACAGTGGACACTCTTTTTGTCACACACGTACTGTCTGTCTACCACCCTCAAAAGCCTACAGTGAACACATGCTTGTTTTTTTAATTGTATTAAAGTAGAATTAGTATGTGCTGTGCAGTGATGAGCAGGTGTACAGTATATGCTCTCAATGTGGACATGCAGGTGTTGTAGCATGTGTCAGACAAGAGCATGCGTGGGCTCAGTCAGTCTTCTGGAATTTGTAAGGCTCAGCTTTTTCGCTAAAATGCATTTGCTTGTGTACAAAATTCTATACAATCAATTGCAGTGTTTTTTTTTATTTTTATGTATGAGGCAGTTTTTATTGCAGGCCAATAATGGAGCAGTGCAATAACAAAATGACTCTTTGAATAAAAGCATTTTGTCAGATCAAATATAATTTAGCCCAAATCCTGATATTAAAACTGAACCAAAGCCTTTACTGTTGCTCAGACTTCATTCTCACAAGCTGACATGGTTAAATGTAGTCATAACTTCCTGTCCATCTCTCCAGGCATGAATCGTATGCCTCTTTCCTGTATAAAATATTAGACTGCAGCACTATGAACATAAAACCCCAGTTTAAATGGACTGTTCAGGAATAAGTAATGCATCCCCACAAAGGTTGTAAAACCTGAAATCATTTACATTATGGAGAGCAGCAGAGCGAACACATTAATAAACTTACCAGACATGCCTTGATTACAACCTAAAACGTTAAAAGTTTTGCGTGAGGATTGGTTTAGAAGATAGAAAATTCATTAGTTATCAATAAGTCCCCACCATGATAGAAAGGCAAATGTGTGCATTTATTTATTCCTGTGAACTTATTCTCTAAAAACCTTGTTGTGGATTATTAGAGGTTCGATAATAAAAGATGTTCAGTTACTCACATATAGGCTTATATGTAATATTTACACGGTTTCACATTTTACTAAATGCATGTGGAGAAAGATTTGATGGACAACATATAACTGATTCAGAAACAGAAAAAATGACACTTATCTTAAACACTTATATATGGAAAAGCTCCACTAAGCTTTATAAAGAACTACAAATTTTTAATTATTTTGCCTTTACGTAAAGGTTTTTTTTTAACAAGCTTCACAAGATCTATCCTAAAAATACATTCCTTTACCCATAGTTTTCAACCTTTACTGACACAGTTGACTTATTTCTGCTGAGTCATAAGTCAGTTTCCGTAACTCCAGTCCTCACAACAGTTTCATTCAGCTTAATCTTTGAACATTAGTCAGCAACATCATTACAGTATATTACATCTGTCTGCGTAATGAATAAGTCACCTTGCAGTGAGCTGCTGCCAGTCTTTGCAGAGGTCTGAGTTTTCGAGTTGCGAAGAGGTCACATCTATCATTTGTGTTCTCTTTATATTGTTACATTGTAACCTAATGTTCCCACCTCTTAGAGTTCACAATTAGAGTCAGCAAGAATAACAAAACACTGCAAATATTGTGCCTTAGCTTGTTACCTTTATGTGTGTGGTGCTTATTTTTAGTTTCTGAAACAAAACTCATTTTGGACACCAGCCTCTGATTCGAGAGTTAAAATGACTTAATAGAAGTGAAATGGAGCAGGTCTCCCAGGATCAGCTGGTGTGTGTGTGTTTCTGCACACTGTGACTGCAGGTAACAATGCTTCTGCTTCATCTTGAGTCTTCTGCAGTAAAGATAAAGGCTGCGTCACAAACTTTTTTTAGCCATGAGCTTGGGTATGACTGTTCCTAAATAACCCCCAATTGTCCTCTCAGACATGCAATCTGAAGGGCATAAGAGACTAGTTCAGATACATAATGAGGAGTCTGCAAATGGCCTCAACTCCCCAGATCATCAATTCAGTTTGAATCTGATTGGCTGAGCTGCCAATCTAGAAATCTGATTGGCTGGAGGAGTGCCAACATAACCATCACTGAGACTTTTCATTGTGTGTGTCACTCCACTTGTCTGTGTTTGGGTTTTTCAGAATCCAGACTGTCGAGTTTTAGTGATGGGGATTTTTTTTGACTGCTGTACATTGTTACGCCCGTAATTAATTCGTTCATTCAAATAATTCATTAAAAAATGCTGATTCATTCTAGAATGAAACGAATAAATTGCCTTTATTAGTCATTGAATGATTAATTGAACTAATTTGTTAAAAATAAACACAATATCAATCAGGATCTGCTGTGACTTCATTTGGAACAATTTTTATTGGCACAGCAAAAACAGTCAAATAAACTGACCGTGTTGTGTATTAAAGGTATTAAAGAGTAGGCAATGTTTTACATAAACACTTTTTGTTATACTGGTTGAAACTCTCTTCACATCCTGATTAGAATTGGTCTAAATGCTATAAAAATTACATATATCTTCTATGGAAGTCTCAGGACCAAAAATGTTTTCGAATCAATGCATTTGGTCCAAATGCAGTGATAGGATGTCCTATACCTGCCTGTCAACCTATGTATTTCCAAATTTCATCCCAAGGCGTCATATACGACACTTTTGCCGAAGCGTAGACATCCATTCCAATGCACATGGCACCCTTTAGCGTCAAATGAGACGCTTCGGTTATGGTAGGTTTAGGTATGGGGTAGGGTTAGGGTTAGGCCACTAGGAGGTCGCCTTCTGGCCCATATATATCTGTTTCATTTGACGCTAAAGGGTGCCATGTGCTTTGGATGTCTACGCTTTGGCAAAAGCATCGTACATGACGCCTTGGGATGAGAACGGGCTCGTATTTCCATACCTCTGCACGCCCTACTTTCGCAGACATCACACGTCCTCAGTGTGTTTTATGCAGTTATAGACCGACTGTCATAAAGCAACAAACAGCCGCCTTACAGTTCCTCCTGAGCCAAAACAACAAGCTTATGCTGCTTTCACTCCATGTTGTCGTAATTACCGTAATTAAGAGATGGCAACCCCTGTCCATGCCCTGAGACTTAGAATTATGTGTTTCTGTGGCAACACTATCAATGCCGAAATTAATCTGAAGCGGTTAAGTGGTACAAGTCAGTGGTGTTGTCTTTCAGTCTCCTTGTTAGAGCACCGACCTCCTACGCCAGAGGTTCGACCCCTGGTTCAGGTCTAGTCAATACATGTTGAATAGGTCTGGTTACACTTTGAGGCACTTTAACTCTGTCTCTCTTGACGCTTCGCAGACTCTGCTGTGTGCGTTGCGTTCATGTGTTTTGAACGAGGCGTGGCTTTGGAGATGCTCTGAAGGGAGGGTGGGATCTTATGCTTTCAAACTAAGCTCAACAGCTTGCTATTGCTAGCCTCTCCAAAGATGCCTACCCTACTTTTAAATGTACATTTCGCAACATGAACGTCCTATTTACTGATCTGTTGTATAAAAGCAGTATCTCACAGTCCCAGCAAATAAATTTAGGTTCTGGGAACGTTAGTTTTTGGTTCCCAGAATGTTCCTACAACTTTCCTTTAAGGTTAAGGGAACGTTCCCAGGACATTCTCCTTACGTTATAAAAATGAAACCAAAAAATAACCTAAATGGAACGTTCCTATAACGTTCTTGTTTGGTTCCCAAAAAAAAATAACCTCATGGGACCATTTGGGAACATTAGGGGAACATTCTGTGTTTGCTGGGATGTTGCCTTCTACTCTAATAACTTCGCAGAAATGTCCCAGCCATCGTTCCTAGTTTGTGACATTTAGTAACAGAATTAGTAATGGAAGCTTGGATTTATCTTATCAACAACGGTATGATTTAATATTACACTAATATCATACCAAGTGACAAAAATATTAAACAAAGATGTTAGGAAAAAAATGATGTAAGAGATATTCTCTGAACGAATGTCCTTTTCCCTATCTATTTTTTGCACTAGTTTTTAACTGGCTGGTCTCAAATGGGATTTTTTAGTGGATGTACAGTAAGTCAGCTTTCCTCAAGTTCACATGTGTGTCCTGGCAGAGTGAACATGATACACTAACATTTGACAACTGAGAGTCCAAATTATTTTAAAACCTAAAAACTTCCGTTATAAATCAAATAGGTTTAATTGACTCACACTTTATTTCAGTAGTCCACTTTAGACATTATAGCTATAAGTAACATTGTAACTATATCAACTAGCGGTCATTCGAGTATTAGTAAGAGTTTATTTTGATGTTTCCACAACAGACATTACTGACTATAAGTGACTTTGTGAGTATGTCAACTTATTCTTCTAACCCATAACCCTAACCTAACAGTCTACTATTACTCTACTGAGAGTTAGTTGACATGAAGTTGCAAATGAATGAGAGTTAGTTGACATGTAAACCGCAAAGTTACTTATAAATTCTATGAATATAAGAAAAGGCAAACGTATAGAACATTAAATTTCTTCCACATTTGAAAAGGATAATGGGTCTATCAAAATAATATGTAACCAAATATTTTAGGAGCACTGTAAGCAAGAACATCTGGTCAGTTCTGGTCATCTGGTCTACCATTTTTTTATTTAATCAAAAGCTCTTTTTTTCATTTAAGTTTTTTCTCTCTCATCCTCAGACCACCAGCAGCGGCAGCAGCAGAATGAGTTCAGATGGAGGTGGGCGGCCTGTTAAGGTGGGCTCTCTAGTTGAGGTCATCGGTAAAGGTCATCGAGGTACCGTGGCATATATTGGAAACACCCTCTTTGCCTCTGGAAAATGGGTGGGAGTCATTCTAGAGGAACCTAAAGGGAAAAATGATGGGACTGTGCAGGGCAAACGATATTTCACCTGTCAGGAGAACCATGGTATATTTGTACGCCAATCACAGGTACTCCCACACATGCTTGCTGCTTATAAACACTAACGGGTGTGACTGGTGAAAACGTACATTAAATCTTCTTGGAAACTGCTGTGACCTCTTTCAGATCCAGTTAGTTGAAGATTTGGCTGACACAACATCTCCTGACACGCCAGAAGCTGCCACCTCCAAAATGCTGAAACGAGGTAGGAAATCAGTTTCATGCACATCTGCTTGCAACCATTTCTTTTTACCATGAATTTCTCAAAAATCTCATTTTATCTTTTTCTTCTAAGAGATAATTGATGGTTCAAGGTCAAACAAAGTGGTGAGTAAGGAAAGTGATCTAAACTTATGTTCATATATTGTTTCTCTCACAAACTCCAGTGGTCTTTTGAACAGGTGTTTGGTCTTGCTTAGCCAGACTTTCACAGTTTATTCTGGGCAAGAACTGCCCACTCAGACAGGAAAGGACCCATCTCAGAAAATATAGTCTGACTTTTTAAATGCTAGGCGAGTTCATCTGAAATTGTTGATAACACAATAATATTCTGGTCTGTCACTAGCTCTACCAAAAAGAAATCAGCAGAAATGTGTAGTTAGACCCACCGCTGATGACCTTGAAAGTTGGATGAAGTGCCAACCAATCAGATTAGAGCTCACCATTTCAGGTAGCTCTTGCCATGTTTATGTGTAATATACATTAGATGGTCTGTGAATAGCCTGTGGTGTGTCATCTGAGGCGGACCACTTTACGTTAAAAGCATTGTGAATTACCTCTTCTTTCCAGCAGAGGGAGATATAGTAACACTCTCTATTGCTCATCCTGTATTCGTCTGTAGAAGTGAACCATGTTTCTGAATCCCTTCTTATTTTCACGGGCCACAGATAACATTCATTTAATAAGCATGTCTTTGCACAATTATATTTCCAGTCCCAACCAAAAAATACACGAACACACATATAGTCCTTCTCTTTATCTTGTCTTTTGTGTAAAAGAAGTATGCTTATAATTCTACTGAATGTAGTGTATTTCAAATCTTGCTATGACATATTACAGCACAAGTGTTGTACTTGATTTCAATTTTATATTCACCGTGGTATTCAATATTGCATTTAAAGTGAATATATTTAAAAATGTAACAAACTGCAATTTAATCATTACAAATCTGTGATTACAAATATATTTAAATACATGACATACAATTTTCAACAGAAATTACATTTTAGTTTACCATAAATGTTTGTCACTACATTCGGCAGTACACTTTAATCATATTTCATAGATAGAATAAAGTAAATACTAAATACTTCTTTTTCACAAAGATTCCTAAACCTGCCCTCACTAATACAAACACGCATGAACGCAACCTGTCTGTTTTTTTTCAAGATACAAAAAGATGATTGCACTGTTTGTGTGGAATCCTTGGTGTTTTTGTATGAGAGAGACATTCATCCTCATTACAAACACACTGACTAATCAAACTTTAATCTGTCACCTCTTCCTCCTCCATCTGAGTGTGCAGAGAGGAACCAAACCAAAAAAGGTGCTGCATGTTTCTCCTCTGTTTCAGCAATAATAATACAGCTCTTCAGTGTGTGTGTGTATGTATGTGTTTGTGTATGTGTGATGTGTGTTTGTTTCTACATTGTTTATATTCATTTTACATGTGTGCAAGTGCTTTGCTAGCTGGATGGCAGTGTTATTTGGCAAATGGATGCTTTTAAATGGATTATATGGATGCATGCTGAGTACAATGTGTTTTTGTGTGTGAAACAGACATGACCATGTTAGTGAACAAATTTAACTTGCTTTTAGTTTGTTGGTGCAGGGATTCACAATTACTTTGTCACTGAGATTTTTGCACATTTCTTAAAAGTAATTTTAAAAATGAGTTGTGTCCGTGTGCATTTAAATAATATTTTCTATATAAACTACTTAAAGTTTTCAATGCACATTTACAGTATTTCTTAATGTGAACGCTGCAGATCTACATGTATCATAAAAGACAGGCAAAGTCCTAAATTTAACCTCTAGATACATATTTATCTTGGTTCATCTTAAACACATTTCAAAACAATTATGAACAGCAGTATTTTCTATGGATATACCATTATTAAAAAATAGTTTAAGACCTCATTGAAAATCTGAGATTCAAAATCTAGAAATAAACATAATTTTTTAGGATTTTGAATAATGTAAGTAAACTACAGCTGCAGGTTTTTTTTGACTATGCAAATAAAATGCATAAAAAAACATAAAGCACACAGGTAATGGCATAAAGGCATATATTTACTACAACATATCTATTTGTTCTTTCTCATTTTGCATGTATTCAGAATTTATTTCTATGACCAAAACTTGTGTCCACACAATTTGGCATGTTTCATTGCGTTATCATAAATTAAACAATTTACTGTAAGCACAACTACGCAATATGCTTACTAAAAAATAATAATAATAAAACAATGAATAAATGGTGAATATTTCAATTGTTTTAGGCTGTATTCCACCTCTGGCCACTGCTGTATTTCTACATCACTTAGAAATAATGCTAAAATATATATATATTTTTAATGTAATTTTTATTTTATTTATTTTTTTACTGTATTTTTTAAGGATTGTGTTCTTTGTAGAATAATCATTTTGGGTTCCCCTCCAAAAAATCAGCAAACAGATTTTAAAATAACCATTGAACCACCGAAAGAACAATTTTATAATCTAAAGAACCCTTTTCCACTAAGAAGCTTTTTCATTTAGATTTAGATTCTTCATGGAACCATCAATGCCAAAAAGAAGCTTTATTTTTTTAAGAGTGTAGATATAAACTATGTTTGTTTAAAGACAGAGAGATTGATTCCCCCTGAGCCAAATCATGTAAGGCATCCTGGCTTGGCATTAGCTGTCTTGTCATTAGGCCACCAATGAAACATTGAACTTGAAAGCCCTGTGTGCGCATCCCTGCATTTTCCTCTAAATGTCAGTGTTTGAGGGTAATAATATTTAGGAAGATATCTGGTTCAGGCTGTCAGGATTGTTTGGAGCTCTTGCTATGAGGACATTAATAGAGAAAACGGCCTGTATTTGGCTTATAACCCTCACTTCTTTAACATTAGAAAACAGTGGTAACATCAATGAATTCAGCATAACGTTGGTAATAGAAACAATGTTTTTTTTGGTTTATTTTCTTAATTAAAGCTAAACCAAAGCTTAACCTTTTACTAGTAATTTTCTTTACCAATTTTACCGCACCCACCAAAGTTACTTGATCTTAAGGAGTCAGTGATAGTGAAATGGTCATCTTGGTGGAATTATGAATGACTAAAGAAACTTTTTGACTGAAAGAAGCTCTGTAAGTGTTTTGAAACCCTATATCCAAAAGCATACAACAGTGCAGAAGTTGGCATTGTATTTTTTAAACAGTTGCATTATATTGTCTTAACATTATATATAAAATTATTATATCATATTATTATATCATTATAATACATTATTATCATTATTTTTAAATATATAGTAGTTATGTAAAATTATAAATCAATATATAATTTTATTTTTACAAGAATATCTTGAGTTCGGTGATTAAACATATGAGCAACAACTGCATTATTAGAGGAAATCTGGAAAGTAATTCTGTGTTTTTAATTTTACTACTGACTTACAACTAGTAAGTATCTTGTAAGTAAAGCCCTTAAATATGACTTGGCAAATAAATGGAATAGGATGCAGAGAGGAAACAGTGAAAGGCCTATTATTCACTTTTGTTCATCCCCCTCTCTGTTTTCTACTACACATCACTTTTCTCTCTTGCAGAGCTGTAATGTGATACATCAATCTGTCTCTATCCTTCTCTACTCTGCTCTTTAACGGGTCTGCAAATCATGATCTAGCAAACCACAGTAATGCATTTTTAAACATACATACCACATTTCAAATCTTAGAATGTTTTATATTGAATTAGGGGTAACACTTTGGTAAGACTTTACAATAAGGTTTAATTTTACTCTTAGGTTTACTTAGGTTTCATGTTAACTAAAGTATTAGTTAACATGAACTAACACTGAACAATACAATTACAGCATTTATTAAACTTTGTAAAATGTAAAACTTTGGATTTGAAAAAGTATTAGTAAATATTGAAATTGTCGTTTACTAAGAATAAAAAAGTAGAAGTGTTTCATTAGTTCATGGCATGCTATGTAACCAAAACCAACACAGACCTCAGCTGACTTTTTTCTTTTTCTGGCTTATCAAACTCAAGCCGGGAACAAAAAGATGCCTGTTAGTTTTTGTTTCTTTTTGTTGGCCAGACAAAACCCAGAGCTCAGACTAATTCTGTTTTACACAAGACACTAATTCTGTTTGACACTAGAATCAAGCCAGAAGTGCAGAATGCAAGCCAGATTTGGCACAGTCTCTGTTGCTATATGGGTACCTGGTTACCTGTAGTTAACTAATGGGTGGCTGGGCACTTGTGATAAACTAATGGGTACCTGTAGTTAACTAAAGGGTGGGTGGGCACTTGTAGTAAACTAATGGGTACCTGTAGTTAACTAATGAGTGGCTGGGTAATTGTAGTAAATGAAAGGTTACCTGTAATTAACTAATTCACACCTGTAGTTAACTAATGGGTGGCTGGGTATCTGTATTTCACTAATGGGTACCTGTAGTAGTTAACTAATGGATGGCTGGGCACTTGTAGTAAACTAATGGGTACCTGTTGTTAACTTATGGGTGGCTGGGTACCTGTAGTAAACTAATGGTTACCTGTTAGTGAACTAATGGGTGACTGGGTACCTGTATTAAACTAATGGTTACCTGTAGTTAACTAATGGGTGGCTGGGTACCTGTAGTAAACTAATGGTTACATGTAGTTAACTAATGGGTGGCTGGGCACTTGTTGTAAACTAATGGTTACCTGTAGTTAACTAATGGGTGGCTGGGCACTTGTAGTAAACTAATGGGTACCCGTAGTTAACAAATGGGTACCTGTAAAAACAAATGGTTACCTGTAGTTAACTAATTCACACCTGTAGTTAACTAATGGGTGTCTGGGTATCTTTAGTTTGCTAATGGGTACCTGTAGTAGTTAATTAATGGATGGCTAGGTACCTGTAGTTAACTAATGGGTGGCTGGGTACCTGTAGCTTGCTAATGGGTACCTGTAGTAGTTAAATAATGGATGGCTAGGTACCTGTAGTTAACTAATGGGTGGCTGGGTACCTGTAGTTAACTATGGGTACCTGTAGTAGTTCACTAATGGGTGGCTGGGTACCTGTATTTAACTAATGGGTGTATGGGTACCTGTAGTTAACAAATGGGTGGCTGGTTACCTATAGTAAACTAATGTGGTACCTGTAGTTGTTAATGAATGGGTTGCTGGGTACCTGTAGTACACTAATGGATGGATGAGTTCCTGTAGTTAACTAATGGGTATTTGTATTTAACTAATGGGTGGCTGGTTACCTGTATTTAACTAATAGAGACTGGGTACCTGTAGTTAAAGAATGGGTTCTTGGTACCTGTAGTTAACCAATAGGTATCTGTATTTAACTAATGGAGGCTGGGTACCTGTAGTTAAACAATGGGTGTCTGGGTACCTGTAGTTAAATAATGGGTGTCTGGTACCTGTAGTTATCTAATAGGTGGCTCAGTACCTGTAGTTAACAAATAGAACCTTATTGTAGAGTGTTACTGAATTAGGATTCGTTTTTGGGTGGAACTTGTGTAGATATATCATCAATTTAAACCATTAGTTGGTAAAACAGGTAGAGTAAAACATGATCTGCCTGCACTCATACTCAGACATATTCCTGCCGCTACACTGGCCTGAAGAGCCCATAGAGATACTAATGGAGTGTTGCTAGGATACAGGCTAGACTCCCATCAGTCCCTTCCTTTCTCCCTCTTTCCCCTTTTGTTACAGCCTGTCTCTCTCTCTCTCTCTGTCTGTCTGGAGGGAGGGGTGTATGTGTAGTGATGTAATGTACTTGCTAAGCAGCCGTTGGCACAGCAGAGCGGCACTGAGAGCTTATGAGTGGAAAGAGCAGGAGAGCGAGAGATGGATGCAGACAGAGAGAGACGGCTACTGTTTAGCACAACCTCAAGGACAGCATCATAATCAGAGAAGTGTTTAGAAAAGGGCTTGGTTCTGTTCTTGTTGGAGAAAAAGGATTAAAATTGCTGCAGTTCAAGAAAGGAGAGTCATTTCAGCTGCAGTAGAGACAACCTGCAACACCGTCGCTGTGTGTGTGTGTTTGTGTGTCTAGCACTTGCCAACTGCTGTATGAGTGTTTGTGGCTTTGCTGTAGGCTTGGCCTGCTCTCATCTCGATCTTCTGCTAATGTGACTCAATCTTTTTTCCTGCTCTTTTTCTGCACCTGGTGTGTGTGTGCACCTGTTTTCTTTTTCTCTTCAATCGTCAATATGAGACAGGCACCTACGACTCGTAAGGTACAGATTGTTTACTACTTCTGTGGCATGCAAAACTCTCAGTGGTTTATTGGGTTAGGGTGTTTGTGATTCTGGAGACAATTTTCCTTTAGTTTTTCTCTGATCGTTGGTATTTCAGTGCCGGTTCTTATTCTAATCATTGCTAAAAAGTTCATTTTAATGAATTAGTTTGATTAGTACATTTTGTTCTCTTAATAGACAACCATAACTAAAAATATCTGATGATATACAGTGGCCACTAAAAGTTTTTAACTTGAAAATGTATGAATGGTTTTTTTTTGCATTTTAAAACAAAACAACAAAATTTGTGGTATTAATTTAAATGAATAAAGCGCTTTACTATGAAAACAATTCTTTAAAAGAAGTTTGTTCTGGTTTCAGGATAAAACAATAAATATATTGTACATAAATTATTCTGGTTAGTGGATCACATTCATAGTTGAAGTGATTTTAAGTGTGACGTTTGGGGCAACTGTTTATACATTACAGTTTGGGGTCAGTTTGGGGTCAGTAAGATGTTTTTTTCAAGAAATTAATACTTTTTTCAATAATGCATTGAATTCAATTCAAAATTGACAGTCGACATTTATAATGTTACAGATTATTTCTTTTTCAAATAGATGTGGCTATATTGATCTTTTCATTAATTAAAGAATCCTAAAAAGTATCAGTTTCCACAAAAATATTAAGCAGCACAACTGACAAAAAGAAATGTTTCTTCGGCATCAAATCAGCATATTAGAATGATTTCTGAAGGATCATGTGACACTGAGTAAGGATGCTGAAAATTCAGCTTTGCCATGAATAAATTACATTTTTAAATATTATGCTAAAAGTAGTAAACAGGTATTTTAAATTGTAATAATACTTCATAATATTAAGATTTTCACTTTGTTTATGATCAAATTAATGCAGCCTTGGTGAGCACAAGAGACTTCTTATAAAATCATTAAAACATCCTATAATGACCCCAAATATTTATACGGTAGTGTAAGCTTATGTAACTGACATATAGCTGAAGAATATTTCACTATAATGTGTATGTACAAAAGGTTTATCTGATTTATAACTATCAGATGATCTGTGTAACAATACAAACATGTGCTGACCGTCTGTGTGTGTGCATGCTTGTATGTAAACGAGTGTACTTGTTTGACGCAGTTGGTGCCAGGCACTTTGTAGGCAGACAGACAGCCTCATAGAGTGGGTTAGTGTTTGACTCTTTAAGTGCTAAAAGAGTGTTTTTGATGTTAGGGACGTGAGACAGACAGCAGAGCTTGTCAACATGTGACGAGATAAACGTGTGAAGGTTACACAGGCTCACACAGACACTTTTGGAGCTCTTGTTTAATGCATGTGCCTTACTAATCTTTACTATATGTGTGTTTTCTCCGTTTTTTCTGTTTTCCACTGACCCGTGGTGGTCATAAATCTGTGCTCCGTTTGTCCTCTCCTCAGACCACGGCCAGAAGGCCCAAGGTGAGCTCAGTCCTGCAGGTCACATGCATAATTTGAGAGTTATTGTTAGAAGTTGAGCGTCAGTGATCTCTGCGTCTCTCTTTCAGCAAACGCGGGCTGGAGTGGGTGTGAAGGTGGGCTCTGGATCAGCGTCTGCTGGAGAGATGAGCAGCAGTGAACCCAGCACACCTGCCCAAACACCACTGGCTGCTCCAGTTATACCTTCACCTGTGGGAAAACTGCCCTCTCCTGGGGCTCCACCCTTCCCGGGCCCCAGCAAGGTCAGATGCTTTTAGTCACACATGGTTACAGACACAAATGAACCACTGTTTTGTTTTTTACTAGAATTTGCCAGTGTGTTGCCAGCTTGCCATGTATTCACTTTTGCATCATTTGCAATGTTAAAATGTGTAAAGGTTTTCAGTTGTCAAGGTCACAGATGTTGTGAAAGATGTTGCGTCACTCAAAGGCTTCTGATCAGTTGTCATACGTTGCTGCAATTAATAGCACAGACTCAGGAGAATATGACAAAATCATAGACAGTCTTTAATCCTATAATCCAAAACAAGAATACTCAGGAGAACTAGTTACAATGTACAATTCAGATGATGAATAATGAACAGAGAGAAATCAAGGCTTAAATACCGGGATGTAATCAACTGAACATTAAACTAATTAACAACAAATTAAACTAAGTAGGGCCCTATAAAATCCGATTTATTTTTTCCCAAATTCCATTTTATTTTTCTCCCAAATTCCGTTTTCCGTTTTAATTTTTGCAAATTCCGTTTTTTCCGTTTTAATTTTTGGAAGCTGATTTTTCTACCCTTTACTGTTATTTTAGTTGTAAAAGAGTGTGCTTTTTATTCCGTGATCGCACAAATTATAGGGCCCTAAGCTAAGGAACACAGGCAGGAAAAACAGGGACAGAAGGGTTTCATTTTCACTGTGTTCTGTCACTTTTTTGCCTGCCTGTGAGTTACAGTATGTGATGTGTGATAAACAAATGAGGGGGAAATACTTGTAAAACAAAATATGATATGTTAGCAAAATACTTTTATTGTTTCATTTCCAATCAAGCTGTAATTTTACATTTTTAAAAAGTTGGGTAACACTTTACTTAAAGGGGTGTGCATAAGACTGACCTGATGCCTTCATAATCATGACATGACATATGTCTTGAATATGAAGTAGGATTTATGACAACTGTCATTAAGTGTCTTTCGCTCAATAATGACATTTTGAATGCAAATATGACATTGTTTAAGATGTCTTTGTTATAACATCTTTACATAAACCTTAACATCATAACCTGTCAGTGTCTTTGTCATGACGACTTGACATATGGTTGGCTTTGACATTGGCTGTCATGAGGCCATTATAAATGTGTCATGAATATTTTTCGTGACCTCAACTACAGTGGTACTAATTGAATTTGTCATTAAAATGTTATAATGTCTTCATAACAGCCAATGTCAAAACCAACCACCTGAAAGTTGAATGTAATGTTAACCAATAAAGCTAGGTGGTTTCTTAAGTTTGATAATTAATCTGCTATGTCATGTTTAGGCTATTACAGGTTGTGTTGTCTTAGTAATGTCCAGTTGTCATGATAAAGACACAGACAGGTTATGATGTATTGGTTTATGTCAAGGTGTCATAACAAAGACATCTTAAACAATGTCATTTGCATTAAAAATGTCATAACTGAGCGAATGACACTTAATGACAGTTGTCATAAACATGCATAAAACCTTAATATTCATAACATGTCATGTCATGATTATGAAGGTGTCATGTTAGTCTTATGCACACCCCTTCTAGTAAAGTGTTACCAAACGTTGGCTATATATGGAATTTTCCAAATGCTATTAAACATTATTCATATTTTGACATGCATTCTGTGATGTATCATGTATGGACTGTATGTACAAATCAAATATACTAGTTACTAGAGTGAAAAAAGTGTGTTGTTGGAGATTTATTTTCTAAAAGCCAACAGGGTCAAAAGTGCCAGTAGTTGAAAAAACACCTAAATGATTTAAGAAGGTTCTTAACTATTGTGCAACAAAATACAGAACGTAGCATTTCTGCCATTCATGTAAATGACAGTTCTTGTTTCTCTCACAATCTCTGGACTCTGTTTGCAGGAAGAGGAGTCACTGCGTGCCCAGGTGAAGGATCTGGAGGAGAAGTTGGAGACACTGAAGATGAAGAGGATGGAGGACAAGATTAAGCTGAAGGAGCTTGAGAAGCACAAGATTCAGCTGGAGCAGCTGCAGGAGTGGAAGAGTAAGATGCAGGAACAACAAAACAAATTGCAGAAACAACTCAAAGAGGCCAAGAAGGTATTGACTATATTTTTACTACTCCGTAATAGTCCTGTATGTTGTGATAAGTGTCATTGTGTGGATAATGACGCTGACTCATATTAATGTAGGAAGCTAAGGAAGCTCTTGAAGCTAAAGAGCACTACATGGAAGAGATGGCGGATACAGCTGATGCCATTGAGATGGCCACCCTGGATAAGGAAATGGCTGGAAGAACGGGCCGAATCACTGCAACTGGAGGCTGACGCTCTAAAAGAGAGAGTTGAAGAGCTGACCATGGACTTGGAGATACTCAAACATGAGATAGAGGAAAAAGGTTCAAATAAATTCTCTTATGGTCAAGGTTGCATTTATTTAGTTTAAAATACATTAAAAACTGCTATATTGTGAAATAGAATTTCAACTTAAATAAACTGTTTATCATAAAGTGCAATTTATTCCTGTGATCCAGAGTTGAATTTTCAGCATCATTACTTCAGTCTTCAGTCACATGATCCTTAGAAAATCCTTCTAATATGCTGAGTTGGTGCTTTAAGAAACAATTTTAAAAACAAATGGTGCAGTTTCATAGTTTTATAGAAACAGGTTTCATATTTGAGAATTTATTTTCAGGAATTCTTTGATGAATAAATAGAAAGTTCAGAAGAACAGCATCTATTTAGAAAAAATCATATAAATAATAAATGTCTGTATTGATCAATTTAATGAGCCCTAGCGAAAATAAAGAAGTAGTAATTTAATACTTACTTTTAAATGGTAGTGTCCATTTCAGTACATAAATAACCACAATAATTAATTCAGGTTCGGATGGAGCAGCATCTAGTTACCATGTGAAGCAGTTAGAGGAGCAGAATGCTCGACTGAAGGAGGCTTTGGTGAGGTGAGTCTGTGTTCAGTACCATTGTTCAAATGATGTTACTTGATTTAATGATGCTTTGTGAAGATTATAATATCAATTTCTTTGTGCATTAGGATGCGTGACTTGTCAGCATCAGAGAAACAAGAGTATGGAAAGCAACAGAAACAAATGGAGAAGAAAAATGTTGAGCTGGATACACTTAGATGCCATAAAGAAAAACAACAGGAGGAAATGAAGATGGCTGAGAAAACTATCGATGAGCTCAAAGAGCAAGTGAGTTGTGCCAAAGTTCTTCAAAGTTGAACACTCAAATTTGCTATATTTACCATCTTACTTAAAGGGATAGTTCACTTTGAAATTAATTTTTGCTATGTTTTAGCTTACCTTGAGGGCATCCAAGATGCAGGTGTCTTTGTTTCCGCAGTATTTTAAATTTTTATATTTTTAGGTCAAACCGTTCTTGTCTGTCAGTCATATAATGCATGTATATGGGGTCCACCTTAAAGGGCATGCACAGAGAAGTCCAAATCAAACATGATTTAATGACTCGTAAATGTAAGTACACATTG
>JAQIUQ010007523.1:232500-262077 GCA_030378365.1 Hybognathus amarus
AATTTAATGCATCCTTGCTGAACAAAAGTATTAATTTTCTTAAATATAATAAATAAATAAATAAAAATATATCCTTAATACTTTTATACTAGATGCGATTACTTGCAATCACGATTAATAGAGTTGACAGCACTATTATATTACTAATCACATCTTAATTGCACACACACACACACATATATTTACAAACTTTTATGTTATATGCTACTGATGATCGATTTGACAGCACTAAATATAATATAATTAGGGCTGTCAAACGATTAATCGCGATTAATCGCATCCAAAATAAAAGTTTGTGTTTACATAATATATGTGGGTGCACTGTGTATAATTATTTTATTTATCTATGTACACACACATGCGTGTATATATTTAACAAATATTTTCATGTATATACTGTATATATATTTATATATAATTTATATTATATTTAATAATTAATAATTATTATTTCTTCTTAAATATACTTAATATTTGTGTGTATTTATATTATATATATATATATATGTATGTGTATATATATATATATATATATGTATATATACAAAATAATTATACACAGTGCACCAACATATATTATGTAAACAAAAACTTTTATTTTGGATGTTAATCGCAATTAATCATTTGACAGCCCTAAATATAATACAATTTAATATAATATAATATAAATGATGATGTGGGGATGTTATTTAATCTTTTTGGATCTTTTTTCAGATCTACGGGTCACAGGGCATAAACGCCAAGAGTGTCTGCGGCAGTCATGCAGTGTTGTCATAGCAACCATGAACAAGATGGCTACCGCTATGCAGGAGGGAGAATATGACTCTGACAGACCACAGAATGGAGTGAGTCTGGGTCCTCTTTTAGTTCGTCCTTCTGCCTGTATAACAATGATATGAATGTTTGTTGTGTATCTATCGTATAGATATCTCCTGTTGAAGTCCGAGCAGCAGCTCTAAGGGCAGAAATCACTGATGCTGAAGGACTCGGCCTCAAACTTGAGGACAGAGAAACTGTCATTAAAGAGCTTAAGAAATCCCTTAAAATAAAGGTAGAAACACTCACACTCAGACATATACTATTATTTGCACAAGATGACAAAAATGAAATGTAAAAACTGGTCTCGTTCATAGGGAGAGGAACTGAGTGAGGCCAGTGTGCGTCTCAGTTTGCTGGAGAAAAGCTGGACAGTTCGTCTAAAGATGCGGATGAGCGAGTGGAAAGATTCAGACGATCCTAGACGAGACTCATTCACTGCTGAAAAAGAAAGAGAGGTAAGAGAGGATGGGGGTTCTAGCACATATTTAGGCTGCAGTTGTCACCCTAACTCCTAATGTGGGTCTTAATGCCCTAGGATAGTGGTAGGGATACTATATTTTAAAAAGGCAATTAATAAGGGTATTATAATCCGTAGGGAGTTTGAGGAGACCATGGATGCTCTCCAGGCTGACATAGACCAACTAGAGGCAGAGAAAGCAGAGCTTAAGCAGAGAATCAACAGCCAATCAAAGATGACCATTGAAGGCCTAAGAGGAAGTCAAGCTTCTGGCATCGCCTCCATTGTGACTTGTGGCATCACTGCTGGTAAGATAAGGGAATCACAGCTTAAACTAGTTCAAATGTCTTTCTTAAGTCTTATTTTTAAACTGTCTAATATGTCTTCCATTGTTTGTATTCCATGTAGAAGAACAAAAAGGTAAATTTGTTGTCAGTGTGACATTTAAATATCTCCAGTTCTACACTCATGGTCTTTCTGTTCACTGCATGTGTGCATGCAAGTTATTCTTGCTTATGTTACTAGATATAATACTTAGTTTTACAAATATTTCATCATGCTTCCCTTTCATAATTTGCATGTGCTGTAATTTAGGCTTACTTAGTGCATGTCTCTTCATTACTGTCCTTTATTGCACAGAATGCTTGATTCTGATTGGTCAATCGTGACATTTTGCTCAAATAGTTTTAAAACTGTTTGATTGACTGATTTCCCACGCAACAGTTTCAGTTTCCTTCCTTATAGCTTTCTGCGTGGTATTTCAGGTCTACCATAAACTCTGCTCTTCAGATTTAGTCAATGAAACATGACAAAAATAAACTATTTAGGTAAAAAAATCATAAACTATTTTAGGTAAAAAAAAATCATAATGACTTAATTTGAGTTTATTTTTGTGCTAATGTGCATTATCACTTACATATATGCTTTGTAAGCCTATCTAATATTTAAATTATAATATTTGAAATGCCAATTATTATGATCTCCATTTAGTGGACTATTAAGAAAATCCTGAATGGATTTTATAAAATCCACCTTGAAGATCCTCCTCCAAGTTTTATTATAATAGTTTAATAAACACTGGTATAAACTGTAAAATTGTTTAATATAATTAATAATTAATATAAAAACTCTTTATTAGTGTTGAAAACAGTTGTGCTGCTTAATATTTTTGTGTTATACATTTTTTGAGGATGCTTTGATGAACAGAAAGTAATGAAATATAATCTTTTGTAACATTATACATGTCTTTACTTTCACTTTTAAATTTTCACAATGTAATGAGTCCTTCCATTAATTTCTTTAAAAAAAAATTGTACTGACCCCAAACGTTTTAATGGTAGTCTATATAATTTTTTAATGTATATTTTAGAGAAATATATCAGTTGTGTCTGTCTTTGTTAATGTGATAGTTCACCCAAAAATTGTATCATTATTTACTCACCCTCAAGTTGATGAGTTTCATTGTTCTGTTGAACACAAAAGAAGATATTTTGAAGAATGTTTTGGTGGTAGCCATTGACTTCCATAGTATTTTTCCTACTGTCTTGTAGAACAACATAAGGATGTGTGATACTGAGTAAATGATGGTAAATGATGACAGAATATTTATTTTTGGGTAAACTAGGCCTTTAACATGTAATTCAATAGGTGTGTGTGCAGCTGCAGGAGTGCAAGTGATGGAATTCTCCCCTGCTGACTCAGCAGATTGAAGCTCAGCGACTCAGCATAAAGCACTTGAAGAACGAGAACAACAGACTGAAGGTCTCTCCTACTTCCCTACAAGCACATTTCCCCAAATTGTGGCATTTAGTCTCACATTTGTTTTTGTGCGTGTGTATGTGTGTGTGGACTGCAGGCAGAAAGATGCGTGCTCAGCTGGCGTCTCTCACTCCTCTGAACGTGCCAAAGCTGGGCTGGAGAGAGGGCTGCAGGCCGGAGGTGTTGTCTAGCGCCCTCTACCGAAAAACAGACCAACTACTGGACACCCTGCTCCAGATGAGTGCCAATGTGAAAGTAGTGGACATCACAGGGAAATCTCCAGGTGTGTCATAATTAGACTTAACAACATAGATTTCTGTGGTTTTACATGAATTATTTAACGCGTATGTGTTTTGGTTAACAGTGAGTCCCAGTGCGCAGCTCCTAGAGCAAACTGCAGAGACTGCAGTCGCTCAGTGACACCCTCGATAGACTTAAGGTAAAACAAAAATGCTTCAAAACCATAGACATCATTTGCATGTCTCTTGTATTTACGTAAGAAATTTCTTTGAAGGATGAGGTTGCTGAACATGTAGTGACTCACAGGCCTGGTGCTCAAGCCTCGTCCGATTTTGCCACTTTTTCCCTGCACTTCGTTTGTGAAGGTAAGACAGATGCATAAAATGACATTGATCCACATCGTTTTGGTCTGTATAAATCTCTCATTCTTTCTCTTTCCACTGTCAGGCAAAGGAGGAGAAGAAAGGAGATGCTGTGTTAGTCGGCCGTGTGATGATGCCTTGCGCCCAAGGGCAGGAACAGGTGCATCGTCTGGTGCTTTCACAGACACAGTTACAGAGAGTTCATCGCCTTCTCCAGACTTAAAATGACCCGTCGCCTCTTTACAAAATATGAAACCTATTCAGTCAATCTCCAAAACCCCCAAATTTAAAACAACAGATATCCCAGCTGACATGGAACATTCTCAGAACTTTGGTTAATGTTTTTGTCTGACACGTTTTAGCTGGATGTTTGTATGACGTTATTAACAAACGTTCTTCCAGTAACATTAATAGAATGTTTATTCAACATTATCTGGTCTTTAATAATGTTCTCAAAATGTTAGCACAAAAACCTTATTCATACATTGTTCGTGGAACTTTTTTTTTCTGAAACGTTTTATTTGGACATTTGTATGTCCATGTCTTTCTTTCTTCAGTCGAAAAGAAATTAAGGTTTTTGATGAAAACATTCCAGGATTTTCTCCATATAATGGACTTCAATGGGAACCAAACGGTTCAAGGTCCAAATGAGAGTTTCAGTGCAGCTTCAAAGGGCTTTAAACGAGACCAGACAATGAATAAGGGTCTTAGCTAGCGAAACGATCGGTCATTTAAAAAATAAATAAAAAAGTCTAAGTTTTATAAGCATAAATGCCTTGCTCTGTTCTGTGATAAGCGTCGTGACTCTCCTGTTCAAACTCGTTCATCAACATGAACAAATCTTTTTTTGAGTCATGACTTCGAAGGGTCCTAGGTAAGACCCTTATTCATTGTCTGGTGTCAGTTTAAAGCCCTTTGAAGCGTCACTGAAACTCTCATTTGGACCTTGAACTGTTTGGTTCCCATTGAGGTCCATTATATGGAGAAAATCCTGGAATGTTTTCATCAAAAACCTTTAATTTCTTTTCGGACTGAAGGAGAAAGACATGGACATCTCTGTGATGACATGGGGGTGAGTAAATCATCAGCAAAAGTTTTTTTTAAAAGTGAACTACTCCTATAACGGGAACATTAGCAAAATGTTCTTAGAATATTTTTTGTCAGCTGGGATTATGGAGAATGGATATATGGCCACAAACCAGTGCTTCATTTGGTGAAGCACACACAAGTCAAGCATCTGCAAAGCTTTGAGTGTGTTTATCTACCACACCAAAATTTGTGAAAATGATACAAAAAGGTTACAGATTTTAAACATGAGACATGCTGAGGATGTTTTATTAACAAGGCATGAAATAGATGATTCAGCATGACCCCCCGCATGAATACCTTTCCTGATTTGGATTTCCATTGACCCATGGTTACAAGTATTTGGCTAACAGGATTTCAATTTCAACCATGCTACGTGTTTAATTAGTGGTGTTTTCCAAGTGATTAGACTTATGATTTTCAACTGACGGACGATAAAACGGGAAAAAAATCCAATAAAATAGGTGGAGAGACCAGAGCCATGTGATTCGACCAGTAAACAACCACCAAAAACCCTGGTAACCACCTAGCAATTGCATCGCAACACATTAAAAAACAATTAAAACCTTATAGCAATGCTCTGGCCACTACCTGAAACAAGCACTGCTTACATTTTCTTCTGAAAATTTAAAAATAGGATGAAAATCTAGTTGACCAGTCTGACTAGTCTGGTCTCATTACTTTTGTTTGGTTAATTTTTAGTTGATTTCGATTGGGAATGCCCATGCAAATTTGGTGGATTCTCCACATTGAGATCGAGAGAAAGCTGCTCGATTGAAAGTGATTCTGTGTTCACTAATTAATTCAAATTTCACTAATGTGACCTAAAAAGTAGAGTTGGCATTTTTTTCATAAACATTTTTTGTTATTCTGGTCAAAACACTCTTCACATCCTGATAGCAATCAATAATAGAAGTGCTCTAAATATAAAAAATTTAAATCTTCCGTAGAAGTCTCAGGACCGAAAAATGTTCATCCAATCATTGCATTCGGTCAGTGTTTGTGTTTCCATACCTCTGCACACCCTGCTGCGCAGACATCACACGTCATCAGCGCGTTTCGTAAGGATAAAGACAGTCACAGAGCGCCGCAAACGAACTGTATCCACCTTTGCCATTCCCTCCTGACCCAAAACAGCAAACTTATGCTGCATTCACGCCATGTCGTAACTGTAATTACAGGATGGCAACCCGTGATGACCCGACACTATCAATGCCAAAATTAGGCTGCAGCGGTCAGGTGGTAAAAGTCAGAGCTCTTTTCGATGTTATTGTTCATGATTATTGTAAATTTATGTGCTTTGAGACATGAGGTAATGCCGTCTAAAGGCCCGTACACCGGGACAAATATCAGCGCGTTATTCGTCAGCGTTTTTCAACACGTTTTTTGTGTTTCACACCCAATCGAATTTTCGCCAGAGGTGGAAAGTAACGAATTACATTTACTCGCGTTACGTAATTGAGTAGTTTTTTTGTGTACTTCTACTTTTTTAAGTAGTTTTTAAAATCTGTACTTTTACTTTTACTTAAGTACATTTTGTTTGAAGTATTGTACTTCGCTACATTTTAAATCATATCCGTTACTGAGTAAAAAATAATAGTACACGGGGAGAAAAAAAAATCACACTCCGGAAACTACTGCATTGGTTGAAAGGCGGGAGAACAAACGCGCAAGAAAGGTGGCAACAGACCCATAGACAGACCCAGGTGAAGCTGAAAACGAATCGCGCTCGAATTCTTATGAAACGAATTATGTCCTCGAGGATTTGTTTGCTAAAAATGTGGACGCAAAGTGGCTGCAAAAGGAGGATATAGGACACTACCCCTCCTGCAGATAAAGGTATGTGCCGATTATAACTTCGAATGACTTACGTGATGCAGAGGGAATCCCGAAATCCAGTCATGAAAGTGGAATTATACACTTAACGCATCACGTAAAACATGCAAAATAATGGATAGATACATGGAAAGTAGAACTGTGCAATAAATCCAATCGTGTGAATATTTAAGCACAAAAATACTGCATGTAAATGTATAACCCTATTTGTTCTGCTGAGCTGCGCCGCGTTTTGTCTACTAAGTTAACTTAGTACATAATCAAGTATGCGTGACATTCATGTGCTGTGTCTGAAATCTCCACTCAAAGCACTACTCCCTAACCCCTATGTTGGGGGTAGAGAGCAGAGCACTATATAGTGAGCTCACCAGCATAATAGAAACACCACTTTCGGACACTACTCGATCGTCTCTCTGCGCCGTTGATTACATTACCTGTCAGCTGGTGCCCAGTCGGCTCTGGGCTAAATAGATTTTTTAAAATAAATACATTACATTATACTGAGCTTATTTCTCCAAAATTTAAAAACTAAAAGTGATTTCTGGCCGTTTTTGTTATAATGCACTACTCCACACATTATTATAACTTATTTTTACGATCCGCACAATGCATGATGGTGTAGGACTTTGTTAGTGACCATCGGTTGTAAACATGGTTGTACACTACTTTTCAAAATGCATTCTGGGATACATTGAGAGGACTATATAGGGTATAATAATCATCACTATACATTCGGACAGCACTACAAAATGGCGAGCTCACTATATAGTCCACTAAATAGTGAGGAGTGGGACATTTCGGACACAGCAATGGTGTTTTCAGCGTCTCGCAAACAATTTGTGAATATGAACATTTCCAGAGCTGCTCTGAGAGAACGCCTAATGGGCATTTTCATAATTTTATTTGAGAAAAAACGTTTTTTTTTACACTTTTCTTCACTTTTGGTCTTCACTACAACCCGTCAAAATAAAAGTTGGGTTTCACTATGAGAAATTATGACAGAAATATATTACTATTGTAGGCATACAGAAGAACGTAGCCTACCTCTCAAAATAATAATAATAACAACAACAATATTAATACATTTCATTATTTAAAGGAATATTTTTTTTGTCCATGGTTTAATTTAGTAAATCTGTTTTTGCAGCGCTTCCCCCAAAAATAAAAGGACACAAGTTTAAATTTACATTTGATTACCACCGTTTTTGATAATATATTTGTATTAAATCAAAGAAACATTAATTTTCTGAATAAAATACATTTCATAGGACAATATAATTCTTAAACATTTTAATAAATAATTAATGCTAAAAATAAGTTGTCATTATCAATTATCGAATTTGATTTATTAGACATGTTTTGTTAAAATTTTAATAAACAAAACAAACAAATGGTTTCAAGTTTACTATAATTAAAAGCATTTGTTCAACCAAATAAAAACCCTGTTTTCGTAATAATTTTAACTGATGATAATAATTTATTTAATAATTGATTAATACTGTAAACCATGGTATTTTCTGAGCCGTTATCATACTGTGAAAATCTCATACCATTACAACCCCACACGGGGATTCCTCCACCCCGGTGTTAAAAAAGTAACTCAGTAACTTTTACTTTGAGTAAATTTTAAATGAGCTACTTTTTACTTTTACTTGAGTAGATTTTTAGACCAGTACTTTTACTTGTACTTAAGTAAAATTTTATTGAAGTAGTAGTACTTTTACTTGAGTAGCATATTTTATTACTCTTTCCACCTCTGATTTTCGCTGACGATAAGAGCCGAGTGAACATGCAAATTCATTCTCTGACATTAGATGGCGCCAATTTGCTCTGTAATACCACTCCATAACAGTTCTCTTTTCTCAAGATGTTTGTAGCCCCTGTCGCGTTTGTCATATAGTTCTTTATGTTCTAGCACCAACGAGAACAGCAGCTCTACATTCATCTTGCCTTGCTCTCCTCGTCTTATTTCTTCCTGTGTAGTGTGTAGACGGCGACCTGCTATGACGGCGACACGTATATCTTCTTCGCCGTTGCATATGTGTGCTCGACAAGACCGTTTTGTTTGAGTGCCCCCAAGTTGTGTTTTACTGTAACTTCAGAAGCTTCAAACACGTGAGCAAAATCTCATTGGTCGGATAGTTTTTGACGCGGCGCATCAAACAAAAAAAAACAAACCCGAGGCGTTTTTTTTTTATTACGCTTTACGCGTGCCGTTTTAGCGTTGGTGTGAACACTCACATTGCCGCCCATTGTTTAGTCACAAGGCGTTAAACGCTGGCGAAAACGCGTGCGAATTGCTTGGCTAGCCGCTCTGAAATTGCCTACCCTACCTTTAATAATGAGGTTTTTCAGATATAAAACTGAGTATCAAACATTTGATTTTAATCATTTCATAAAGTAGTGCATTCAGTACATTCTGAATCGGGAGGCCAAAGATGGACAAATTCCCAGTTTTAGGGCTCTATTTATTTAGCACGTCAATTAATGCAACTTAGAACCAATTCGATTATTCTCTTTAAAACACATCAGATGCAGTGATCGCCTGGCACAGCACTCTTAATACTCAAAATAGTTATCCAGGTGTCAGAAAGACAGGAAAGAGAGTATGCTTTTCAAATAAATATTAAGTCAAAGATTTAACAGCTCTGTGTGCTCAACTGTGATGCCTGAATGTGCCATGCCAATGTGCTTCTGTAAAGAAAATACTATTGTCCTTTCGAGTGAATGATCTGATTTAGTGCCAAGCAAGGGCGAGATAAAAACAGGTGAATGATGCTGTGGGCTCAAATAAAAAGAGGACATTAGACTACAATATTTATTAACTGTTGTATATTTGCTCCAAGAGCTTGTCAGTATTCAAGTGGTCTTAAGTTAGCAATGGTTTGCTTTGTTACTATTAATTTATTAACCTATTAACTGTATAAAATGCATACTGTTGCTTACAGTATTGTTGAATGTGTTGGCATATTGTGAATTAATTTAAATAAATTATTATGCCATTAATTACATATCGCTTGGCTTTATCTTTTAATACAAATATCGCCTCATTAGTGTAGGGTTCGCTTCATCAGAATTATCCACACATTGGATTTGGCCCCTCCTGACACATCATAGCTTTCATAGATAAAGCTAATGTGATACATAGGACATACAGTATTTGCATTGACGCAACGAAATAGCTTATACAAAACTGTTTGCATAAGAACCATAAAAAGGGTGATAGCTAAAACTTGAACAAATGCGTCCTCTTCATGTTGTTCTTACAAAAACTGATCTGTTTACCACAGTAAAGAGCAGCACACAACTTTGCGTCTCTTGGAACTGAAGAATATGTTCTTTTTAACATGGCATCAGATGGGATATATTAATCACAATTGAATTACAAACCACCAGTGTGATTTTGCAACCTATGGATCCCACCACACTATTGGGCGGTAATAACACCGGCTCCTCACAGCAATGGCACCAGCAGAGAATACCAGATCCAAGAGATCATCAGATGGATCACATTTGCTGTTGGACTTCCAGGAAGTCGGCGTCTCTATCTACCTCATGGGCATGCAGGCAAAAACTGGCAAGGCTGCTCCTGTCTACCTCATCAGCCTGCTCGCATCCGACATCTTCAACATCCTTGGACGGCCGAAGGCGTGCTGTGGAGGACACTAAGAATACCAGTATGCAGAATATGGATATATCCTCCCTGATATTCTACTTTGGCATTATTTCCAACATCGTGTTCATGGTCTGCGTCGCTCAGGAGCGATATCTGTTGGTAACCTGTCCACAATATAATGCATTCTGCATGAAAATCAAGCAGTTCGAGCATGATTTCATTGGCTGTGTGGGCAGCTCCGGCTGCAATACTCTTCCTTGCTTACCAAGAATATTTCGTCTTGTTTTCCATAGCACTTCTTCTCCCACTACCACTCCTAGTGTTTTTCTTTCTGGATTCTTTCAGAGTCATATGGTGTACAAAACGGCGAGCACCTGTGACTGACAGAAACAAGATTCTGGGTATGCAGGTGGCCATCTTGAGTAATTACAGCATGATTTACCTCCCCTTTGTCCTAAATACACTGTTCAAGGCATTGTCTCTAAGCTCCTATGTTTACTACTTGGGACTTGTAGCTGATCTTCTTCTCCATTTTGGCCCACTTTTGGACCCATTCCTCTCAATCCTTCTTACCAATGGAATTAGTGACATTTTGAAAGCCTTTCCCTGCTGTGCGAGGATGAAAACACAGGAGAATGTGGAGATTGTGAATACAGACACTGTAGAAACAGTGTCTGGTATGTTAACTATACTCTGAGAATAATGTTCGTAAAATTGATAATTAATACTAATTGATAATTTTACTAATATTTTGATTGTTACATTTTTACAGCTTAGTTTAAAGGGTTGCCACCCAAAAAATAATATTTTGTCACATTTACTTACTCTCATGTTGTTTCAAACCTTGCTTTCTTCTGTAAGACACAAAAGGAGATGTTTTGAGAAATGTCTCAATGGTTTTTTGTCCATGCAAAAACATTCTTCATAATATCTTCTTTTTTATGGTCTACGTAAGAAAGTCATACAGGTTTGAAACAACATGAGGGTGAGTAAATTATGACATTTTTTAAATTTTAGTTTGATCTATCCTTTTATGATTATTCAATGCCAGAAATATGTTCAATGTTATCCCAAAAACACTGCATAAGAAGACAAGCAAACAGCTAAAATTGTTCAAATTTGCCATTATAATAAACTTAATTGATATTGGTAACTCTTAAGTTCTACTAACAGGTTCTCTCATTTGAAAAATATTCGGCTTGACACAAAGGTTGAAATAATGTTTTATGACAGATTTGCTACTGAATGCCCTTTAGCTGTAATGTGTAAAATATTGATGATATACAGTAATTTAGTGCACTGTAATAACCTGTTTAGATATTTAAAGAACAGTTCACCCCAAAAAAGATCATCATTTATCCTATATATATTTAACAGCATTCTTGTATGTTATACATTGAGTTATCAAAATGAACTCTTGTTACGAGAACTTGTATACTTGTATCTTTAATATTCATAAAATGGAATACAAATGTTGTCCCAAGTACATAGAAGACTCTAAAAACTAAAAAGGTGTAAAACATCAGAGGAAGGACTCATAAGATATTAAGTCTGCCACTAAAACCGAACCGGTTGAGAGAAAGAGTGCAGAGCTCTCTGAGCATGTAACGGTAAAAATCTTCAGGCACAGTCACCATAGTGTGGGAGTCATTACAAAAGTGAGGAGATTTGGCTTTTGTAATCCGCACACAACAACACAATCATATACGGATTGGAACACAAGAAATCTGTAAACAAATGTTCTCCATAAAAAAGGTCTCTGACTAGGCGCTTTCTTTTGGGATAAGGGGAAAAGGCTTGCGAGCATCTCCAGCGTAAGAAAAGCATTAAAAAAATAAAAACGGTGATTGAACAGAGCCATTGTATTCAAGTCCTGAGTTTTTTTAAAAACGAAACGTAAAAGGCCAAAAAAATGTAAAATTTTAAAACACTGATGAACCCAAGGAAAGTTTAACAGTAAACAAGATTGATAGTTTCCAGGCCCGTGACGGTCACTTGAGTGTACTGAAATCAGAAGGTGGGCTTCATCCAGTCCGCTGGTGGATTGCTAGTCTCTCAGGAGAAGGGGAGAGGGGTCTATTGGCAGCAGAAGCTGTGGTCAGCTCTAACCAGAGGTGGCCTGTCAGTCAAGGCAGCGGGGTTCATCGGCGCGGTTGGTGTCGGGTAGGTCTGGGAGCGGGTGCCACGGCACAGGAAGGCGTTGAGGCAGAAGCCGCAGCATCCTCGGCCTCCTCTAGCTCTCCCTGGAGCTCCTGACTAACACTGGACTGCAGTGCCGCCGGCGTCAACCACTCCTTTGGCAGACAGCTCTGAAGGAAGGGCACACATGAGCTGAAGTAGGCCAGTCGGTTCACCCAGCGTGGGATTTCTCGACCACAGAGGATCTGGGGCAGATGTGAGGAGTATATGGTGAGATTTTTGGCTCTTTATGGTGCTAGATTAATGAACATACTTCCCTCGGCTTACCTCTGATAGTGCTGAGGAAAAGTGATTGCAGTTCTTGTGCATGAGGTGGTAAGCGTTCCCCTTATATTCCTTCCCCATTTCCTCCACAATTCTCTCCACATCCTCTTCTGCGAAGTCTGTGCTCCCTAAAACAATGGCCTCTCTGAGAAAGCAAGTAGAAAGTTAAGAGAGAGGCTGGAGTTCTCACAAACATATCCTTTCAGTCTGATCGCTGTGGAGATAAAATACTCTGACTCACTTGAATTTGAATGTATCTCCGAGCTCTGTGGCTTCACCAGGTGTTATCTCAAATATACCTGAAAAAGGATAAGGATGTCCTCCATAGGCAAACTCTGCAACACAAGAGAAAGTACGAGTTAGAGGTGTATGATATGACTATTAGAACCATTAACATGTCTTCACGGTCTGCATTTACAGTGAGATTGTTAGTATTGTGCTACAGTGCAAATATTATGATTTGCAAGCATTTTAACGCCTTGCCAGTTTAAACTTTCAAATCATTTTACACGCACACTATTCTGATATACGGTTTTCAGAGCGCACACACACGAAGCGTGTAAACAGGAAGCCAGCTGTCACAGCACATGAGCACTGGACCAAGTTTTTTTTCTTGTTGTCTCTGTCAAATAATGCAAGGTAATGTCAAAACACACAAGGTTCACATAAAAGTAGTCAGTTATACTGTATCTTAAGTGAATGTAATTTGTTTAAGATTACATTAGATCTTTAGATTCAGTCTTAAAGTGAACAATAAACCCAATAAACCTGCTGCTGTGTGTCAATGTTAATCAAACAAAGGAAAAAAACAATTAACTCACTGCTCTTGGCTGAAGAAATTTCATTTAATTCGCTGAAGACTATGCAGTGTGGTTTATTTTTTATTTTTATTATTAAATTACTTACTTGAATGCTGCTATAAAATAGACCTATTGTTCATGAAAATGTTTAAGCAGTGTTTCTTTCATTTGTATTTATCGTATATTGTATATCTTTAAGTAGTTTGTATCCTTGTACTTATTTTAACTTATTTAAAAAAAAACGTAAAGATTAAAATAAATTAAATAAAGTGAAATAACCGCCCCTACTTTGGCCTAAATGGTCCAATAGGTTATGTTTTTCTTTTGTTTTGTTTCCTTGTAGGGCTTATTTATATATTTATTTAGTTTTAATTTGTTTTATATATGTTTTAGTACTTAGTAATTTAGTAACGTTAACTTATTTTATTTCAGTAAATTGCCATGGAAACATTTTAATTTTAATTCATAATATTTTTTTATTTAATGACTCGTGAATTTAAGTACACACTGATGGCCTAAGATGGCCACAGTACAGCCGTCGGACTGATCTGAATCAGATGTCCAACTGAACCGAACTGAATCGTCTTCCAGACGTTACGCCGGAAGTAATCTCTCGCACGTTTACACGGAGATATTCGGAAGTTTTACCTTTCACTAAACATATTTAGATATATCGAAATCGTCTTCCATTGCAATCTCCTGTATATCTAAATATGTTTAGTGAAAGGTAAAACTTCCGAAATCTCCTTGTAAACAATGCGTGACCACTTCCGGTGTAACGTCTGGAGACAGGTTTAGTTTGGTTCAGTTGGACATCTGATTCAGACCATTTCGACGGCTGTTAACAAGAGGTAAAAAATATATAAATACTGTTCGTTTTCTCACACAAACCCCTCGTTTCGTGTCCTTAGGCCATCAGTATATACAACTCACGAGTCATTAAATGTTTAAACATGTTTAATTTTGACTTCCCTGTGCATGCTTTTTGAGGTGGACCTAAACCTGCATTCTATGACTGATAGACAACAACGGTTTAACAGAAAAATGTCAAAATTGAAAATACTGTGGAAACAAAGACACCTTCATCTTGGATGCCCTTGAGGTAAGCTAAAACATATTTTTAAAAAAAGTCAGTAGTTCAAAAGTTTTCTATCTATCTATCTATCTATCTATCTATCTATCTATCTATCTATCTATCTATCTATCTATCTATCTATCTATCTATCTATCTATCTATCTATCTATAAGTTCGAATAGCAAACTTGGTTGATTCGTATCTTGAATTAATAGTGCAAGTAACATCTGCTAAAAACACCTTAGTTTGTGTCTTTATTTTGAAACATAACCTGTAAGGCTGTGGGCTCTTATTTGTCATTTTGATCACACAGAAGAAGATATTAAAGAATGCCAATTGAAAATAAATGCCAAACAAAACAACTTTTCATCTTAGTAATAGTGAACTGGAAGCTTTTGGAGGCAGAAACCATACAAAATGTCAAGGTCTTTTCCTGTTGCATCAACAGATTATCTATGATGTGAGGTTTAGTCATGTTTAGACACCCCCTTCTTTCTTTGAAGTAGTCATGATGCAAGTTAACTGTACTTCTGAGTAGCTTGACTCATTTGTGTCTGAGTCATATCGTGAACCTTACCTCTGCCATAGATCTCAATTCCTGAGTGAAAGACTCCAATTCCCAGAGAGGTAGTGAACTCATTGATCCAGTACTATAAGGAAAGATAACAAGTCTGAGCGACATACTGCCACATGGTAAATGTTTTTCAAGGACAACTGGAATGATTTGCAATGTTAAATCCAAAAAGCATGAAACAAATGTGTCTTTATACTCAAAATAGATTCTATATTTCCATAATAAACCATTCTAAATTATGGAATACTACCACATTCTTAAGGCATCTTAAAGCACTATTAAACCAAAACATTGAATAAACACAAAAGGGATGGGGGATTTGTGGAACTAAATGTGCGTTACAATTCTGTGGAAACCTCTTCATCTTTTTGAAATTTTCTGTGGGTGGCCCAAATATTTGAAGTGAATATACATGAGCTATAAACATATCAAAAATTATTCACAATATATATGTGGACAAGGTTTTAAATGAATGGTTTTCTAATGCACATTATCTCTACAATCACTCTACTAATCCATCCTGATCTGCTATGCAAACATTAAAGTATGCTGATTTCAAAACGATTGTTGCATTTAAAATGAGCAAACATTCATTTCAGAGTAATGCAAGGATATGTACAGACAGGCAAAGTGACTAAGCCCTTGACAAACCCTTACATCCAAATCCATCCCATTAACAAGTCTGTTAAGTTGTAGGTTGCAAGGAAGTACCTGACAGCTGCTTTCAATTGATTATGTGTCACCAGAAAATAAGATGAACAATGCTTTTCAGCATTAAGTGTGCAGCAGTAAATTATCTAGCCTAATGCATTCATACCTAAAAGTAGCCAAGATGCATATTGCTCCAAAATATAAACTTAAGGATTTTGGCACAGTGTAAAATTATTTGTTTTGTTGAAACAATTTAAAATAAAAGAAAAAAAATAAGTGTAAGGGATGAGAGAAATTAAGCAACTAGACAGTTCTCCACCTACACCTCATTCATTGTTGTGAAATAAGATACTTATCCTCATGGCCTCAATTGTGTCAAAGCCTATTATACATATCCTTCATCACAAAACTGGGGATTAGTCTCTCTGTGATCAGCAACTAGCTTCTAAGTGTGATTTTCAGCAAGAGTACTCCCATGGCAATAGAGAAAATAAAATCTACAAGTTCAAACTTGAACTATGTGGGAGATCTCACACTGATAAGTTTCTATGGGAACTGCTGTAGACAAGGCGGACCTTTAATTTGTTTAATTTGTTAATTTAAGTTGTTTGGCACCATTGACTTTCATAGTAAAAAAAAAAAAACTATGGAAGTCAATGAATGCCCCACAACTGTTTGGTTCCAATCGTTCTTCCAAATATCTTCCTTTGTGTTCAGCAGAAGAAAGAAACTCATACTGGTTTGCAACAACTTCTGCCAAAAACATTAGCACTGGCAATTTTCCCATCTCTAGCTAAATGGACTGTGTAAATCTCCTATATTGTTTATACGCTTAAGTTAACAGTTTGTAAAGTGATTCCCATCCAAATTACAATTACTTGACAATTTCTAAAAAAAAACTGGGACAGCTCAAATTTCTAGTCTTAATCTTTATGTGAGAACATAAGCTTAAAATAGCCCAACATAAGTGAGGAGGCCTAAGGAAAGTATACATTTCCATGACCCTGTTTCAAGGGGTCAATGAGACACATGAGACAGACTAAATCTTTAAATGGAGACTATTCACGTTACTTAGAGATCAATGACACTTAGAAGGTATGGTCAATATTACCGGTCAATTTTCTATAGTCTCCTTTCAGCCCACAATGCATTTGGGGTAAAATGATGTTTATGAATAATAGGCCTTCCACAACACAAAGGGACTATTTTAATTGCTGCACATAATATTTGACATAATGTAAAGTAAACCATTATTAGATAAATAGATAAAACAAAACAAAAAAATGTATTGGTTACGTAGCGCCGCCTTATTTCCCCACTTATCTGGGTACCCTGGGAAACCGATAGGTGCGCACGATATTAAAAAGGGTTACCCGTACGTAAGCTAATTTACGCAATACTAGAGAATCTCTCGTAATAAGAGAACGTATCGGTTACCTAACAAAACCTTGGTTCTCTATACTGCCCTACAAAGGCAAAGCGCAGTAGCTACACATTTGGTCAAAAATGAGTTAAGACTTGTAATGGGCTTTATGACGTGTTCTGTCTTAAAATATCTCGGTTAAATTATGGCCCGTTTCGGAAGATGCATTACCACTTTATCTACCCATAAGTTAACATATTTGACTGGCTGGTATAAAAACTTTAAAGGCTTTTTCTCCATTTCTTTGTTTGCGTAGTTACTGCACTTTGTCTTTGTAGGGCAGTATAAAAGAGGGAAAGAGTATTGCGTAACCAGTGGTCGTGCCACGAGCGAGATATTGTTAATCCGTGAACAACGAGCCCTGCTTATATATGCTATGCCACGCCCGTCGCGGCTGTGGCGTATGAAGGCGGGGCGCCTTCATTGGTCGAGATGTCACGTCGGGCTCACTGGTAGGCTGTGCAGTTCCCGCAGGGCAGCCTATGAGCATGCAGGACAGTCTGCTCTAGTGTTGCACGGTGCACCGATACTTCAAAAGTATCGCGATACTCGGAAATTAAAAACCTCACGATACCTAAATTTATTAGTATCGATACTTTTATGAATGACCGCGTTCCAGATTTGTAAGAGACGTATTTCATGTTGCTGTGTGCCACGCACGCTTCCAGTCTCTCCCTATGAACGTCTGTGTTTCTCCTCACGCACGCAGCAAAGAAGCTGCAGCTGTAATGAGACGAACACTACCGCGAGACGGCTGCATGCGCGAGCACACGTGATACAGTGGCCGCCTGTCAGTAGCGGAGTGGCAATCCGGAGAGTCAGATCTTTTCCCGGTGGGCCGGTAGTGTTTCGAGGTCGCGAGGGCCGGTCTGATAGTTATACATTGCAAGTTATTAGCAACACAATCCAGCGGCCTGTACACAATAGTCTCTGCAACGGCGATAGTTTGAAGCGCGCGTCCGTGTGAAGACGGTGCGCGACTGGGCAAGCTGCAAAAGACTCTGTATCCATGCAACTGATAGCAGCGAAAAAGAGCGCTCTGCTTGATTAAATAAACAACAACAACAGATTTTAGCGCTAGATCTCTTATTTAATAGCGAACTAAATGAATTATCTGCTAGTTAACTGGAGATGTTTCATTTATTTTTGTATTAGGTGTACAACTTTCCCCCCAACTTTCATAGATAGCATAAATAATTTGCAAGCTGCTAAAATAAAGGATACAAAACATCAGCAAAATGATCTATCGGCTATATGATTATAATCAGAGCATGTTTGTCAGTGATTTATTTATATTAGGTTATTACAGCATTAAAGAGCACATACGTTAAGGAAGTGCATGTGAAACGCCTTGTAAGAAATACTTTAATTTTCAGGAAAAGTATCGAAAAAGTATCGAAATCGCAATACTTGACTTAGGTATCGGTATCGAAACAATAATTTTGGTATCGTGACAACACTAGTCTGCTCTATGTTTGCTAGCTGCTGCACTGCATTGACAATGAATACAAAATTAAGGATATTTTTTGGCTTCAATATCTTGAAAACATGAATCTTTCCCCGTAGCGTAAGCTAACTTACGCAAATGCGAGAGAACCTCTCGTAAGAGAACATATCCCATCGTTTAACAACCTTGTAACTCACACTCACAGTAAGTCTGTCTTTAATAGTTTATAAATAATAGTTAAAAATCCCCCATGGAGAAAACTACTGCTACTTCTGTAACAGACTGTTTGATTATTTCCACTCGTCTCGCTCTGAAACTCGGGCTGGGAATGGAAAAAATGAAGCGGGAGTTGTACGCGAGTGATTACATATCTGTCGCTCTTCTCCACTTATGTACGATATTCCAGTCCGGAATTTATTATTTTCCGTGCTCGTTGGCACCATAGGTTGACACGCTTGTAAGATATTTTAAAACGTTCTGAAACGCAAGGTAAGTTACTTGATATTAATTATTTATTATAGGACTATAACATAAATGTTACTGCAATTTTGTTTTGCTGTAGTGTTATGTATAACTCAGTCTTATTTGAGTCCAGAAGTTCTCTTATTCGCGTGATACTGATTAATTGAACATTTTCGAAAGCAGGCAGAATAGAATACAGAGTTTAGCATGACTTTTTAACAGCAGTCTCAGATCACACAGGTGGATTCAAATGACAGTTGAATTAACTGGGTCGCAGCTTTCAGATAGATTGTGGTAACTTATACAGCTGATCAACTTGATGACCTTTTACTGCAGATGTGTGGTTAGACTTAATGTAAATGTTGTTAAATGAAATAAAGGATGAATCCTCGGATATACTGCCAATGAAATGTTGCAAAAAAAAAAAATGTTATCTATATCTCAAAGCTTGCTGACATGGTTGTGCCTCAAACCCTAGTAAACTGTCGTACGCGTTCAAACGTGTCCAAAATGCTCCCGAAGTAGGCAGCTCGTATTGTTTTACGGACACAGCCATTGGATGTGTTGGATTAACGCCAATTCTAGACACCTCGTCACAGGAGTGAGTTATAAGTGTTTGTTTTAAAGGCACCTACCATATCATAAACGTTCAGAATAACCGGCTCGTTTGCCATCACAGGTTGATAACGTTATGTGTTTTTCTTTCACTTTAGCTGCTGCTGCTGCGGTTCTCCTCCTCTGTTTTTCTTTCAACTCTATTTCTTAGCACCCGGAATTATGTTTCCCCCCTTGTAAGCACCGCTGCTGCGTCCTCTTGACTTTTGCTGGATTGAAACAGTTTAGAGACATCTATGAGCTGGTCCTGAAAGGGGTTTTCATTGATTGAATTTTTAGGCCACTTCTATTTAGTCCAGCTACAGGGAGTAGCGACGCTGCTAGGCTAACTAACTGCCATTTAGCTTCTTGACCAGCGGAGGCAAAAATGAACGGCACACAAAAGATAAAAATATCCGTGAAGTCTCAGCCATTCAGACGACGAAGTGATATTTACAGTGAACGGAAATGAAAGCAGATCTACTTAAGATAAAAAGGAAGACGTTTAGCACCAGCGATGTGAGCAGCCACCCCCGTTTTATGTCTGATGATGATGATGATAGTGCGGGTGAACTGAGTGCGCGTGCCTGATGATGCTGCCCAGCCTCACAGCAGTGCATTACTGCCACTCTGATGCTTTTATAGAACAAAACACCCTCCACACCATTACATTACTGTATCCTATCGATATACACCCTTACAGTGTTAAAATCAAATATGTAAACATTTTACTAATACATATTGATAAAGGTTTTTTGTGGAATAGAGAAAAACTGGACTGTAGGCTATGTACGTGCTTTGCGTTTGGGTAAGGAATGAGAATGACACTTATCACTTGATTTAAAAAGCTCAAATAATACATTATGCAAATTAGGCCTAAAATGGTTATTTATTTGTTTAATTCAACTTTCATAAAAGCTTACAATGACATCAAACATAAGACAAACAGATGGAAGGAATATTTTAAGGTCTTTACAAAAGAAATTAAAGGAGGGTGTTCTAGACGTTACTTTAGCTTTATGTATATGAAACTTCCTAAGAAGAATTATTAACTTTCATGTGTTATCAATTAATCTGAGCCAGTATTACAATCCAAGAAGAAGATCATAGCCTCATCAATTCTGATCATTTTGTAGAATGTGTCAAAAACCATCATAGATTCCGCTTCCAAAAATTTTAAGTTTCAGATTCAAGAGTACAAAAACATTGTGGTGATAAGTCTTTTTAAAACTTATTAAGAAAGACATTATAGGCATAATACCTGCGTAGTATTATCAAACAACTTTCCTTGACCTTATTTGGCAGTAAAAATGAATTACTTGCAGACCAGATTGTCTCAGAAGAGAGGTATAGAAGAAAAAAAAAACTTTCCATTTCAGAATTGCTTTAGGGTAGCAACTGATATCTTGATTAAGACACTTGATGTAAGAGTTATTACACTTCATATCCAAAATATGAACACCTCCAATAACAAGTTTAGGAGTCTGCCAACACTGAGTTGTAACTGAGATGCGCTTTCGCAAGCTGAAGCAATTTAATGGAAATGTTTTTAACAATCATATAGTAATCTCTACATGTAGATTAAATCCTTGAGAGAGCAAGAAATTGTTGATAATTATAAATCTCACCATTACAATTTAATCAGAAATAAAAATAATTCCCTTATCAAACCATTATTTTGTATATATATACTTTTGCTTTCAGATAATACATATTTATTCCATATTATACATGTGTGAGGGGAGAAATTGTTTAAAGGCTATTTCCCATACATCTAGTGATTGCTTGTGAAAATTAGATAATTATGGGAAGTTTACTAAATTTGAAGTCACAGTGATAATACAAAGTTTAACCACACGCCCTTTAATAAATAAAATAAAATAAATAAAATAAATAAATTGGGGATATAAACCCATATTATTATGGGCCAAGCAATGTTTTATCCAGTTGGTTTTAAAAATGGTGTTAAGATACTGAAATAAGAACGTCGAGTCCCACCAATTTTATTGATAATTAATATTTATTTTCAGGAATAAAATAACATAAAATAGAAATAAATATCTTACATTTTGATTCTGTTTGGACTGCAAATACAATATGAAGATCACAAAAGCTGAGTGGAGGGAAAAAAATAGAGCATATTAAGTTTTCTACCATCAAGTGGTCAAGATCATCAACTACAAATAATAAACTGTAAACTGTATGAATTATTAGTATCTAAAAATCAGCTTCAGTACACCAGAGGTAACATAATTATGGAACTCCTAATCATAATTGCATAGATTTGGTCAAGGTTACCCAGAGTTGTGAACAAAACAGGTCCTGTAATTTGAATATAAATGTTATAAGTATAAATACTTTCCATATTCTTTCATTGCTAATAAACCACATGACTGCTTCGTATTCGCCTGAGATAATGTTCTAAAAAGATAAAACTGCAACTACATGAGATCCCCAGGCCTCTTGATGCTTCTCATCTACTATAGATTTCCATGTTTGTGCCTCATGAAGGCTGGCTAAAGAGCCAAAAGGTTTTGTTTCTACAAGCAACACACTTTCAAACACAAACACACATCTGATGCATATTACCTGATGCATGGTTGCATTGAAGTACAGTCTTTTTTTGATGAAAGTTCTCTTACACTGTAAGTTTGCACCAACACTGCAGCACAGATTAGTCTACATCAAAGAAAATAAAAATATCAAAACAGTTGGACAGTACATCCACTGTATAACAATCTTTTCCTCAAAACTTTGTATGTGTGGCTCATATTGCTAATTGTTTCTTGTGAGCTGTGAGACTTTAAGAGAACTCATGACTATCATCAGTTACCTCACATGTATTTCACTGGGAGAAAAACAGATCTGTCATGGCATGCGGTCCTCATAACATAGTTGTCTTGTAGTTGTTGTTTTCAAAAATATATTAAGTAACTCCATGACAAAAACAACACAGTGCTTCTCCTATTTATCTCAGATGCTGATAAAAATTACAGCATCAGTATCTAAAAAATACACAGGCCTATAGGACAGATTCTCAGCAGATCATTTGATGGGTTTCTAAGCACAAACCTGCAAATGATATATTGAGAAAATGATTAAGCAATACATGGTTATAGGATGATTTCTAAATGATATTGTTACATAATCACACAACACTTACTTCATAACACATATGTGTCTGTTCAGTGGGCAGCTCACAATAAAATGGTTAATCTATAGACAATGTATGCCTTATTTAGGGCTGTAGTATTGGTTGTCTTATCAAAATGTTCACAAATGTTTTTACAAATAAGAAAAAGGAGAATCATCACCAACCCCACCAGTAGCCAAACAAGTTACCCAATCTTGGTTGGTGCAGCACCATAGAGACCACTTGAGCTGGATGACCTGGAGGCCTTAATGTGGTTGAATTTGTCTGTATAAGAATTTTTCAATGATATGCCATTTAAAGCACTCACAACAGATCAGTGTTGTTTGGCCTTTCTCTGTAGTCTGCATCCTCATTAATGCTTAAGGTCTGAAAGAAAATATACTCTCAATAAATATGACACTGTAATACAAATTAACTGTCTGGGGTTCCCTAATGAAAAGAAATTAAATCTTATCATAAATGGTTTAACAGTATATTTGAAAACATACTGAATTATACGGTGCTAGTACATATATTGCATATTACATAAGCAATTTTCATGTATTTAAAAATGTGAGACATATTTACTAATATATAAGGTATGCAAGTTATCCGTCGTTAATGGAGTACGACGGATTTCCGTCAATATCAGGGTCCCCCTGTCCTTATGTCTTAAATTACCCTTTTCGTTATTTTAAGGCCGTCAAATAGTATAATAAATGTCATAATTTTAGTTTGAATGGGTCGGAAGGTTCACCCTGCTTATGGAGATGTAATCAAAGCCTGGACTGGGCCAAAAACACGTTCCTTCTCTCCACTCTTACCGTTCTGTTGTCACTCCGCTCCTGATCCACTCCTGGATTTCCATTCCCGCTCACGGAAAAAACTGCAAAAAGTTATTCTAATATGTTTATTTTTTATATCACAAACGTCAGAATTTATAAGACTTTGTGTAACGGATTGGGAAAGTATTCTACACTTTTAATAAATGTTCCAGCCCTTGCTTGCACACACGTGTAAACAGCAGGCCTGGCAAAGACGAACCCATGGTAAAAGGAAAGAAAGTTACAAAAAACATCTTCTACAAACAATTTTAATTTGCCAATACTTATTAATAATACATAAAGTGCATGACGTGCAAATTGGATAATAATCAAGTGCAATATAAACATGTTTTTTTCAAAGCATCAACACTACATTTCAACATCTGCTTCCTCCATCACACGCGTCTATGGAATGCCAAAGCTGACTAAATTAAAAATAAATAAATACATAAATAAATGTACGAAGAAATGTAAAACAGCAAAAATAAATAAATTAAATATATACAAAGAAATGTAAAAAAGTGCAAATAAATGAGTATTTATACTTTTATTTTCATATTTATGTATAATTGTATTTTTTCACACATTTATTTATTTATTTATTTATACATTTATTCATTTATTTATTTCCACTTTTATTTATTTCCACATTTATTTCAGTATTTATGTTTTTATGTCTACATTTCTTTATTTTTACATTTATTTATTTCTGTATTTATTTATTTCCACATTTCTTCATTTCCACATTCATTTATTCCAACATTTCTTTCTCCGTATGTTAATGAGGGGGGCGTGTTTTAACTCAGACCTCAGCAATTCGAGCTCAGAGTGGCAGTTCTGAAGCTTTGAGGCCACAGTGACACCTTGTGGTGTTTGACCATACGAAACGGAAGAGCTGTGCTGTGCAGGCAATATAAGGCAATTATTTTAAGTCATGTATTTGTTGTATAGGGATAGCAGATACTTGGACATGAAAGCGCATGAAAGTATCCACTATTAATAACAATGTAAACGCGGTGGATAGGGCTGATAGCTTGCGCGTATTGTCGATGAGACTCGCACTCAAGCGCCTACGCAAGCATATTGATCAATGAGTTTGAAACGCGACTCAATACATACATTCGCGTTTCCTTATTTCGTATGCATAACACAGGTGACAATTCAAATGCTTAAAACACAACCCATATTTCATAGATGCTGCTCTTAGATAGGCTACTGATTAATCACAAGTCATCAATTTGGAATTATTCTTAAATCAAACTAAAGGGGCTCATGTAAACGCAGCTGGTGAGACTCTATAGAGACCTTCATGATTATGTAGATATATAAATGTCAACCAAAAATACTTGTTAGTAATATGAAATTGAGCTTTCTTTGGAAGGTTTTGCCTTCGTCATGCTTCCTGGAAGTAGGGGTAGGAAGTTGACAGCCTCATGTGACAGGAAGAAAGTGAATACCTTTTTTTTTCTTCTTGTAATCCTTAATTTGGTTGTTTTCTTGCATGGCATTGAGACATACAACATGGATAACATCTAGAAAAATACTTACAAAAGGAAAATGACAACTATACACTGCGGCAACTATAGTTGCCGATGCGGCTTAAATGGGTTAATACTGGTAGGTTGGTAGTAGGGCTGCACAATTAATCGCACAATGTTGATATGTGCATCTAATCATTAAAGCCGGTTCCTTGATTAGTAGTAAATCACCTTCACCTGCTTTCAGATGGAGCGGTATTTACTACAAAGAGCCGTAACTTACCAGCTGCGCCAAATCACGTTAATATTGAGGACGTATCGCCAGCGATATTTAATGCAATGTGGCTCAGCTTGTCAGTTAACTACGGCTCTTTGTAGTAAATGCCGCTCCATCTGAAAGCAGGTGAAGGTGATTTACTGCTAATCAAGGAACCGGCTTTAATGATTAGATGCGCATAACAACATTGTGCGATTAATCAGTGCAGCCCTAGTTGGTAGGTAGGTTAATGTGTAACTGCATGTGAAAGTTAATACTGGTAGGTAGGTAAGGCAAGGCAAGTTTATGTATATAGCACATTTCATACACAATGGCAATTCAAAGTGCTTTACATAGAAAAAATTTAAATAATCAAAAGAAATCTGAAAAATTAAAACAGTTTAGGATAAATAAAAATATTAAAAGTAAAAATAGGTGTTCGACCTCGAGCGCTCTTGGAAAAATTGGTTACAATCTGAAACATCAACAATAGAGGCCGCTAAAAAATACATATAGCACCTTTAAATGTATTTTTTGAAGTGCCTTTTCTTTTATGCAACTTAATAAAGCTGCTACAATTCGAGTAACTAAAGTCTAAACATAAGGAAAACTCAAGAAGAAAACATATTTGCTGTGATTCCTCTTCTGTGGAGCTGATCGGTCCTGAATAAATAAATCCTGCCCATTGTCAGACTGCATTTGTGAACTTACAAACCCACACGGCTGATTTAGAGGGCAAAACGGCAACCTGTCAACAAGCCTTTCTGAGAAACGGCCTGTCATCAGACTATTGTGTGCATGGCAGGAGCGGATCTGTCTAATCCATACGAATAAATCAAACTCTTGCTCAAGGGCCCAATAGTGAAAGTTAACGAATCAGGTTTGTAAGGTGGTTTTCTTTCCACAGTTCTGTCTTCTTTATTTAAAGACCCTTCTTGTCCAGACCTTGTTTGTAGTATATCCCGAGACATTTTTCAATAACAGAAGAGTATGTGAGGGGTGGGGTTTGTGGTTTTGTTCCAACACCAAAGTCCCTAGGGCAGGTGCCCGGGACTCATATAGTGCATAAACACCAGGGATTCACAAAGAGTCTGAGAAGAAGAGGCTAGAAGCGTCATTTCCAATAAGTTACCATCCTAAGGGAGCTAATCACATCAACAGTGTTCCACACAGTCAGGGTGAAAATGTTCAGCCTGAACTGGGTAAAAGTATGGGTCTTACTTCCGCCATGGAGTCATTTTATCGATCAGCGAGCGGTGCTCAAACATGAGCCAACTGAGCCAAAGCAACGGGGCAGACAATACCGATTTTAGACCGAAAGTAGTTTAGCCTGTGAGGCGGGAACCTCTAGGTTATAAAACCTTAAAAACCTTACTTCAACCTTATACACTTGTACACTTCAAGCCTTTAGACATGTATCCATCTGGATAGGCTCTGTTTCGATGCGGCTAGTCCCTTAAGCACGTCCGCTGAACGAAACGAAGAGCTGCTCAGTCTGTCTGAAAACAGATGAGCAAGACACAGCTCTCAATGCCCTGACTGGGCAAGGACTTGTGTCCTTTTTCTTGTTGTAGACCGGCAGGGCAGACATGTAATAACCTGAGCCCTAAACTGTGTGTTGAGGGATTCAGGCACTATCCATGTCTTGGTTTGAGTATGACTTTCGAGTCATTTGGCCCAAATTCCATACACAATTTCAGGTGCAACACACATGAGATCCATCAAAGAGGAGTTTCACAGGATTGGAGGACAATGGTGGAGAAACCAGTTTAAATTAAGCTAATCTGATAAATGACGTTCATTTGATAAAATCTTGCTGTGACCTTTCTGAAAGTAGCCTAATAATTAGAATTTCCAATGAATTGATGGCATGCATATTGAACCGAAAATGAACCAGATTACTGTAGCCTATGGAATGGAAGGACGCCAGATAGAAGGATAGTCCGAGATATATGCCGTAACCCCCACCACAGCAGTTAAATGCACACAAATTATTCACAATTTATTTGGTAATCTTAATTTCCTACAAATACAAAGCACCAGTTATTATTTTTCCTGTTGGATTTAAATATTCTTCCAATATTGTGTATCTCCTCTTCATCTATCAGTGGTGCAGGTCCAATGGAAGTCATTAGCCTAATTTAAAAAATGTAAGAGAACATTTAATTATGTGAAAAGAGTATTACTGTATGTATGGAAACAGCTGCTATACATTTAAATAGACACTGAATTATATTTATTTAAATGTCAAATGTTTGTAAAGTACAGCCATGAACATTTTTTAGTATTAGTTCAGTAACTTACATTAGTTACTGAAAGAGAGTATTAGTTCAATAACTTACATTTCTGTCAGTTTTAACCTGCTAAAATAACAGTGATTAGAAATTATACAGTCTATGGTCTATGGTATTGACCAAGCGCCAACCGTCTCTCTCTTGAAACCAATACGGAAGTAAATTAAACTGTAATTCATCGACTGGCCGCTTGAGGCTGGGTGCAAAAGTGAGTCAAATCTGTATCTGTATTTATGTTAAAATGCCCAACTTTACAGCAGGGGCGTCGTTAGACTTGGGCATTCGGGGCTTCAGCCCCGGATGTTTTTTTATATAGCCCCGAATCTAAAAAAAAAAATTAATTTTTTTTTAAATAATTGTGTATTTATTAATAATAATAATAATAATAATAATTGACCAGGTCTTTTAATCTATCCCGATTCATGAATTAAAACGAATGTGTTTTTACAGCAAAAAAAAAAAAAAAAAAAAAAAAAAAAACAGCGCGGAGCAAAATGTGATTTTGGTCTATATAGCTAATTTTGCCCTTCATGACAGCTGTGCTGTGAGAGAGGTGAATTTATTTACAACTGTAAACATACGTTCAGTTCTGCATAATTAAGGGCGTTTGTCTCATTTTAGGGTTAACAAACTCTGAAACAGGCCCCAGAGCAAGTGGCTTTGCCATAACCCTACACCCGTTAGATCCATAGAGGTGGAGCTAGATTAGATCGTAAACGTCCAGATAGGGGGAACTAGACGTCATTTGGCTCTGCAGTGAGAGAACCACTTCGTGGAGACGCTGGTACGCAAACGCTGCTCCGCCCTCTCGGTGTCTCACTCAGGTGCGCGACTGTACGTGTGTCGGAGGAGCATTGCGGAGCTGCAGGGAGAGCAGAGGGGATACAGTCATGTCAGACAGCGGGAATGCTCAGTCACAGGACGAAGTATCCCACGGCGAGGATAATACGAGCCGGGTGACGAGGCCAAGTGTGGGCAACAGAGTGACCGTGGTGCTCGGAGCGCAGTGGGGCGATGAAGGGAAAGGAAAGGTGGTGGACCTGCTGGCTCAGGACGCTGACATGGTCTGCAGATGTCAGGTTAGTTTATGAGCGCTATAATTCAGTAACTTACTCTGAATATGCGAATATATCTCCGGTGGTTTGTGTAGTTGTGATGCGCTGTGTAACTTCAAGCTTGTACGGAAATATGCATGGCATCAGTGAGCCGCCTGTGTTGTATGGAAATGAATGTTCAGTGCTGTGAGTGTTCGTATATCATGTGATTATCGGACTTGTTTGATGGACAATTCCTGGGAAGCAGTTAGCCGCTGTTTTATAATAGCGGAAATAGAAACTACAGCGCGCTTCCATTATTATAGACTACGCTGTTCGTCTGCACGCGAGCTACGGTAAATAAAATGCAGCGCTTCCTGCGTACTGATTTAGCTAAGTTACGCTAGCAGTGCACTATGTAGGGTGTTTGCTAATGTCACCTTGACTGAATTATGTGATATCGAAGCGTTGTTTTCCCATTGGAGGCCTGAAATCTTAGATGTTATTTAGTAGGCTACATATTGGATTATGCGGGGTGTTCTGGACAGATGTAAACACAGACTCTGTTGTTCACATGACTCATTTGAAGTCTATTACGTTCGAATGTGTGGTATTTATGAGTATTACTATTAAAGTCAAACCATGTTGTAATTGTTAATAATTAAAGTAATGGTTACTCAACATTAACCTCCAGCTATTTGATTTTCTGCCGTTGTGTCGTGTTATAAATGTTTACACATTCCTGCGGCTCACTAGTTCTTCAGACATGATGTTCCACAACTTTGGTTTTCATTTAGCTATACTTTCAATCATTAGAATAGATGGTAACACTTTATTTGAAGGGGTGTGCATAAGACTGACATGACACTGTCATAAACAAGACATAACACCTGTC
>JAQIUQ010007524.1:0-180000 GCA_030378365.1 Hybognathus amarus
TGTCCTTCCCCGCAGCTTGTGTGTTTTGGTAGCACTCAACAGAAAGAAAACAGTGTGGGTGACAAGCTGGACTATAGATACAGGGGTTTGTATGGAGCACTGTGGGGCCCATCTGAGGCTAGCCATGTCTGTGTGGCTGTGAACAGCAGGCGGAGGTGGATCCTGATGGAGACAGTGTTGGCGGCTGGCATTTTTATGGAGAGAGAAACAAGCACTAGCCCCGTCTCTAATCTTTACGTTTCTCTCTTTCACCTTTTCTCCCAGGCACAGTGGACACGCAGCCTGTCAGGAGCGATCACCAGCTGCCTGACTGCGTCCCCAACCCCTGCCCTGAGAGAAGAGAGAAACAACAACACAGGGAGAAAAACTATGTTTTTTAGCCAGATATATTCAGCATAAGACCTGTGTTTTATTCACAAACTTCCAGAAGTTTGAACAGGCCACAGTATCTGAACTAGTACCACATCTTTGTTATTCTTGGCAAATTTTTTTTTCAAAATTAACCAGATTTAAATAATGAGTCAATACGTCATCTGTCCTTCTTCCAAAACAAGTATTTGCCTTGCCCTTATTCACAATGGTAAGTCTATTATAAATGTTCATATTGTAGACCGAGTGTAACGGGCGAACAAGACGGGAAGATGTGCGGATCCATCAGGCTTTATTCCAAAACATGGTCTTAATACAGGCAAGGTCAATAAATAGCAAACAGGTATGGCTAGAGGCATGACGCATAGTAATTCTTAGGGCAAGCGATTTGTAAGATGATCGGCAAACAATTTCCAACAGGGGCAAGGCAGAAGAGAGATAATCCAGGGAAACAGCAATAATCCAAAAGAGGCTAAGGGTGAATTCAGGGAAGATAGACAAGAATCAGAACTCAGAGAACACAAAGCAAGACTAAGATCACTGAGGGTTTTGTAGAGAAGCTAACACTAGGGGAGTGCTAAACACAAAACAATACTCCGTATTAGAAGAGAACGTCTGAATGTTTATAATGCCTCGTTTCCACTGAGGGGTACGGTACGGTACAGTACAGTACTGGTTCGGTCGGTCGGGTACACCATGATCAGGCTTGCGTTTCCACCGCCAACAGTACCCTTACTTGATAGGCGTGGTGTTTGCTGGAAAGAAGCGATCGACGTCATTTTCGCGCGAAGAAAGCGACATAGTAAACAACAATGGATGACAGACAGCACAGCAGATCTTGTTCTTGCTTCTCAGCATGTTTGTCACTAGAAACAAGCGCTGGCATTAGGCGTTTCTCAATACCAAGTAGCCATCGCAAAGTCCGACTCAGGAGAATGATCCCTGCTAATGGAACAGCGCGTTCTTGAACGCGCCACTCAGCTCGCTTTGGCTCTGCGACTCCGGTTATCTCTGTATGTACATTTTAGGCAATAATAAAACGAAATATGTTATAAAACACCACTCTGCTTCGTTTCGATTTCATTTCAATACATTTTAAACATTATAAAGCACACAAATGTGGTTCAGGCAACGCATAGCCTATTGATTATATTCACTGCATGTATGTAACGTTATATTTATAACAAAACTAAATATAAAACACAACCCTGCCTCTTTTCGTTTAAATGTAAAAATATTAAACATATTCCAGGCAATATGTAATGTATTGCATATTGTATTGGTACAAATGTTGCAATAAACAACACATTATCTTGTAATAGAATTTAAAAAATGACAAAATTATCTCTTTTTGTTGCATTTCAGTTTTATCAATAATAGCCATTATAAAAGTATAAGTAAAGGTACAAACAGATATACAGTAAAGCTTAAATAACATAAAGAAACAATTCAGTCAGTCAAATATACAAATTCAGCGCTCAAAGATATGAAACTTCACGTAGCCTTCTGCCAAAGCTATTGGCCAGGGAACGAATTATAGATTCACGAGACCAAAGATCACCTGTTAGGTTTATACAAGACGAACTATATCTCATGTTTAACCACAACAGAGACGTCCGAGTCAGCGGCAAACATCAGAGCGACTAGCCGCGGAAAGGCTGTTCCAGGCGGGGGACACGAGCGCGAGCGTCCGGTGATCGCTTGAAATGGATCTCAGTCAAATTATCATAAATCTATAAATAAACCACAGATTTGAGCTTTAAAAAACTACTTTCTCGCCTGAAAAACTCTTAAAACTACATTTCGTGACACAATAACAGTAGAATAATATTTCAACTGTATGCTTCTAATGCCCTTAGCACGCGCGAGTGACGATACTCTGTCCACCAATCACCGTTCTGCAGTGAGTCTAGCTCCACCTTTTAGTACCCTTTCACTGTGCTAGGTACCCCAACGAAAGGGTACCCAAAATAGTGGTACGGTACGGCTTGCTTTTTGGTACCATTCACAACTTTTGACAGTGGAAACGCAAATAAATGCGATACCGTACACGTGCCGCTCAGTGGAAACGAGGCATAAGTGTGTGAGAGTAAAAATCTTACCTTTTACTGAAGTAAAATAATAGAAAATTTGGTAACACTTTACAATACGGGTGCACTAATATGCATTAATCCATGCTTAACTAATGCACAGATAATCATGAGTTAACTAATGAAGAACTAAACCATTAATTAATGATTACTGCATCAGCAACTAATAAAGAGTCTATATGATTAATAGATTACGTAATACATGAATTGCTATTAATTCAATGTGTCATTGTGTATTAATTCCTTAATAACTTATTTTATTAACTAATAGTGTAATTTAATGTGTTAATTACCACAATTAGTCAAAGCTATGCACTTCAACTTCCAGCTCTCTGCTTTAATTAATCATTAGCTAATGATTTGCAAAGGTATCATTACGTTATGACTTTACTTGTTGAGGCACATCATTATTAACTAGTCATATAGTAATTGTAGTAATTTTCACATGAATTTGCACTAACAATGGCATAATTAATCATGTATTAATGCATATTAGCATACCTGTCATATTATCTGGAAGTTGAATACAAGGTTTTGGCGCATTCTGGTAATTAACATATTAATTAACAGTATTAGTTTAAAAAATGAGTTATTATGGAATTAATCCACAATTACATATTTAATTAAAAACAATTAATGTATGAACTAATACATTAACCTTACAGACTCTTAATTAGTTCCTAATGTGGTAATCATTAATGAATAGCTTAGATAATCATTAGTTACACATTAATTCAATATTATCTGTGCATTAATTAAGCATGAATTAATGCTTATTAGTGCACCCGTATTGTAAAGTGTTCAGCGAAAATTTTGAAAATTGAAAAAATAATGTTTTTCTCCAAAACACATTGGAAACAATTATTTGCCCCCTTTCATTAAATACTTTTTGCAACCTCATTTTCCCAAGATAACAGCTCTGAGTTGTCTCTTATAATGCCTGATGAGTTTGGAGAACACCTGACAGGAGATCATAACACCATTCCTCCAAACAGAATCTCTCCATATCCTTCAGTTTCCCAGATCCATGTTGGCACTTCTTTACTTCAGTTCAGCCCACTCATAGGGTTCAGGTCTGGGGACTGGGACAGCCATTGCATATGCTTGGATTTATGCTCAGTGACCCATTTTTGTTTTGATTTTGATGATTGGTTTTGGATCACGGTCCTGTTGGAAGATCCAAACATGGCCCTTTATTTGATTTCTAACACAGGCACTCAGGTTTTGAGTTTTTAACTGTTGCTATTTGATAGAATCTATGATGCCATTTATCTGAACAAGATGTTCAGGGTCTCACATGGGGTACTGTTTTATTCCTGTATAAACCACACCCTGTTTGTTGCCAAAATTGTCTCATCTGTCCAAAAAAATTATAGGAGAATTATAGGAGAAGACTCAGGGAGCTGTTATCTTTGGAAAAGGAGGTTGCAAAAAGTATTTAATAAAAGGGGAAAATAATTGTTCTCAACATGTTTTGGAGAAAATATTTATTTCATAATGTGATCCCCCAACAATGCATACATTTAACAATGCAGATTTATTTTTTACTGCCAACTTTGATCATATTTACCAATTTACATGTATTATTGTTCACAAATTACTTTTAATTTTGACATATCCTGAACACCCTGACATTTATATTAGAGGCTAAGTGTTTTGGTGCCAGCGAAAGAGTTTACCTGTCCAGAGGGTCATCAAGCTTCAGGTCAATGAGATGTTTACACTTTTAACCCTATTACGTTTTAGAAAATCTGCAACAGAGCAGCCCATTAACCCTACATTTTCCCCTTTCTGGGTAAAACGGTTCAGGTTTTGTTATCTAATTAGAATATTTAAACTGAGACCCTGTAGATTGAAGTGCTGTATATTACTGTACAGAGACTCTAATACTGCTTGTCTAAGCCATTCTAATTTGCATTTAGTGACACTCATGAAATCGCATATGAAATGACTCAGCGCATGCAAACACATAACAGTTCTCATGCTTTGCAGAAAATTAAATAAGCACTTATTTGTGAGCACTAGTTTGTGGTAAAACTATTTAGTTGGAAAGGTCGTGGTTGTAATTGACCTTGAGTCATTCAGAGGATGAATAGGTAAGCCTATTGCCTTTTTTATCTCAATACTGAAGCACACACGAGGTATTCAGAAACTCCAAATTCTCAGAAGCGCCTTTGGGTTAAAAGAAATTCAACACATTTCAAGAGCAGAGAGTTTTTAAAAAAAAAAACTTTCTTTCTTTTTTTGAAAGTTCTTGGAGTCATTTTTCAATAAAACCAACCTTTGTTGTGCCCTTACAAAAGACAAAAAAACAATCATGTTCACCATGTGTTACTGTGATACAAGGTTGCTAATTAGAAAACTAAAATCCTCATTATTTTTTTTATACACGTCTCTGATATACAACATATTTCAAATATAATGTTCTGCCTCGTAGCCAGAATAAATATCACAAAATAAACACGCACTGCAGCCTGCACAGACTTTGAGGATTATATGCCTATTAGAAATGTACTTATTAATTAAACATTGCGGCTACTAAAGTGTATGCAAATGTAGACTATTACAGTGACTCTAAATCATCCATCCAAACTAGTTTCTTGCCATCATGCTATCCTTGTGAAACAGAAGTGCACTTTAGCTTACTTTTTAGAGTAGCCTACTTATTACAGAAATAATACCCTTTACAAGAATATATTTAAGTGCAAACTGAATGAATTTTCAAACTCTTGAATGCATGTTAATTGTAATTAATTGACAATGTTTTATAGTTCAAACTGATGATTGAAATGCATTAACTTTAGAGTGCCTTTTTACCCACTTAAAGGGTTAGTTCACCCAAAAATGAAAATTATGTCATTAATTACACACCCATTCCAAAGCCGTAAGTCTTTTGTTCATCTTCTTTAATTTAAAAGATTTAAGATATATTTAAAAAGTACTTTAAAGTGAAACTTTAAAGTGAAACATATGAAAATTTAACTTGTTATTCATTAAAATTCTCTTTACAATAAAAAATGTATATATATATAGCTGCGAGCAGCGATGAGCGGGGCCCAAGTCGTTGGCTGCTGCTGCTATATATATTTATATATATATATATATATATATATATATATAATATATATATAAATAAGCTATATATATATATATATATATATATATATATATATATATATATATATATATATATATATATATATATAATAAGCTATATATATATATATATATATATAGCGATGTCATTTTTTTTTATTTTATTTTTTTTTTTGGGACAAGACAGGATATCACTTGCCTGATCTGATTAGAACAATAATGTCTGTGTGTGTGAGGAGTGATTGAACAATGGAGACATAAAAACATACTGTACTCTTTCCTTTTGTTCATACAGGAAATTATTCAAACTGGAATATATATTTGTGTACACTCGCACAAAGAGAGAAAGCAACTGGGTGAACGACCTACGAGCAGGCACAATCCAATCAGCATAACTATTCAAAGAATAGGACAGGGGCTCCAAGATCCATTAAAGACAAAAGGTGAGACAGGAACTGGCAGAAACCTCTTGCTAAAATCTTTGCTTGACAGAATCATCTGTCTGATATCATCATCTTTACCTAAAATGCTAAATACAATGTACTTCACCTTAGTTTTTCATGTGATGTTTCATGTGCATATGATAAGCAGATCTTAAACAGATTTTTAGATGTGTTAGATTTTGATGCTAAAATATAAAATGTATAAAATGTGATTCATTTTCAACCTCATAACATCTTCATCCTCATACTGAAAGGTCTGTTTTGCACATGACTGGCCAAGCTATCCCCGAAGTAAACATTTCTTTTCTCAAGCTTTTCTCACCACAGCACTCAAGACCTTTCTCTGAAATGCTTGTTTATTTGCTTATTTTCCGACCTACAACAGCAAAAAAAGTGGTTGGAGGAAAAAACAACAAACAAATAAAAATGCAATGCATGTTGGAAACTCACAAACCTTTAACATTTCAGCAGTTTTATTCAATCTGATATTCTTTGTTCAGAGAACTGTTTGACCAATGTTGTGAGACATCGGGATTCCTCTTGTTCTAAAGTGTGTTTTATGTAGTTTCAAGTAACATTTCTTAGTAGGGGAGAGCGGGGCACAACCTAACGCATTTTGGTTTTGGCTCAATTAATAAAAAAATAATTAGGTTAGATTAATACTTTTTTACAAAAGCAACATACACATCTCTGCTACAAATGACCACTTAAAGTTTTTTTTCTAGGACCTACCATTTTTGTACAGTTACACTGAAAGTGACAGAAGTGCAAATGTTACAACTTACCCCATATACGGGGTTAAAGGGTAACTTCACCCATTTGCATTAAGGTTTGTATTGTTAGAAACCCAGTCACATATTTTAATGATGGTGGAATTTTGCTTGTTTTTTTTCTGAGATGGGAGAAAAAAGGATTTAAGTGTTTTACTTCCGTCCTATCGTGACGTAAATATCGTCATTTTGCGTCACGATAGGACGGAAGATAAATTTCATTGCATATTAAGAAAACTACAGCCTTTAGCTCATTATTATTCAAGGGCGTGGGACCCACTCACCCCACCGGCCTATTACAGATCAGTGGGTGGGACTAAACCTGAAGAAACTAAACTATTAATCCGCCATCTTGCTTGGAAGATAGCAAGCTAAGCTAACAAGCGCTCAAGGAGTTAGATTTACCATAATGGCTGAATTTACGACACACGATATGGAAGACGAGGATTTTGAAAATCTTTTGCTCGAAACTGATGTTCGTGGCTATTTATACAAGCCACAATATAGCGAAGAGCAGCTGAGGCTGATGGAGGAGCAGGAGACGCCGAGGCGTCGGCTTGTCGCGGTCGAGGACCCCCCACTGACTCTGACGCTAGGCGGCTTGCTAGTGCCCGTGCTCTCGCTGCGTGCTACGGCCTATGGACACAGAGTGCGTCTGCTGCAGATAATTTCAACGATGGCAATTTCTCCTGGAGGAAAGCTCTGAATCAGACGAGCACACGGACGTTTGTGTTGTGATAGTTTCGCCTGACTAAACATCCAGGTAACATGCAGTAATTCACAATATAGAAAGAAATACAAACGAGGAGTTATTCACTAATAACGTGAACAGGGTTTGTTGTTGTGGGAAGAAGGAGGCATGAACCGGTGAACATTTTTAAACATTTTAATAGTAAAATGAACAAATACAAAAAGAAAATAAGCCAGTAGCCCCTCATTGACGACTACTGTAACGTTACACACAACAGAAACAAAACACAACATAAAATCAGGCCTGTTTCTCTCTCGATCTGCCGTCGCCGCTCCCCGTTTTATGCTTTCGCTTCTCCGTGAGAGACGCGAGATCGGCGCGCGCCTCACAGGTGTCTTTCATTATCAGTCTCTGTTATAACTCACGCCGCCGTCCTTTTAAGTTACATCCCTCGCCCTCGATCGTCCTGCTCGCCAAAGCCAACTAGACATTTTGTGTGAAATGAGTTTCAAACTCCGGTGACAGCTAATGTTAGCCGCCTTCTGCTTCTTGGGTTCAATGTTAGCCTTGTAGACGGAAGAGTGAATTCTCTGTTTGTGCTGTGCCGGATTAGTGGGTGTGGCTTGCGGAGCTGTGCAATGCGGTGCATTCTGGGAAATTGAGTATATTAATACTTAGGCGCCCCTTGGTTATTTTCTGTGTTTTTTCGGTCAAGAGGGCACCAAATTAAAAAATTATTTTACATTTCGACTACATATACGATCCACTTTCAATAAAGATTAATGTTGCAATGGGTGAAATGCTCCTTTAATTGTAACAGATAGAGGGGTTAACACACATAATTCAGTACTATTTTATTTGATATTGTTTGTGCATCTGTATAGACAGATTTCCATACATACATCGCTCATCCAATCATGCTTCTTTTATGGATCAATATCATGGATAGAAACAGAAAAGGGCTGCATAGTTTTGCAATAAATAATAATAAATAAAATTATAAATATTGTAATTGCAATTAAATTAGATTTGTGTGTGGCAGCTGCATGTACAATTATTATTATTATTATTAATAATAATAATAACAGTAATAATAATACAAATGAGCTTAACATAAAAATTTAAAGGGTTTATTGCATTAATAACAGGCCATATTTTTAATAAATAAACAAGTTATCATTCATTGTACACTAAATTTTAAACATTTTAAATTCCAACATTGTTTGTGAAAGTCTAACAAAGATAAATGGATACTCAAACCTGAAAAGTTGTGTTGCTCCGTTTTCATTTGATTATTGTACACTTGGCGGCTTAGTTGTAGCATGGTCAAGACAATCTCCTGCAGTTCAAACCGAGCATCAGTATGGGGAAGAAAGGTGATTTGAGTGACTTTGAACGTGGCATGATTGTTGGTGCCAGAAGGGCTGGTCTGAGTATTTCAGAAACTGCTAATCTACTGGGATTTTCACGCACAACCATCTCTAGGGTTTACAGAGAATGGTCCGAAAAAGAAAAAACATCCAGTGAGCGGCAGTTCTGTGGGCGGAAATGCCTTGTTGATGCCAGAGGTCAGAGGAGAATGGCCAGACTGGTTCGAGCTGATAGAAGGGCAACAGTGACTCAAATAACCACCCGTTACAACCAAGGTGGGCAGAAGAGCATCTCTGAATGCACAGTACGTCGAACTTTGAGGCAGATGGGCTACAGCAGCAGAAGACCACACCGGGTGCCACTCCTTTCAGCTAAGAACAGGAAACTGAGGCTACAATTTGCACAAGCTCATCGAAATTGGACAATAGAAGATTGGAAAAACGTTGCCTGGTCTGATGAGTCTCGATTTCTGCTGCGACATTCGGATGGTGGGGTCAGAATTTGGCGTCTACAACATGAAAGCATGGATCCATCCTGCCTTGTATCAATGGTTCAGGCTGGTGGTGGTGGTGTCATGGTGTGGGGAATATTTTCTTGGCACTCTTTGGGCCCCTTGGTACCAATTGAGCATCGTTGCAACGCCACAGCCTACCTGAGTATTGTTGCTGACCATGTCCATCCCTTTATGACCACAATGTACCCAACTTCTGATGGCTACTTTCAGCAGGATAATGCGCCATGTCATAAAGCTGGAATCATCTCAGACTGGTTTCTTGAACATGACAATGAGTTCGCTGTACTCAAATGGCCTCCACAGTCACCAGATCTCAATCCAATAGGGCATCTTTGGGATGTGGTGGAACGGGAGATTCGCATCATGGATGTGCAGCCGACAAATCTGCGGCAACTGTGTGATGCCATCATGTCAATATGGACCAAACTCCCTGAGGAATGCTTCCAGCACCTTGTTGAATCTATGCCACGAAGAATTGAGGCAGTTCTGAAGGCAAAAGGGGGTCCAACCCGTTACTAGCATGGGGTACCTAATAAAGTGGCCGGTGAGTGTAAAGTTAGATTTGGAAACGTATACACCCAACTCAGAAACCTAAAAAAAACCTATGATGAAAAAAAAAATACTTTCATGGTGTCAAAACACTCTTTTGTCCAGTATCTTCACGAAAATATATGATTCTGGTAGCAAGAGAAAAATAGCGGAAAGACAGCCTGCTTGATCCTGACGAACTATGTAAACGGTCCGTGTTACATTTAACCCTGCGTTAGGTTGTGCCCCGCGCTCCCCTATTTGTGACTCAAAAGATCCCAAAAACTGGAAAATATCTATGTTCAGTGCATTCATTTTAAATTTAATCACTTGCTGGAGCTAACAGCTAGAATGCATATTCAAAATTAATTTCACTTTCATATCAAGAGCAAGCCATGCAACAGGCTCTCATGTATTTAAACATCAGAGGAATATGTGAAGAGAGCAACAAAGCATTACAAGCCAATTAACGCTTGAATTTGTACCAAAGAGGTATTGTGGGAACTGCAAGCTTGGTCGATCAAACGATTAGTCACTCAAACAGCATGACTGATAGTGGTCGATGGTCACTGCCGCTTCTTTCCGACATTTAAGTGACTCTGGGGGCTGCGACTACCCAGCATTTCCTCAATTCTGGGAGCCTATATCAGAGCTCTTAATGTGCCTTGTCACTGTTGCTGGGCTAATTGGTGCACAGCAGCTGCAGCAGATGGAGACTCACTCTGGGCTGCTCTACCATGTACCTGTCACATTCCCTCTGGCCTGTTACCATGCTCTGCTATCACTGCGTTTGAGTTCCTGCTCTCCGCACAGGTTTAATTGCTTTTTTTCAAAATCCCCCTCTCTTTGAGAAAGGGATAAAAAGGAGCAACATGTGATCAATTTTGTTGTCCTCCCAGGGGCTCGCTTCCATTCTGGCTTAATCTCTGTGGTAAATACAATTTCTGAAGGGGGATGTAAGGTTATGTTGGTGCAAGAGCTATGTTTGGATTTTCAGAGATGAGCGGAAACATGCCTCTCATGTTTTATCTGCTTTTTAAAGACAAAGTCAACAGGAATGGTTCGCATTGGCCATATCTGTGTGAATGTGTGATAAGTACCATGTTATGAAGTAGGAAATGAGGCAAGTCAGCAAAGGTCATTACAGGAAGAAGAACATGAGGAAATAGGCAGTGATGTGCAGAATATTATAGCAATTTGTTTTTCATCACATTTACAATCATTGATTTCTTTCTATTTTACAATATTGTATGAATACAGCTCATAGCACACAGGTGTGAATGCATTGTGTACATTATGTAATGTATTACTTATAATGACAAATGCAAGTCACCTTTATTTATATAGTGCTTTTTACAATGCAGATTGTATCAAAGCAGCTTACCAGTGATAACATGAAAATAACACTACAAAGTTTGTTTCTAGAAGAAAATTGTGTCATTGTCTACCTTAAGTAAGGCAGATCAATAATATTAAATTATATTAAATGTCCTCAACTAAGCAAGCCAAAAGTCAAGGCAACAGTGGCAATGAACCAAAACTCCATCAGGTGACAGAATGGAGAGAAAAACCTTGGGAGAAGCCAGGCTCATTCAGAGGCAGTTCTCCTCTGGCCAACGAGTGAAAAGTGTATGATTATGATTCAGGCAGCGTTACAGGTCAGAAGAAGTCAGATTGGATCAGAGTGGGTTGTGGGCAGACCCCAGCTGAGATAGTGGGGACTTTTATACTGCCGCTTGTACCAAGAGCTTGGTGAGCTTTTAGGGGGGCTAAGCCCCCAATGAGGGTATGATAAAAAAAAAACAAGGTAAAAGTTTCACCATGCATTTACCATGCAATTGAAGGGTTTTATAATCACTCTAGTCCTGAATTTGAGTTGTGTTAGTCAGAATGGCAGAAGCCTCTTGAACACTTTTTCACTTGTGTAGATGACTGCGTCATCAGCATACATTTGAAATTCAACATCAGCACAAGTGTTTGGAAGGTCATTTATATATAAAGAAAATAATAAGTGCTGCACAGAGTAAAAAACTAAACAAAAACAGAAAAACAACCAAACAGAACAGACAGAAATAGCATCAGGAGAAAATAAAAATAAGTTTTCAATTTAGATTAAAAATAGCAGTTGAAGCTGCAAGGCGGATGTCCAAAGGCAATTGGTTCCATAGACGATGGGCGGCAACAGCAAAGGCTCTATCTCCCTTAAATTTTAGATGAGATCGAGGGATAAATAAATTCACCAATCGGAATGAGTTCAGTTAGATTAAAACAAATGGTGTGCATGTAAACAATGAATGGCGACTGCAGAAAGCAAAAGCTGAATCCAGGACATTGACAGCCGTACATGTCCAGGAAAAACAGGCGGCTTGAAAAAAATGCGGAACAGCCCCTACTACTGACTGTCCCCTGGCCAAAAAATTCTCAAATGATGCAAAAATCGCCATTTTGCGTCATCTGAGGTTCTTTTGGATTATTTCCAGACAAAAAAATACATAAATCTCTCATCTCAGGGGGATATGAGGGTGGAAAACATGGTAATTTCGAAAATACTACAGGTTTTCTACTTACACAAAGCTTAATGCAAAATCCTGAAGTATCCCTTTAATCCATTTTCATCTGATTGGAAGTCGGAGTCATCACGCCGGAGTCAAGCACGCAATTTGTCAATTTGTAGTGACATTTGAGTGACATTCTAACAGACTAAATCTTTTAGTTCAAGGACCCCTTGGTGGTTAGAGATGATGCAGGGACCAGTTAAATATAAAATTCAGTGTATATACAAGTTAACCATTTTCATGTACTTATATGCATGTCTAAGTATTTATTATAAATTATTAAAACATTATTATGAGCATATGCTGCATTTATTTGATCAAAAATACAGTGAAAAGGGAAATGTTTAAAAATAACTGTTTTCTATTTTAATATATTTGTATTTTGTCAAATAAACTGTAGTTTATTCCTGTGGTGCAAAGTTGAATTTTCAGCATCATTACTCCTGTCTTCAGTGTCACATGATCCTTCAGAAATCTTTCTAATATGATGATTTGCTGTTCAGGAAACATTTGTTATTATTATCAGTGATGAAAAGTTGTAAACTGTTCCTTTTTCATTTTTCATATACATTCTTTGACTGTAACATCATAAATATCTTTACTTCACTTTTGATTATATTGCTCCTAAACATATCACCCCCTATATCGTCCCATATATCCTCATTCACTGGTCCACTGAAATCCATTTGGAGGAGTGAATGAAACCAAGTGAGTGAATTTGGACACTGTGTGGCCAGAAAGACTGCAGCTTTTGCATAGTTTGAGCTTGCTGTTTACTAATCTTTTGAAACTTAGCAAACTGGCAGCTCCAGAAGTAAGATGAGAAGATTAATCTTTCTTGGAAACAGTGAACTTTAATTAAACAATTTAAAAATATAATTAAAAAAAGAAATTATATCAGTACGCTATATTACTCTGTAGCCTCATTGGGCCAGCAGGTTTGGACAATAGATAAATGGATGGATGATTCAGACGCTGGACTTGATTTGGCGTGTGACATAGTGCATTATGGGTATTCTCTAGACGTACACATTGGCGGCTCATTTTGGGACTCAATGAGGGCCCCTCAAATAGTGCCCTATTTCTAGATTTCAGACAGTCTTAATTTCACAAAGCCCATCTTCTTTGAAATGTTCCAATCAATTGATTGGGTTTAGTACATCCAATCAATGCATGCATTTGATTTGCCCTCTCCCACATGCTGCTCAAGTTCTCTGACCAAGAATGTACTTGATTTAAAAAGGAGAAACAACAAGACCTTTCTTATGTGCAGGTCATGTATAACATCCAGAAATGTATGTTATGGCTCTATACAGTTAACTGGCAGAATCTTATGTTTCCATCTTATAATGCTGCCAATTCATACTTTGCACGTGACTTTACAAGTACTGGCTGGTGGGCAAGAACGTCGTTCTCTAGCAACGAAACCCAGTAAACTAATCAAGGATCTTGCCAGGACGTCGCCAGTTTTAATATACAAAAGATGGTGTTTTGAGGTGTAAACGACATGCCAGATAGTTGTTGTGCGATTGGATGCACTAATGTCAATTGTGTAATCTTAACTTAAATGTACTTACACGTTCGCCAGTAGGTGGCGAGAACGCGTTCATCTGTAGGCTGTAGTAGACTGTCAGTAGACTGTTAGGTTATGGTTAGGTGTTAGGGTTCAGGTTAGGAGAACAAGTTGACTTGTAGTTGCTAAGTTACTTACAGTCAGTTGAATGTCAATTGGGGGACCAACAAGATAAAGTGTTAGCAGATATTTAGCTGACAGTCTACTAATACTCTAATGGTAGTTAGTTGACATGTAGCGGCAAAGTTACTTATAGTTAGTTGAATGTCTAAAGTGGACTATCAAAATAAAGTGTTACCAAGATATTTATAAGAATGTTGGTAACCAAAACAGTTGCTGGTCACCATTGACATTTTATAGAATATAGACCATAATATAGAAAAACCCATATTCTTCAAAATATCTTCTTTTGTGTTCAGCCCAAGAAAGAAATGAATACAGGTTTGGACCAACTTGGGGGTGAGTAAATGGCAGAGAGAATTTTCATTTTTGATTGACCTATCCCTATAAGTCACCGGCCATTGTGTGGTAGTTAATTTTAGGCCCTGTTTTTACATTTATGTCACTCCCCTTTCAGGTATCATTTTGTGTAATGTGTTTAAGTTACCAGTTAACCAGCATGGCCTACTGCTTAATGTCATTATGACAAAAAAGTAGAAAGATTGGGTATAAACTGGTCTGTCAGTTATTTTTTCTAGTTCTTTCTTTCATCTGTTAAATGTTTTCCTTTTGTTTGAGTATGAAGACTTTGTTATAGCACGAACAGCATACATGTCTTGTCATTGTTGTTTTGCTAGTGCAAAATCTTTTAGCTTACAAAAGCTGAATACAAGAGCCACAGTATAGTAGACTAGATGTGTATGTGAGTGGAAGCGAGGCTCATGAAATGACCTTCCTCCTTAACACTGTTCATAGTGTGGGGAAGGAGGAGGTAGAACTGGCTCAACTTTAATTAAAATGTGCGGTTCCCTTTCAAGAAATGGTTCACTTCTTTTCTGAAGAATATTGAAGCATTTATTTTTAAAATTCAGTGCAGCTGAACAGCCAGCACAGTGCAGAGATGTCTAGCATGCTGATTGGCTGGGCTGTGGGAACTGCACGAACCTATGGCGAAGCAATGAGGAGGCACAAACCTAACAGGGCGCTTCCGTCTCACTCGTGCCGAAACCCGCCAAAATGGACGTGGCTGTATAACTGTAATGATAGTGGTTGGTTTTATGGAGTAGTGGCAACCCTGTCTTGTATGTATATGTTTGGCAACCCTCTCTAGTAGATGAGGGCGCATGTGCAGACAGGTGGGGGAGGGGACAATGAGCATGGTGCGTGTGGTGTGGCAGCACACGGCTATGAAAGTGCTAATGAATCGTAATGTTTGCTCATCTATGGCTCAGGAGTCAGTGATTGATCATCATAACCAAAACATTATATTATTATATAAGTTATAATATATGAGCTGCCTATTTTGCCATAGGAATCTTATTTAATCTCCTTTAGTGACGACTCACCTCTTCGCTGATCTTCTCCTGCTTGAAATCCTTCTTGCCGTCGAAAGAGCCAAGCACACAGCAATATCTGCAGCAGTGGTTCAGTGGGCAGCGGCCTCCTGTTCAGCGTAACACAGTCTCATCCCAATTCGTCATATAACTGACATCTTGGGACGTCTTTTGACCATTCGTCAATATATGCCTTTTTAGGGCCCCTTAAACGTCAGTAGATGACGATCCCGGGTCGTCATACAACTGACGCTTTACCTTTAACGTCAGTTAGGTGACGGGTTGGGTTTAGGGTTAGTATTAGGTCTGGGGTAGAGTTAGGATCCGATGAACGTCATCTACCGACGTTTAAGGGGGCCCTGAAATAAAAGGCATATATTGACGAATGGTCAAAAGACGTCAGTTATATGACGAATTGGGATGAGACTGCGCTGTTCAGCGCCTCTGACTTGATGCCGTCATCTGTTGATTCGCCGTTTCCCTGCGGCCATCCAACGAAAGTGTCCTTTTAAAGAGCGATTCCGCTAAAAAAGCAAATTTCTGCTAAAAGAGAAGCATGTTTCACATCAAGAGCCCCTCTTCATCGCACAGACGAGCATCGTGAGTGCGTTTCCTGCCTGGGAAAATACCATGCTGAAACTGCACTCAGCGGCTGGTGCCAAAAAGCGCCTGATGCCAGCTACAGTAAGCGCTTCCCATTCATGAAATGCCTAGGGCCCCTGGCCTAGAATAATGCTGGACCCTGAGCCTCGGCCTTCCTAGTCCACGGATAGTAAGGAAGAGGAGGGGTTAAGTTTCGCTGTGGCCAGACTTACCCCTAAAAAGAGCTTGCATGCTTCTTCCTGCCCCCTTTTCAGTTCAGGTGGCGGGAAATGTTCTAATCGTTCGCGCTCCCTTGCAAGCAAACGTTGTTTCAACAGCGACAAAAAAGGCACAAAATACTCAGATGAAGAGCACTTTTCCTCTTCAAAACACCTGGGCCGCCAGGTCCGAGACACACGCGAGCCATCCCCAGACTTTATTCAGCCTGGGAAGCCATTCCCGATGTGTCAAAATGGGTAGACAATAAAACAAGGTTTCCAATTCGCTCGCAGACCTCAGCGCTTTTATGCCGTGGTCAACACATCAGTAAGGACCAATGTGGCTCACGATTACCGCAAGTGTAAAACCCTTCACAGAGTGAGTCAGGCTTCTAATGCCGTTACTTCCTCATGCCAAAAAAAAGGATGGCGACATCAGGCCTGTTTTACAATAGCCACCTCACGACAATTCTGTACAAATTTTACGAGGTGGCTAATTTCTACACATTCATACGACCTCACTCGTAAGTATTTGTATGATTTTTGTTAAATCGTACATATTTTACAAGTTGCTTAATTCGTATGAATTTGTACGAATTAACTTCCTCTGACCCCGCTCCTAAAACGAACCGTCATGGGGTTTAGACAAAATTGTACGAATTCGTATGAGTTGGTCATGAGATGGAGTTGATCAAACCAACAGGAAAACACAAGTGAAACTCTTTCCATAATTTAATATTGACTGAACAATATTACAGAGGTATGAAACCAGCAACTTGACTTAAAGATCCAATGCATTTCAAGAACATAAACTTAACAATCTGAACATAAACCAGCCTATGCAATGACACCTGTAGTCTTTTTAAAGGGGCCCATAAGGAAGTAATGGAATAGTTGAATAAAGTTGTATTTATGTTTTTTCGCACAAAAAGTAGTCTCGTCGCTTGATAAACGTATAATTGAGCCGCTGTAGGCACATGGAATATTTAAACATTTTCTTTAATGACTTTTTTGGCCGCCAAGAGCCAGTCCCTTAGACAGTCTATGGAGGAGTGATCCAGCTCTCAGATTTAATCAAAAATATCTTCATTTGTGTTCCGAAGATGAACAAAGGTCTTACGGGGTTGGAACAGCATGGGGGTGAGTAATTAATGACTTCATTTTCATTTTTGGGTGAACTAACCCTTTAAACGTCACACACAGCCAACTTAACACTAAAAGGGAGAGAATTCACAACACAGTTTGCATTTAACAGTTATATTTTTGTTCTTATGCTCAGTAAAATCACAATAATGTGTATGATTCCACTTGAAGAAACAACCACCAGTCCACCACACTAGCAAAATGTGTAAAAATAATAACCGTTTGCTGGTCACAGAACTTATTTTCTGCTATGATCCAAAAGTCAATGGAAAAAATCCTAATGTGTTTTTGTGCGGTGATATATGGGTGATGCAAACTTCTGGCTTGGCCTTCACAAATACTTTCTCACTGCAGCACTCTATTAGCAAATCCATCAAGTCCCCTGAGCATCAAAATGTTCCTGCTTGAGTGAGTGGTGTTGACACGAGCGATGATACACTGCACACTTCCAAATGTCATAATCTCTCAGTAACGTGTTTTACCCTAGAAAGGGTTTATCTGCTCCTGCAGTCCTGCCTCTGTCTCATCTGTCTGCCCCCATTCATTAGAGCTCATTAGAGCACATCACTTAAGCTGCACCTTGTCAAAAGCCCTCTGCTTCCAGCCCACCACCAACCAGCTCTCCACAGTCTGACCAGGAGGAGGTCACGCATTCAGTCTCCCACCACATGCCAACGCCGCCTGAGTATCCATTATTATCTCTGATGCTCCATAACACGAGGATGGCCCTGTCTCTGGCAACGTGTAAGACAAGTGAGAAATGCGGCTTTAAAAAACCACAGACCCTCAGGGGCTTCGAGGCGTCATTACGACCTGTCATTCTGACTCTGTTTTTTTTTTCCCTTCCTCTGCTCAGATTGATGTTTGGTGCCGAGGGGATGTTTGGATTCTCCGGGCTGCTGAATGTGGATTGGCAAAATGTGTCATTGCTCAGTCGAACATAGAATTACAGCGCAAGATACTGTGCAAGTACAGCATTGTGGGTAAGAACTCAGCATTGTGGGTAATGAATTCAGTTTAACAAATAAATAAATAAATAAATTACATGTAACCTTTGGCTAAAAAAAAAAAAAAAGAATGAAGGACCCTAGGTATGCCACCTAGGGTCCTTCACCTAGGCCATGTCCACACTAATACGTTTTCATTTGAAAACGTATATTTTCTCTCCGTTTTGGCCTTCCGTCCACACTGAGATGCCGTTTTAAGTCAACAAAAACGTATCGTTTGGAAAACACTCTCTGAAGTGGATAAATTTGAAAACGCCGTTTTCACGTTGTAGTGTGGACAGTGAAACCGGAGGTATTGTCCGATACTGGCCAAAATCACTGGATCGGATATTGTATGAATCGCGGGAGTATATTCCGATCCGATACGACCACGGACCTAGTCCTAAACTGTCAAACAAATGCTTAACAACACCTGAGAGACATGCCGTAAAGAGAGATGAGCAACATGCGTCACGCTGCAGCTGCACGCAGGGTCGCCAGATTTTCACAACAAAACCCGCCCAATTGCATTTTAAAACGTAGCCAATCGCGTTTCCAGGTGTGAGAGGGAGCGCGGACTTGGCAACACTGGCGTCACGTGAACAGTAGCTAGAACGAGACTGAGTAAAGGTGCGTTCCATTCGACAGGATCCCTACGCAGTGTTCACTGCTCCCTACTCCCTGAACACGGTATATCAGTTGAAGTGGACTTCACTGACTTCCTGTGAAGTGATGTATTGATGTTCCCTTATTCCCTATGCCGTTTGCAGTGCCCTTCGAACTGAACATGTTCGTTCCCTTCGAATAGGAATCTCACTTAAGATGGTGAAATACCCTGTGAAGTCCACTTCGCAGTCCTTTTACGGTCGAATGGAACGCACCTTAAGGTGAGACCTGTCAGCAATTATCATGTCAGCTGTGTGGAGTTATATTTTAAAAAGTGTGCATTTTGTTTTGTGAGTCTCCGCAACGGCGATAGATTGGAGCGCGTCCGAGTGAAGATTGTGCGCGCGCCACAAGAGAACACTGTATCCGTGCAACTGATAGCAGCGGCAACGAGCGCTCAGCTTGATTTAAAAAAAACAAACACATTTTAGCGCTAGGTCTAACTATGTTAATTAATGCTCTGTTAAATGGAGATGTTTTATTTATTTGTATTACATCTGTGCCTCATAATGTTTCAAAAGTGGTGGGGGGCAATATCGATCCTGAGAAAAAGTGGCTGGGACATGTCGCACCCTCAAATTACACCTATGATCCCCAGATGTTACATGTGAAAAACTTTAGAGCTTGGACTGTCTACCCAAAATGTGTTTTCCCTTTATCAGGTGTAATGGCCAAGTAGAGTTTAATTTGTGAGTGCCTTATTGTACTATTCTGTTCTATTGTACATTTTATAATGGAGATACCATTATTTTTATGGTAGATTATACTTATATAAGTTATGACTAGGCTACATAGAGTTTTGTGTTACATCCAGTATTTGGCATTGGAATTATATATATTTTTTATTTGCACAGTTGGACTTTAAATTTAATTAATTGAATGGTGCTGAATAATTAAAAATGCTGCTACAAGTTCTGTTTAAAAATTATTTTAATAAAAATTAAGCAGCAGTAGATGTTGTGGGCTACGTATTTCTTCCTTTAGGGGAGTAGAACATTTATTGCACTATTTGAGCATGATGCTTTTTAGATGGCTAGGTTAATCACAGTGCATCCTCCTGACAAACGTGTTATTAACAGCTTAATTAAGAGGGAGAAAAATATGGTATGGTATGGTATTGTATCAGTATCGGTATCGGCAGATACTCAAGTTTGTGGTATCGGTGGATCGGACATGAAAAAGTGGTATAAGCTGACCTAGTTTAGTCATGTGATCCATGTAGTACCAATAGATATTCATGTTTATCGGTATTGTGCCTGTTATGTGTTATTCATTTTTACACTATTGCTAAAATATGTTACTTTCTATGTTACTTAATATGTGCTATTCTTCATAGCACAGTACTGCAAAGATGACAGATAATGTAGCAGCCCACTCACATTTGCTGTCCTGTGGCAAAACAGGAGAGCAGTTGCGTTTTAGAAATTTTGCTAAATAAAATTATCCTGTTATTGTGCGATAACATTATTATTTATTTTCCCATCTGTATCATCTCAGTAAGCTTTTGTGAAGTTTCGCGCATGCGTAGTAAAGTGAATTTAGAAGTTTCTCATCCACACTGAAACGTCGGAAAATGCCTGAAAACGCTAGTGTGGACGCAGAGCATTTTTAAACGAAAACCCTGTTTTTTAAATCTATCCGGATTAATGTGGACGTAGCCCAGGAAAGTAAAAAAAATAAAAATAAATAAAAAAATAAAAGTACAAAATAAAAGTTAACATCAACTAACCCAACATCAATTACTGGAACACACACCTGTCCACAAACCAACATAACTGTGACAGGAAGAGCCAGAAGACCAACTACCAAACAATTAGCAGTAAACTTCATGCCGCCTGGTACACGAATACACCTACCTCTGTTAACCTGGACATTAAACCATGGAGGTCATGTGAAAATACCTGTAACTGTAATCGAGAGAAGAAATTCTCCTGCAAAACAATATCCGGGCAGCCATACAGCTCAGAAATTATTTGAATAAATTTATCCGGGTCTTCCCAGTCTTCACTGGGACTAAATTGTATTTCCTCCCTACTGTAGCTTCTCCCTCTAACTGGTCATACAGGAAGTGTCCTTTGTCAAAATTGGATAAATCCCTTCCTTTAGCCATAAATTAACCTTTCTGTCACTGCTGAATTACCATTGGAGGAAGACCTTGGGCCCATGTCACACGCCGCCCCCTATAATTAGACTCAGAGGGCGCAACACTAGGACTTGCTTGAACCTCAGAACGCTCTTGTCGCAGGTGAGTTGATTATCAGTTTATAAGAGACTGTAATTAATCCTCTTTAGCAGAAGGGATAAACCACACAAAACATGTAATGAAAAGTTCTTAAAGCAAGTGATAAATAAAAATACAATATCAAAAGAAAACAAAACACTCTCCTCTTCTGTTAAGCCTCAGTTTCACAAGTCAGATGATTCGCATGTGGACATAAACTGGCAAATACATTTTAAATACCAATTAGAGCAGAAGTCGTTAATAAGCTGCAGTTCAAAGCAGCAAACGTCCACTGCACTCGTACAAACAGGACAATGAGACATCAACACAAACGTGTACAAACAAAACAGCTCAAAAAAAGCAGCAAGCGTTCTGCACCTCAAAGGTGAAATAGACTACAGTGAGCTTTATACTATACCTTACACTCGCCATTTTGAGCGCCACACATTCCTGGGCAAGCAAGGGTACCGGGTAAACACGTTACAACACAAAGAACAAAGGACTAACGATGCCACTATTAGGCTATGTTTACGCGGAAACGATCTGAAGAGAAAAACGCAAAAGTGGTGTTGCGTTATTACTTTTAATCTGCGTTTCAGACGAGCGTTTTGGATGGGAAATCTGCGCACATGGTTACGCAAAAGTGTGTGAAATTTTATGTAGTATGCACTCTTGGCGGCTAGGTGGCAGATGTAAAGCACTGCCACACAACAACACCAAGTCTGTGCGCCTGCGTACAACCTTCACTGTCAAGCAGACTTTTAAATTTTTACCCTTTACATGGGAACGTGGCGGTGGAGCGTTTTAACACTTCCACTCTGGAGGATGGTTTCACTCTTTTGCGTTTTAAGCCCCAAAACGCGTCACCATGTAAACGAAAGGCACAACCGATAGAATATGTTTACGTTTTCACCCACGAGCATTCTTGTGTAAACATGGCCTTAGACAGGCTTTTGTAGCACCACTAAAAACGTGACACACCTCCATGATTAAGCCACACAGCTGTGCTCAAGATCAAGCTGTCTTTCAACAGTGGGTAGGTCTTCTCAATTGAAATACATAGAACCATTAAAAATGGAAACTACTTCTAAGGCAAGACATTAAATATACTCAACCTGTCACAATTAGAAATGTGTAAACTAACACAGTAACACAGTTTCTCATCCCAATTCGTCATATAACTGACGTTTTGGGACGTCTTTTGAGCATTCGTCAATATACGACTTTTCAGGCCCCCTTAAACGTCGGTAGATGACGATCCGGGTCGTCATACAACTGATGCTTTACCTTTAACGTCAGTTAGGTGACGAGTTGGGTTTAGGGTTAGGTTTAGGTCTGGGGTAGAGTTGGGATTCCATAACCGTCATCTACCGGCGTTTAAGGGGGTCCTGAAAAAGTCGTATATTGACGAATGGTCAAAAGACGTCCCAAAACGTCAGTTATATGACGAATTGGGATAAGATTACGCTGTGTAAACACTTCACATTAACATTCTGTACATTTTAATTTGGTATCATTATCTAATGCAATAGCTAACGTCAAATAACAATGAACGAACACTTTTACAGCATTTGCATGTTACTATTTACATATAAACGTATTAATATTTTAAGAACCTAGATTAAGAAATACTTTGAGAGTTCATATTACTAAATGCATAAACTTATAGTTCCCGATGTACCTGATGTAATTTTTTAATATTTTCTTAATTTTTATTTAAAATAAAATTTGTATTTTTTATATGTTTGTGTAATTCTGTTTTAAAACGAAACGTCCAATTATTCTACTCCATTATAACAAAAAGCAAAAATTTTGTTATTGAATTTGTCTAATATTTGGATGTCACGCCCCGCAGCACTCTATTTGCACTTGGTGTAAATAGAAACTACGATAAATCAATCCTTGTTAACATTAGTGTCACGGATACACCGTGCTCGCCCTCCCCCAACACACACCGCTGCACTCTCCCCAGAGAGTGTGTTCATTAGTAGTTTATTATCCCTAATATTTTATCATATACAATCTTACTATAAAGTGTTACCGTACAATATTGATGAGTTTAATTGGTAAGCATTTTGTTCATCGAAATCAAAAATACCTCTTTTTTTCTTTCTTGAGGTTTGTATTTAGGCCTTAATTATCATTCATGTGAAGGTCTGGGCTGTAGTTCAGGAGATGAGGTGAATGCTTTCCTCCTACGCTCCCTCTGTCTAGCCAGATGTGTGATTAATGTCCCTAACCTCTCCTCATTATCCAGGTCTGGAGTCAGAGCTTCAGGGACTATAACACAGGTGTGGTGAAAAGAGACCAGATTGATGGGCTAAATTACCAGGTTATACAGGATTTCCCCCTATTATCACTACTTCATCCATAATAATTGGACCAATAATGCATTTTCATTTGAAAAAAAAAAAAAAAAATGATTTTGACCAAACATACATGGTGGTTTAAGGTTGTGTTTTTATATTATTTCGTTTTTGTAACAGAGCTATTTGACCATTTATATAAACTGATTGTAAGCTTTTTATTAGAAATAACTTTACAGAAATCAGATGAGTTGACATAAACAATGCAGACATGTTGATTAAAAGTGATGAATGAGGCATAAACAGGTTTAAAAAGCATCATTGCTTACTACTTAAAAAAATGACAGAAATTACACACTTAGGCCAACAAGAATCTAGGCTGTCCTTTATACAGGAGAAAATGGAATTTGCTTTCAATATATACACAATGACAAAGTCTGTGACATTTGACCTTTCAGTGAGCCAGCAATTTCCGCTTTGAAATGCAGGGGTGTGATGTGAATGTGAATTTTTCAGCTATTGTTTTAAAAGGAGACTCTCGAGCATAAAACACAAATTGAGTTACCTTATTAGAACCATCTTCAAACTCTTTTTGGTTTCTCTTTGAGTAAAGGTTTCCTGTTTTGAGGATAGTTTCATGGAGAGAGGTCTGCTGGTTACTTTAATAAGTTATAGGTCTTCAGAAAGTTCAAAACATTCTGATGCTGGAGGGAATCAACGTTTTGAAACCAGAAATAACAGTCTATGATGTTATTTTCTGTCCAAGTTCCTGAAAAAAAAAAAACTCAAATAAAATCCTCAGATGTAGGTTCAAGTAAGGAGAAGAGTCATATAATAGGGTTTTAAGACGCATGATTTCCACAGAAGTGGAACACCCATCATTAACATATCCTGTCCCTTGATAGTTTTTTTTATCACATATTTTATTTAATCTTATTGTTTTTCAGTTATCAAAAACATTGAAGTACTCACAGCTCAGTTTAATAAATTATGTTGTTAAATCCCAGTTAAATTTTATTTTATTTTGTCAAACAACAGTAAAGAACATTGAATGTTGTTATAGGCTACAGTTGGTTGTGATGTTCATCTAATTTATATATTTAGATGACTTTTAATACCACTACTGTATATGAAATATAGCTATAGGGCTGTTTGACATTGGCATTTATACATCAGTTCCTTTTTATGACATTTATTATGACTTGACAGTTTCTTACCTTGTGCATGTATACATTTTTGAATAGAGAAATCTTTGTAACAGAGCCTATTTTTGGAATGAATATTAAATTCAGATGACGTTCATTGAGGGTGGGTTTATTTCGAACTAAGGTAATATCTCACTAGTAAAGAAAGGCATAAAACAAAACTGTTAACGAAACAAGACAAACAGACATTCATGCAATGAAATCAAGAACCATATTATAGTGCATATCAACATATGTATTCTCTTATAGGTGCTATACATCTAGTGCCTGCAGTTTTCAATTTGTTAATTGTATTGCTGTTTGCAGGCCAATACTTCTGTAATGAGAATTCATGATCCATACTTCCAGCATGATATCAAAATTCTGATCTCATGTCATCTTTAAGGCATTCGAGCATTGGTCGGTTTCACTTTATTTTGTTGGTCCCTTAAAGGTGTCATATGTAATAATTGAGGTTAAAATATCCCAAAAATGAGCTACACGCATCAAAAGAATGAGAAGAAATAAGTGCAATGATGTAATTTAAAAAATGACAAGTTATATTGCTGCCGAGATATAAACCTAAATTAGCATGCTAAATTACTAGCCCCGGCCCGTCAGGTGTTGTAATACCAGTTTCGGCCATGGGAGGCGGTATGCAGGCGGGCAACATAAACACCAGCCAAACTGCAATAGACGAGTAACTCGCGCGGCTTGTGTGTGTACTTGAACCTGATGTCAGTCGTGTGGAAATACAGCCCACTACTACATTTCAGTTCAGGGAAGAGTTCAAAAAATGATTGGTCGACATCATGCATGAGGAATACATTTTGGTAAGTTGTAGCATACTGTATCTTTCAACAGTGTTCATGTTCTTTTTCCATTAGCTAGTAGAGATGATCGGTTCACGTGCGCTAGGGATCTGTGGTGTAACATGTACAAGCGCCAAAACGGTATTTATTGTTTGAATTGCGTAATAAAATTGACAGAATCTGAGAGCTTAACTAACCTGCTTGCTAAGTGTCATTTGCGTGTGTCTCACAGTGAATTCGTGAGAGTTGGCAGCTCTGAATGGCGCTAGCTTGATCAACATCAGCGAATGCTGTCTGTCAAATTAATTCAAACTAACAATAAAAGTGTAATATGAACAAAACGAATACTCGTAAACTTAAAATAATAGCCCAGGGTTTTATTTTCCCATATCGTCGAAATGCACCAGCTTGTTTTTGAGACAGGCGTCTATGAGACGGTCTTCATCATTTAGTGTTGAGATGTTGTTCATTGAGTCTCTGATCTCTAAAAATCTCCAAATGCTCCACGTGAAACTGCGGTCTTCCAACCTTTTACTATCGTGTCAAATTATTTGAATAATATGCGTGAGAAAAAGAGCAAAACAGCGCTCTCTTGTGTTGTTTAAGACGTGAGAGTGTGCACGGCTGCGGCACAACTCACTTTCTGGAGGTATACTGCCCCCATCTGTTATGGAAAATGGAATATGATTTGATTTTTAGTTCCAAATGGCACCTTTAACACATTCTGTTGACTATGAGTAACATTGCACCTACATCTCTACTAACTCTCATTCAGGGTGTGAGTTGAGTATTAGTAAACTGGTAGGGTTAGGGTTGGATTATGTTGACATAGTTGCAAAAGTACTTATAGTCAGTAGAGTGTCTCTTGGAGGACCATCACAATAAAGTGTTTGCAGATATTACACAGATAATCAACTAATACTGTAATGATAGTTAGTTGACATATTTGCAAAGTAAGAGCACGTTCAAAAGAGACCATCAAAATAAAGTGTTACCCAAATATGACATATATTGGTCAATGATTTGCATAATACCAGCTTTCGCTTAAAATCATGTATGTAACTTCACATTTTTTTTATTTTTATTTTTATTTTTTTTAGTTTTTAGAATCTCCATCAAATGCTTGCCACCTTTAATCTACTTTTGCCAAGAGTAAAATCTCTCTATAACTCTATTAATATCATTTAACAAAATATTAGCTACTGCAATGGCTTATTCCCAAGAGCTTTTTGAAATGGACTTAATGATTACACACAGCTAGTTTGTGGTGATTGGAGACCTCTTAGGCACAGATGTGCTAGCTACATGACATGCATGCTGTAAAATTGTAATCTGGAAGTTTGCATATGGCTTGTAAGCTCTTTTGGGAAATGTGTATCTTTCTGACCTTTTGCCATTGGAATTGCAGACTCTTAATTAACTATTTCAACGCATTCTCATCCCAAGGCACCATATTCTGACACTTTTGCAAAAGCGTAAATATCCAACTCACATGGCACCCTTTAGTGCCAAATGAGGTGGTTAAGTTTCAGGTATGGGGTAGGGGTAGGGTTAGACCACTAGGAGGCGCCTTCTGCCCGATTTATTTTTATGTCTCATTTGGCGCTAAAGGGTGCCATGTGCGTTGGATATTTACGCTTTTGCAAAAGCGTTGTATATGGCGTTTTGGGATGAGAACGGGCTAACTATTTAAATACATTTTTAGTTTTACAGAATTTATTTTGTTAATGCGATACATAAAATAGTTTTTACACTTCAATTTGTTTAATGTAACAACAGGTGTAGGCTACAATGAACAAACTGATACTGATAAAAATTCAGACTCTATGCTTATAGAATATGCAAGTATAGTGGATCTGAATATGTGCGGGAGACTGATACAGGAGTGAGACTGAGGAGGAAAGAGAACGAGTGTTGACTCACACTGAGCTCAGCATGCGGTCTCTCCCTGTGCTGTGAACTGTCTCTCTCTTTCTAAATGTCAGACGGTTGTTGAAATGAGGATCGCCATTCACACAAAGATGGTCCTGATAAACTATAGCCTTTTCTATGCTTTATTTAATATGTCCTCTGACCCCTTAATCTGATTCAAATGGAATTACATTGCCACTGATTCCTCTCACACTCCTACTTATAAAAGCCTTCTGTTAAAATGCCACAATTCTCTCCAACAATGAGGGAGAACATCTTAATGCTTTCAACTAGACACTAACCTTTTGCGACACAGAAACTGAATTTCATACTAAAATATCAGATGATTTACCCAGTGTCTTGCTATAAATCTGCCCATAAATTTAGTAGAAATGTTGTGGATAATAATTAGCACTGTGGTATATCGATACAAGGAATATTTGTTTCATTTTAAGCTTTTATTGATTAATAAAAAACTAAATTATATTCCTTTGAAAACTTTTTTTCTGTTTGTACAATCTTTAACCACAAGAAATAATATTTCCTTATTCAATGTCTTGTGCTTAAAAAAATCATGTTTGAGAGACATTGGCTATGAAAGGAGGAACATTTCAATTTGTATCAGAGGATAGTTTAAGTGTTAATATTCCTTGATATTTTTTGTATCAATTGTTTTAATCATTAGCCTGACTTGCCTGAGGGAGCAATACATGCTTTAATGAGAGCTGAATGTTTCACCAGTCAAACATGTATAAAATCCACAATCATGATATATTTGATCTAAATTGCTTAAGAACTTCTAAGGCAGAGCATTTCATCTTCGCTTTATACCATGACATTTTATTGGACATCAGCTGCATTCTAAATGTAACATACTTGAAAACAGAATTTAGTTTCAAAAGCCTTCATGCTAAAAGGATGCTCGCACATATCCTATCCCTTCAAAGGATTATATGAAGAGATGCATTTTATTGTCAGCAGGAAGCTAAATAAACCAATTTGGCACTCCAAGAGTGTACAGAGCTATGCTGTTCAGCATGAAAACATTGACTTGCAATGGAATCTTTCATCTTGTCACCCTTTTTTTGTATATGGCTGGATAGGTTGTCGCTATATAGACATAATGACATCCAGAGCTAAGCTCGTCTGTGTCATGTTATACAACGCAAAGCTCTCTACAATTAAATAAAACATAGATTATAATTTACAATAAGTTCTCATTTGTCATGGTTTAGACTGATCTCATGAAATTGCGTGTGTATGATACGCCAATTCGATATTTCCATTTTTGGCGTGCTATCAACATGCATAATCGCTTTTCAGGGTGTTTATGAACGCTGTTGACTTAACATTACATTACTGTATATATAAATATATGACCTACCTAAATATCGCTCCCAGATGTAGATCCATATTTTGCTTCGTTATACGCTCAGACATTTAACGGCGTGTACATACACACGGAATCACTCGGACATTAATGGCGTCACATACATGCATAAGACACGGATACACGGGTAGCTCATAATGCGTATAGATAACTCGCCACTTGACTTGAAAGTGGCGTGTATGTTTACGCAAAAGTCATGATGTCATGTTGCATGGTTAATGGATTAGGGGTGTAACGGTTCAAATTGCTCAGCGGTTCAGTTTTTATCATGTTTTAGGGTCACAGTTTCAGGGTTTCAGTAAAGTTTGGTACTATGTGCCATGTTCAGGGAAAAAAAGTCTGCTGTCAAAAAAAGTAAAATAAGAACTTTTAGTGATCACCCTCGCAATCTAAGGCACAAGACCAAGGTGACAGGAAATCCCAGTGAATTTATTGTGTGACTGTAGACAGTGCAAATCCACAGCAAAATCCAAAAACAAAGGCTGGCGTCATTATGTAGTGATTGGCCTATCAAGCCAATCTTCAGCTGATAACGCTTATGTGAATGAGACATCCCTTATGAAAAACAACCATTGGAATTTTTGGATAAAATATTATGGAAATCCTTTAGAAGTAATATAGTACAGTATTTTGGGACAAACTATCGAAGTACTATTGATGTATTACAGAACATCACAGAAGTATTATAATACAAATCTTATTAGGATTACTATAGTTCTTTTTCATAAGGGAAGTAGACAAATCTGGCCCACTGCCAAATGTGTGTTTTACACCCAGTGCTGCTATATCACATAGGGATCTACACACACAGTAATATAAAAAATTTCAAGTTCCTGGAGGCTCACACAGTTCTGGGCGTTTATTAGGAAGGATGTAGAATTTCAATTTATAAAAAAAATGTGTATTGGCAGTTCAGAAATCAATACAAAAATCTTCGGCATTATTGTCGTCTGTATTTCAATGAGCGCCAAGGCAAAGTTTTAGCCTGGATGCCAGCCCAAACTCCACCCACAACATTTTTTGGTCAGGAAGTTCGATCTGGACTGAATCCGTTGAGAGTAATTATGATCTGGCAAAAAAAAACATTCGGGCCAATCAAATTGCCAGGGTGGGCTTTATACGATGATGGACAGGTGATCTTCAGGGACGTAATCATCACATTATCAAATAGCAGTGCGCTTAACTAGTTTCTCTCAGAGATGACTGCAGCTGGAGAATTGAGATGTATAGATTCTACTGTTGCGTCTGTTAAAATAAATCGACAGCGCATTCATTTTAATAGACAAACAGAAAACTGCAATCAAGGTATTTGTCGATCGGAAAGATATCTTTGCCGTCCTTCCTACATGATTCGGCAAAAGTGTAACTAACAGCTGGCTCTGACAGTTGCTAAGAAGATGGGACGTAATGAAAAGCCTGTGGTCGTTGTGGTTTCTCCTTTGGTTCGCACTCATGGAGGACCAAGTAAAAGAAGCAACACTCGTTATTTTACTTCTAAAATAAGTAAGTTCTGTTGACAACTGTGAAATGCAAAGTATTTGACTTACTGCGTTGCTCTGATAGGTTGTAGGTCTACCGACTATCCAATTGAGTGCAGAGTTTTGTTTTTTTCCTGGTTTGGTTAAGACACGCCTCATAATCAAAGCCCAATGAAGCGGTTTCAGACTCATATTCTCAATAGAATATGAGTTTGACAGAAGTCAGGCTAGCAAAGTTTACCCCCACTGGCTAAATTCACATACGTGAAGGGCCGTTCCGGGGTGTTTCCAGACTAACCGTCTGTATGTATATTGTGTGCGAGGATGTTGGAGGTGGAGATTTAGAGCCTTTTCTCACAGCACTTGATGTAATTAAACGTATTAATTTGATGGCGGATCCAGAAAGGTTCACAACAGATTCACCCGTTGTAAAATGCAAATGACTTTGTTCGAGACTTCGGAGTGGCTACAGAAAAAAGAGACTGCAACTGGACTCAGCTCGGAAGCAAGGATATAGCTCGGAAGGACATTACATGTAGTCATGCAATGCTGTTGTTGTTAACATTAACAATTTGAGAACAAAGTATAATTTGCACAATTTTGCGTGATATGATAACTTATATGTTTTTGATAGATTTAATCAGTGCGATTTACTGCAATGTCAGAATCAGAACAAAAGTAGATATTTCTTACTAGTTCAGAGGATATTTTCCGGAAGAAAATTCTTATATTGGTCATACTTCCAAAAAGAATAATCTGTGATTCTGAATGCCAGTATTCACATCGGCACGGTCTCAAACATTGTGTTCATCTGCGCTGTGCCGTGTCAAGGGTTTTGAAGTACAACTCACATTATCCCACTACAACTCAAGTACAACTCACACAATCCCACTACTAGTGTACAGATGTGATGTAATGACGCAAAGACATGCTCTAATCTTAAAGTCAACTGTAACATCCCTTTCTGTAGAACATCATTTGCTCAGACTGCTGTTTCAGTGAAAGGGGCAAAATTGTGGAATTTTCTGCCAGATCATCTGAAATGTATCCCGACCTTAGACATCTTCAAAAAAAAAAAAAAAATGTGGTTAATTCAGGAACAGCGCTGTTCGCATATTTAGCCCTTGTCGACTCTGCCTTTCTTGTACTATTATTATTATTATTATTTATTTATTTTTTATATATATATATATTTTTTTCATTTATATTATATTCTATTATTTTTCACTTTACTAGTATTTTTAGCTTGTATTGCATTCCATTAAAGAGCCCTTATTGTATTGCATTCCTCATGTATCTTATCGCATGTATTACATTTTACTAAAAAAGCCCTTCTAGGGACTAATGTTGTAAATTAGCTCTGGCTAAAAACATTGATGCATACATCAGATCACTGTTAAAGTGTATCTATGTTTTTTTGTATCTGTCCCTATCTAAATAAACTATAATAATAATAATAATAATTAAGTTGATAATTACGCGAATGGCTGCAATAGCAGATTTCGAACAGAGATGGCGACAAAGAGTAAAAACGTCAGTAAAAGTCAGTAAAATGATCCGAAATTCCCACTACTAGTGTACAGATGTGACGTAATGACGCAAAGACATGCTCTAATCTCCTGCGGAAATCCACCAGTACCACTGGAATTTAAAAACATTATTGTAACCTTATCGCCTTGAATCGAGCTAAGGCAAGCAGATCGTTTTGAACACTGGCTGGTTATGTATTTTCTCAAAAATGTATTTTGGATCATTTTTAACCCCCTGAAAAAATCTATAGACTGCAGTTTCAATTTTGCCAGCTATAAAAAAATCTAGCATTTCCTCACATTTTACCACTGATTTTTAGTGACCGTTGATATGCATGGGCCACTGGCCGATGACCGTTCCCCCTCCCCTCTCCCCTGCTATGCTATACCACACCCACTCCCCTTCCTTCTTCTCACAGCCATCCATGCCCATTTAAGTTGTGTTTTTCTAAAATATTGTGAGCTAAACTTGAGCTGAAAGAGGGGGGTTTCATGACCCTTGAATGTGCTGTTTTTATTAAAGCATGAACACACTTTCATCACTGCTACACAGAGATTGGAAATCATGCAGCGAACACAGAAACATTAAGGAGCAAATAAATCATTGTTGACGCTGCCCCACAACTTTCACCAATCTAATAGCTATTGATATTGATGGGAGCCATGAGGATGCTGGGAAATGTAGTGCTGAGGTGACTGGGCTGGTGATTATAATATGACTATTGCTGTGTCCAAAATCTCCACTCAAAGCACTACTCCCTACCCCCTATGTTGGGGATAGAGAGCAGAGCACTATATAGTGAGCTCACCAGCATAATAGAAACACCACTTTCGGACACTACTCGATCGTCTCTCTGCGCCATTGATTACATCACCTGTCAGCTGGTGCCGAGCCGGCTCTGGGCTAAATAGATTTTTAAAAATAAATACATTACATTATATTGTGCTTATTTCTCCAAAATTTAAAAACTAAAAGTGATCCATCGGTTGTAAACTACTTTTCAAAATGCATTCTGGGATACATTGAGTGGACTATATAGGGTATAATAATCATCACTATACATTCGGACAGCACTACAAAATGGTGAGCTCACTATATAGTCCACTATATAGTGAGTAATGGTAGATTTCGGACACAGCATCTGTTTAACTATTCCATTAGAGGGATGGTGATGGTGCAATGGATAAGACACATACCTTTGGTGTGAGAGACCCGGGTTCGAATCCACTGTGAAACACCAATGTGTCCCTGAGCAAGACACTTAACCCTTGGTTGCTCCAGAGGTGTGTGACTTCTGACATATATAGCAATTGTAAGTCACTTTGGATAAAAGCGTCAGCAGAATGTTTTAATGTAAATGTATTCATTCTCTGTTATCCCCCTCCAAACCTATTGTACACAGTGGCTCTATTAAAACACAAAGGGCTCAGAGGAGGGAAGAAAGATGCAGCCTCCCACAGTAATTTTAACTTGCTGGTGTTGGGCAACCACTATAGAAAAAAATAGTGATTTATTTACTTTTTAATAGCATGTTTTGTAATGTTTTCTTTATATGAAATCATGTAAAAAAAAACACTATGTGCCGCATGCAGGAGTACCTGAGAAAAGGTCAGTGTCTCATAGATCGTGCTGTTAAAGTAATCAAACTAACCCCATGTTGTGTATGTTAGTTGCTTGGCATTTAGAAGATACTTTTTTGATTCAAAGTGACTTATGTTTCATTAATTTAACAACAGTTCCCTTGGAAGACGAAGGTGAATAGCTCTACAGGTTCTGGGTCAAGCTGAAGAGACTCTCATACTATTCATTTATTTTTCGGAGTGTCTAGTCACACCAATTGCAAATAGCCCGTCTGGTTGGCTGAGGCTATTTACACTAACTCTGCCAACCATAAACTGAAACAATCACAAAAGAAATGCTAAAAACAGGAGCAGTGACATGAAGAGTAACAAGGTCGACGTGACCAAAACGCCAATCAAAAATCGCCTTTTTTCCGAACTCATTCTTTTTCCTTTTCCCATCACATATCAGCTTAGAGATTAATGCTTGACAGCTTGGATTGTAAATAAAAATGATGAAAATATTCGAAAGTGGAAATAAAGTGTTTAAACACAGGTACCCTAGGGGATAAAAAAGTATGCTAAGTATACTTGCAGCTAGAGTAATTGTCTCATGGCTCATAAATCTTATGTGTCCTTCTTGTCTTGTGTATTGTTGTTGTATGTGTGTGCACGCTCATTGGTGGGCATGTCTGCACGTCAACGCTCATCAGCAATCATCTCATCACTCCCGGCACCAGCTGCAGCTCATTTCATCTGACTATTTATACTCATCATTTTCTCATCTCCTTTGTCAGATTGTTGTTTGTGGTGTTCCGTTGTGTGTTCCCGTCAGCGTCTCGAGTCTTGGTTCCTTCCATGTTCACGTTCATGTTCCTGTAGTTGACGTTGGATTCTCACTCTCATCTGGACTTTCACCACCCTCACGACTGCACCATTTGCACTGAATCTTCTGACCATCGGAGTATCTGCACCGCTAGCCAACTGTCTCTGGACTTTTTATCTCTTTGTCATAATTATTACAATAAAGAGTTTTACTTGCATTACTGCTTCCTCTCTTTCAATCGTCACACAACGATCTGACCAAACATGGAAGCAGCGAGTGATTTATCTAGCTCACTGGAAGATTTTGTGAGCAACAGCATGCAGAGAATGCATCTCCCAGGAGAAGAACATCCACGAGACCGCTTGTGCGGTTCAGGCGTTAGTGGCGCAGGAGTCCGAGCTCACCCAGCAGATTCAACATCTTCAGGTTCCCACTGCGCCACATACACCACCGATTCCCCCACCAGCAGTGCCCCTCCAGTCAGAACCCTGCCTGCCAGTTCCCGTATCCTATTCAGGTCAACCTAACTACTGTCAAGCTTTTCTAACCCGGTGTTCAATGCACTTCTCTCCCCAATCTAGAACATTCTATGATGAGCGACCTAAGGTGGCGTTCCTATTGACACTGCTGACTGGGAGGGTGGCTCTTTGGGGAATGGCGATGTGGGAGAATCAGGAGGAATGCTGGTCATCGTTCCCAAAGGCTTGTGGCATTGTGGGAAGGGAGGCTGCTAGGGTGTTGGAGGATTTACGGCAAGGAGGAGAGATCTGTATCTGACTTTTCGATTGAGTTTCGAACCCTAGCAGCAGAGAGCAAATGGAACAAGGAAGCGCAGTGGGACATGTTCCTGCATGGGCTGGCTGACCGTGCTCCAAAAGGAAATCTATGCCATGGACCTTCCCACCAAACTCAATGACCTCATTGCTTTTGCCCTAAGAGTGGATGCATGTCTATCATGAGCAGCTCGATGATTTCAACCAACCGTCCTTCTGGAAGGATCGAGGGACAGGCCTCAGGAGGCGTTGACATGGTCAGGAGAAGGAGAGGCGGAGATCCCTGAGCCTTTGGGCTCCGTGCTCCGAGCCCAATTCTTCAACTACAAGCAAGGGCCAGTCAGTTTCTCCTGAGCTTACAAGAAGGGCTCCTGCGGCAGAGCCTGCGGGTACAGCTCCGTAGGGAAGCAACCTTAACCTTTTAAGACCCCTGCCAGGAAGCTCAGGCTTTGGAAAAAGATCATGTAGAGGGTGATTCGCCCATATGTATGGCGGCCAGAGAGGCTAATGCTCCGGTGCCCCCTGAGCCATCAGACTGGAAACAAGATCTGCGGGCTGAGCTTATGAAGGATGTCCATGAACAAATGCCCAAACTGTCCAAGACTCTCGTAGAGGAGCTTCGTCATGGATGGCCCGATTCTTCAACTTCGGCTCATGGTTCATGGTCAGACGGAGGACAGGACCAAGGAAGGCGTCCAGGTCGGGCCAGTGGCTCTAAGTACCAGTGGGACGAACAGGGATGCCCCATCTGCAACAGTTCCGGGGAGCCTGGCCACTACAGCCGTCAGTGCAGTTCATGCCGAAATTCACAAGGAAGTTCCAAGTGAACGGCACCATATATATGGGTCAGATGATGGTGAATGTTTTATCTTCCTTTGTTTTGGTGTAATTGTTGCATCTGTGTTGTTGAAAATAAAAAATTAAACCACAGTGTGTTGACTTATTTAACGGTGTCAAATACCGATTACACAATTACCTTTATCAGGGTTTGTATGAACACCATATTAGTGCTGAAATACACCTCTTGGTGTTAAGATATTAAGACATTAATATTAGTGTAGACACTTCTTAGTGTTCAACACTAACTTAGTGTAAATGAGGGAGGGGGATAGGGTGAACACTAACAGTGTTGTTTTTACACTAAGTGTAAAAAAAATAAATAAATAAATAACCCCCAAAAAAGTTAATTTAACACTTTCAAATTTGCTGTGGAAAACAATGGTGTTTGAGACACAATTTCATTCACTTTTCTTTGAGATATTTTGCAATCAATATAAAAAGTATAAAAATATCTAGCTCTCAGGAAAGAGATGTTAAAAATTAGGGATAATTCATTTTACTAAACATTTAATAGGAGGCTAAGCTCTGTTTTATTTGGCTAAATGCAGCTGATCATAATAAAGATAGCATTACTTCAACAAAATTAAAGGCACATTGTGTAGGTTTTTTCATCCAGTAGTTTATTTTTTTATGGATAAGTGCAGACATCCATGTTTTTTAATAAGGACATTTAACTCTACTGAACTACCCACAAGTGCTGGGTTACTCACACAGGTCAGTTTATTACACAAATTGTGAGGTAATGCAGCGCTGCTTTACTTGGTCTACACACTACGCAGTTCTCCATGTTGGTCGCCATGGTTACGTTACGGCTACGGCAGTATGAACGAAAACCAAGGATATCGTGGATATCGCGTCATTGACAGGCAACATTTTTTTCCAGGTCGGCCACTTATTTAAAATTGTAATTTCTCTGACATAAAAAATCTTTGGAGACTTCTAGGATAATGTGAGTACACAACTGCAGAATATATATCACAATGTGCAAGTGATTTTTGGATATTTTATAACAAAATTCTTTCATATTGTTCCTTTAAGAGTTGGAAGTGGTAGTATGCAGTTCTGGAAAATTTCAACTGCTCACTCTCTCTCTCATTAACACAAACAATTCAGATACATCATGTTGCCATGGCAGTGAGTCTGCCATTGTCACTCTTGTCCAGTGCCTAGAATTCAGTGGTGTGTAATCTGTCTTTTTGAGGGTGTTTTCAATCTATAATGGTTGGTTATCGCCCCAATCTTTTCGACAGGACAATGGCAGCACAATATTAACCTTTAAACTAAGACCAAAGCTGACCAATTTGGTGGAAATAAAAAGGAGTTTTTACATCAACTATTATCATTCTGTCTGACAGTTTTGGGTATGTTTCACTGAGACAAGCTAAACAGGACTCTTTGTATGGACTGCATATTTGTTTTTCCTTGATGAAATGAAGCCTGTACAATATAAATGTATTTTGTAATAGAAAGAGTTGCTCTTGAAGTTTGTTTGTCCTTCAGTTTTCTTTAAAATAACTAAACTCAGGCTTCTAATTGTTCACATATATCAGACCACTCTGAGAAACTGTTAAAAACACTGTTATGACAGCATTACTCCACTCCTGGAATCATCACTCCATGGAGCAGTTTTTCCCGTGAGTGGGACTAGAAAACCCGGAGTGGGTTCAGGAGTGGAGTCATGAGAGCACGCTTAGAGTGCAGAGAGGAACATGCTTTTGCTCCAGTCCAGGCTTTGATCATACCCCCAGTGCAGGTTTAACTATTTGAGAAATGTGAGCATATTTACGGCCTTAAAATTATGAAAAGTGAATTTAAGACATAGGGACAGTGGTGAACCCTGATATTGACGGAATTCCATCATAGACTCTCTCTTAGTGATGGAGAACATTAATCACATATATTATATTATGAAGTGAGGATAAATGTTGCCCTTCCTACAAATGCCCTTCCTACGGCATTTGCTCTATCCAATCGAGTGCAGAGGCATTTTTTCGGAGTATGATGGAGTATGACGACGTCAGGCTACCCTTCCAGCACATTCAGTGACTGAATTCACTCATTTGTTTTCATTTTCACTCTTTCAAGTGGACTAATGTAGGGAATAGTTAATAAGTGTATAGGTCCATTTTAAATACAGCCTTTGCATGTAGCTAAATGTTGTTGAAAAATCCCACATTTACTGCCAATGAGTATGACATAGGGTTAGGGATATGATTTCTGTCTTGTCATGAGGCCACTTTTATAACATTGTCAGTGTAATTATAGCCTATATTTCAAGATTTAAGGGTATTTCATGTGAAGGCACCTTGACTCCAAAGTGTTCTCACACTATTGAACTATGTCTCGCAGACAAGGCAAGAGGAAGCCATGCAGGCTGTGAAACAGGTTACAGCACTCTCCTTGTCAGCACACATTATCTAAATGCACCTCCTCATGGTTGACAAGTTAACAAAAAAAAAGTAAAAAATACTGCAACCTCAAAGGTCACAATCACCCACGCTGCCAGACAAGATCAATAGGTAATTAACTCAGCAATAGGACCAGTTATTCATCCTTCACTTTTTACCTGAGCAACACAGATCAAATTCGTCTGATTATATTGTCGATCCTTACTTCTGCATCATAAAAGATAGAGCTCATTCACTCTCAATCGTTAGCTATTTCAGGCATTATATTGAATGTGATCAAATAATGTAGACATCTGATGGTGTAATGTAACATCATGTTATCACATTCACTATTAAAGATTGTTCATATTTCCTGTAATGTTACTTCAAGGTACATTCATCTTTATTGTTTGACTGAATGCACCTTCTGTGAGGTCAACTGGATAAGATGTTCATTGGAAATTGTAATAAAGATCTATGATTAGGCATGTGCTGCTATGCAAGCCTAGGTTTCATAATGAAGGTTTCAATTCTCATTGCTCTGACTATGAGGTTGTGGCATAAACCTCATTATAACCTAATCAGTTGAATAACCAAGCAAAAGGGAATGAATACATCCTGTGTAAAGTCATTAACATTCATTAATGTCCATTCAGCACATGGAATGGGTTTTAACACTCTATTTAATTGCTTGCTAATATGGCCTCTGCAGGGAGGCTGAGAGGGGACAGGAATATGAAATCCAATGTGAACAATTATTCACTGTTAACTGTCCCTATAACACAAATTAACAGATTCTTTATCAAACCTCTTTTGATGCTTTTCCACTTCTGTAAGCAGTATAATCCATGACTTGATTGTCTGCTTGATAAATAACTTTGTAATTCACTGATAATTAAGAAGCTAAACGCAAATATTTAAAGGCATATTTTATCCAAATTATTCTATAATGAAAGGAAATGCATGGGGCCTAGCTTGTATTTGCCGAGCTTGTATTTGCAAAAACATGCATTTGAAAACTGTGCAATAGCTTTGTGTGGTGAATGTCATTGATCTTTGAAAATCCGGCCTTTTGCCGTAAATTCCCATCGTTATTTGTATTTGTGTATTTGTGCCAAGTTTGAAGAGAAATGTGAACATTCTACTGTACATCTCATGTTGTGTTCCACAGAAGAAAGACAGTCATCTAGGTTTGGAAAGGTGTGGAGATGTGTAAATGATAGAATGTTTTGAGGTGAAATATTCACTTTACATAATTGACTCAATTTTAAATTAGAAATCTCTCAAATGATTGCATTACTTTCATGTTTAACTTTTTTTTTCAAGAAATTCATACATTTTTTAATTAAACAAATTAAAACAAAATACAAAAACTGATACTATGATGTGAACCCCTAAAGGTTCTACTGTATGAAGCGCCTGAAAGCACACTTTAAGGTGCTATAACATTTTCTTCAAAAGGCCAATTCACTCCACACAGACAAACGATAAACATTTGGTAACGCTTCCTTTTACAGTACAGTACTTACAGTGTACTTACCTAGAAAGTACTGGCTAATATAAGGTAAGTACATGGAACAAGGTTAGGTTTAGGGGTAGGTTCAGGGTTAGTACTAGTTATTACCCAGTAATTGTAGTTACTAAAATAAGTACATAGTATTTACATAGCTAACTGGATTGTAAAAGGAAGCGTTACCAAACATTTTTGGTGGGTTTTGTTGGATCACTGTTACCCTATCGGTGTCTGTTGCCGTTGGTCACCTGACTAAACATGTTCAAACAGTGTTTGTCGTGTTTGTTGGGCTGTGTGATCATGTTGCCGTTTGTCTGTGCGGTTTAAGTATGTTGACATAAGCAAAGGTTTACTTGAGTATTTCCTAATTAAAGTGTTACTTTCTCCATAGATTACAGTTTAAAAACATGCATATAGTGGATCACATATGGTAAACACAAGATTTAACTTTTAAGTGAACTATCCCTTTAAATCCAAGTCTACCTTTGCAGGTACATTGCACACAGAAACAGTTGCATCTTTGCACTGGTGGTGAAGCTCCAAGCAACCTCGGATGGAATATGTTGTGCAACAGTGTCACCTGCAGGGGGTTTCTGATCAAGACATTTTAGATTAGGACAATTTTTTCATTTTGAAATGGATAATTTACACAGAGATCAAAATAAGTCAACATGTGTAATGATCCACTTGCAGCAAGTTGTAGCGAGAACCCAGGTGCATTATTTATTCAAAAGTAACATACAACAAAATCAAAACATAAAACAAAAGCATGACGTAGCATGAAACAAAACCGTGGCCATAGACTCATGCAACAAGAGGTTACAGGAAACAATACTTGACAAAGACACAGGGCAAATATGAGGGCTTAAATACACAGACTAATGGCAGGACAAGGGGCACCTGTGAACAATGAACAAATGATTGGATCACATGACAAACAAGGAATCACATGACATGGAACATGACATGATCAAAAAGTGACAGAGACAAGACCAAGGCTGCGTTCCAGTCCACTTTTAGACACGCACTTGCGAACTTCCCTAAGCACTTCCCCTCGGGGTAATCCCTGCCGCCATTTTGAAGTGCGTTCCACTTCGTGAAGTAAACGAGGGAAGTTTATATGGACAGACACTCGTTCCCTCGATTTAGACAGAGGGAGCGAGTCTACTTCATATGCACACTTCAGGCATCTATATATCCCACAATGCAGTACGATTGTGACGTAACCACAGATCGTCTAATCACCACCACAGCAAACACTCTATGATATTTTAATCATAATTTATTTATTTATTTTAAAATAACCCAAACACACCTATATACCTGTGGATGCTGCATTAAACAAATTCGTAAAGGGGAAAAAAGTAAATAATAAATCAACTCATAGCTGATTCAAAGTGATCAAGGGTGGGCCAGTAGTGGGCACTCGTGCAACGTAAGCAATGACGTACATCCGAGTGAACGGAGACGGACTGAAGGGCATGGCAATTTTGGACTGGTGCTGCGTTCCAGTCCAAAATTGACATTCCCTTTACTGACTAACTTCCCTCCGTCTCGATCACTCAGATGTACGTCATTGCTTACGTTGCACGAAGTGCCACTACTGGCGGAAACCACAATGAGCTGAACTGGAACAGCCTAAGCCCTTGATCACTTTGAATCAGCTATGAGTTGATTTATTATTTACCTTTTTCCCTTTATCAATTTGTTTAATGCAGCATCCACATGTATATTTAAAAATAAATAAATAAACTTGTATTTAATATGTCATAGAGTGTTTGTTGTTGTGGTGATTAGACGATCTGTGGTTACGTCACAATCGTACTGCATTGTGGGATATATAGATGCCTGAAGTGCACATATGAAGTCAGACTCGCTCCCTCTGCCTAAATCGAGGGAACGAGTGTCTGTCCATATAGACTTCCCTCATTTCACTTCACAAAGTGGCAACGCACTTCAAATGGTGGCAGGATTCCCTAAGGGAAAGTGCTTAGGGAAGTTCGCAAGTGCGTGTCTAAAAGTGGACTGGAACGCAGTACGGAATGCAGCACAAATTGTGACAGATCCACCCCAGATGGTTGGTTGGTTGGTTGGTTGGTTGGTTGGTTGGTTGGTTGGTTGGTTGGTTGGTTTGTTGATTGATTGATTGATTGATTGATTGGTTGATTGGTTGGTTGGTTGGTTGATTGGTTGATTGATTGATTGATTGATTGATTGATTGATTGATTGATTGATTGATTGATTGATTGATTGATAAAAATGGATGCTCCACAGAAGAGATGCCGTTTTATTTGTATTTTACTTTAGTTAACATATAAAAATTTAAAAATGTGTTTGTTTGTTTTTAGCGTAAGCTAGAGAAAATGTATAACAATTAAAAAAATAAATGACATTAAATAAATAGGTTAAACATTTATTGTAAATCATTTTTAGCAGTACAAAACAGCTTGTTATGCTGCATAATATTGCAAACTGGTATTTCTTATATTATATTAATTTATTGTCAGAATCATAAACACTGGCTTGTAGCCCAAATAGTTTATACCTATATTATCTAATAGTTTTACCTAATTTGTGCAAAAAGCACTAATGAGTCCTTAAACTCGAGGAGTCTGTCTTTACTCTGGGACTTGACTCGGGACTTGAATGCAAAGACTCAAGACTTACTTGTGACTTGCAAAACAATGACTTGGTCTCACCTCTGGTTTTACCATTTGCTGCACATTGTTAGTTTTAGTTATTTAATAATGTACGGAATCGGAAGTCTTGTGTATTAACAGAAAATATTACTTTGTTGCAAAATACGGTGGATTATTTCAATGTTATATTGAATTACTTTCTGTATCCAATGACAATAAACTATTGGTAAATTCAGAAAAAAAACTGACATAAATTATATATATTTGCTCTTTTTTTGGTCATAGCCTACATCATATAATAGCCTACAGTTGTAAAAGTTGCTTTATTTTATATGGACATGTTGAGATCACATGAACAAGCTGAATTGCATTATATTGGTTATTCTCATTAACAGACACTTTGTCAGAGTGTTTTTTTTTTTTTTTTTTTTTTTTTTGAGAAACTCAAACGAAGACATTTTGAAGAATGATGGGAACCAAACAGTTGTTACCATTGATTTCCATATGGACAAAACACTTGTCTACAAAAACCTGTCTACAGTAAGTAAGTAAGTATCGTAGGGGTAAGAGAAAGCAGAGTCCATAGTTTCTCTGGAAGCATGTGCTAAAGATATGCAAATACATTCAAATTAGATTGGACACAACATAAATAAACATTGCTTCTTGTATGCATTCGATTTGAATTTCAGGTGAACTCCCTTAGTGTTTGCATATGGAAATCACAGCAAGGCTTTTACTTTGTCACAGAACCTCACAGCTTTTAACAGACAACAACAGATGTCATGCTACAAGGGGAGGTAAGAGTTTATATTTGTTGTGTTTTACTTGATATCTGTCTGAATGTTGTACTGTCCGAGACGAGTTACTTTTAAGATATGGCTATTGAATGCTGGATCCTCAAAGAGAGAGTTAGAACGTTTGAACTGTTTGGTAAGACCTAAACCGATCTTTAACCTGGTTTTAGCCTTGTGTTTTCCACACAGCTGATTTTTGCAGTTTGGGTCTTGTTTGACTTTTCCTGTTAAATCCAAAGTATTTGATAATAGGAAAGAAGCTGTTTAAGAAAGTCACAAGATGTGCAGCTGTAACGGCCGGCAGTGCTGAACTGAGCCTCTGTGTGTCAGTGTTGCCCGAGGCGCTGGGCTGTTGCAGTTGAAGTCACTTTGAACTTTCTGAAGTGACAGACTTTTCACTTTCAACTGCCTAATGGGACATCACACTCCTCCTGAATTATGTCTAGGACAAAGCAGTCGAGCTTGTTTGGCGGTGTGTATTTACTTAAACTTAGTTTGACATCAGACTGATCTTAAAATGTTTTGGAAACATGTTTTTAACGTCTTTCATGCTCACGAGCGGTAGCCTACTATTTGTATACTCCTTTAATCTGAACTGAAATACAAATGTAGACGCTAAACTTTCTCTGATATCTGATACAACTGGAAAAATAGACTATACAAGATATGAGATCCGTGGTATTTGCTCAACTTATCACAGAGTGATGTTAAGTAAAGTTTACACACACACACACACACACACACTTAACGAAGTTATTTGGAACTTGCTTGAGGACAGGGATACTATCCATTATTGGGGGAAGTACGCAGAGCTTTGGGCTGTATATTTTCTTTCCCTTTTTTTACACTCCTAAAGGGATACATTGTGACTCCCCCCCATTCTGTAAAAGACGGCATTATTTTTTTTTCAAAAGCAGAATTTTTTCTATTTCTGCTGTCACTGTGTGCTGTGGTGCCTTAGTTCCTCTGAAACTATTCAGAGTGCCTGAATCTTCTCATAGTTGATGATAAATGTAAAGTTTGTGCTCAGTGCGTCATTTTCAGACCATCTCTTAAGTACACTGCTGTACAACTTTCAGTCAAGGTAAGTTTGTAATTCCTCTTTTTTTTTAAATCCCCTTGGAGTGTTTTAGACAAAACAACTAGTCATGTTGAATTGACTGTAGTTATTTTATGTATTTTCTTTAATGTTTAACAGAAGATCACAAAAGCAATGCCACCATAGAGCTTAACCTTAATTTGGGCGATGTGGTAGATTGTAAATGCGATGGTGAGATTAACTTGCCTTGGAGAGATTTTTATAAAATTGTGTTTTTGTCCTGTTAAGTGAATAGAAGAATGTGTTCAGCGTGAGTCATGATGGTGGTAACAAACAGAACAAACAGAGGATGAGATAATGTGTGCTGATGCATGTTAGAGGAAAGATCCATGCAAACAATAGGTGCAGGTGCTATTTTCTCATTCACAGCAGGTGCTGAAAAAATATTAGTTGAAAACACTGTGCTGTAACTTGACCTGAAATGAAAGAGAGCCAGAAAAGGACATCAAGCTATAGGAAGCTCACAGTGCTCACAAAGGTCAATTTATTTGCTTGAACTGAAGCCACAACACTAGTGGTCACTGTCAGATGAGAGACATTGAGTGGGCTTTGATCCAACAATCTTCTTTATAGCACTGAGATGCATTCTTTCTCTAAACCCCCTAACACACACACACACACACATACACACACACACACACACACACACACACACACACACACACACACACACACACACACACACACACACACACACACACACACACACACACACACACACACACACACACACACACACACACACACACACACACACACACACACATCACATCACTCCCCTTCAGGTTGTTTTGAAAAATGAGTGACTTAATGTCTCTTGTCTTTTTGCAGAGTGACCAGTGATGCATGAGAGGCCAATCAGAGTCAAAGAGCAGACGGTCAATCCAAAGAGCCGAGCACTGTCATGGAAGACACTGAAGTATCAGAGAAAGGTAAAACGAAAAACTCTTCTAATAATTATTTATCACAAAGACATTTTCATCCGATTTGTATGCAAAAAGGACAATGACATCACAGGACAATGACATCACAGGACAAAATTGTAAATATATTAAAATAGAAAATGGTTATTTCAAATTATAATAATATTTCACAATATTTTTGTATATTTCACTAAAAAAATCACAATAGACTGTATTTTTAATCAAATAAATGCAGCATTGCATCAAAAACATAAAAAAATATTTCAAACCCCAAACTTTTGAATAGTAGTGTATCTTTTAGTTTATATTTACAGTAAATTAAATATTACCAAGACATTTCTTGATAGTTTTTTGAGATTCATGCATAATCAAATAAATGCAGCATTGGTGAGCATAATACTTTTTTTTTTTTTTTTTTAAACATAAAAAATATTTCCAACCTCAAACTTTTGAATAGTAGTGTATCTTTTTAGTTTATATTACAGTAAATGAAATATGTCTAAGTTTTTTGAGATTCATGCATTTACTTAAAGGGTCAATGTATAGGAATTTCTCCCATCTAGCAGTGAAAATGTATTTTGCATTCAAAAGAATTGTGCTCTCCAGCGCCTCGCTTTTTGATCTACGGTAGACATTATGTACCAAAAAGCTATAATAGCACTTTATCGAGTGTTCCTTCGGGTGAACAGGTTTGTTATTTCAAACAAACAGCAAAGTGACACAACGAACAAACAAATGTTACAGTATGAATTACTGAATGTGAAAAACATTAACTATTGTAATAAGTAGTTTTGCCTTCTTTATTCGTTATATTTTCCGAAGTACGTGCATTGTTAGACATCAATCGTCAACTTTTACTATACATGTTTATCAGTCTATAAAATAAAGTACAATGAAAAAAACTCCAGCATCTTTCTTCTGCATTAGCTCCATCCACTTGGAAAAAGCTATCCCGAACATAAACTCATGTTTTTTGTAACCTCCGGTCACGTTTCCTTTTACAATCTATTTTGGACTTTTCTGGCGACGTAGATTTGCATTGCCTTTTAAACTGTCCGGGGCAGCTACAAGTACCTCTCACTGCTCTGCTCCGTTTCTGTTGCGTTCAGTTACGTCACGCTGGCTCTGAAAGAAAATGCATTGTAGAAACACGCGTCGGCCTAGTACTTTATATCCCTCTCTGCTATTATAGTTTTTCAAGATAGCGGAACTACATGGAAGCCTCCATGGACCTACCCGTCCCCATGCATATAAAGATAATAAATTCTTCATTTACGAGGATAAGTCAGATAATTGGCAGATGTATTTGTACACCATTGAGGACATATTTATGAATAAAAATATTGATTTTAAATAATAAAATACATAAAAGTACACATTGTCCCTTTATTGAATTGTATATTATAAGTGCAATTAATCCTATGCTTATTTTCAAAGCTGTTTTTCTTTTGCTGCTTGTTACATGTTGATTGTATCAAATCATATATAGATTGTATTAAGTCAGTTTCCCACTTTTACAATGTCAAACCTCACCTTAACAGTATGTGTGTATGAGAAAATACATTTTCCTTGCAACTGCTCCCTCTTGGCATTTATGAATTAGATTTTCCGCATGAAGAAAATCACTGCGTATGGCCTTCAGTGAGATGCTGGACTGATTTGCACAACAGTTTCATAGGACCCCATTAAACATACCAATTTAGAGCTGCACTTGAAAGCACAGACCATTAATTAAAAAGAAGAGGGGTGAATAATTCATTATCCTTTAGCCACTATAGCAGCAGCCTGAGGTTGGATTTGTACTGATGGACAAAAGGGCTGGAAGAGAAGCTTTTAGCAAATGTTTCAGCCTTTTCTGAGAAGAAAGTGTGCAGAATAGAGCCTATTGGACATGTATGGGGAAACTCTTAAGTGTTCTGTTTTTCGATAGGAGCATATCAGTGGCTACTGAGGTGCAGTTTGTAAAGGCATGCCATGTAGTACTTATTGTGATGAGTGCTCCCAGGATAAAGATGCAGAAAAACACTCCATTTCAGAGCATGTTTAGATTAGACCTTCATGAGGGACATGCCACTCTTATGGGTACATCAAAAAAGCCTTGTGGTTTACACACGCCCTATCCTATTGAATACATGGATGGATGGACGGATGGATGGATGGATGGATGGATAGATAACCCTTTCTCAATCTATCTGTCAGTCTCTCTCATGTTTAAATAAATGTCATTTAAATTGTAATCAGTGGGAAATCGCGTATTGGATATTTCGAGTCAATAAATCCTGGTATTTAGATGAACTGGTCACACAGTTTGCTTTTCAGATTGCACACATACTGTATAGACGAATCCGGCGAAACTACCGGAAGTAAGCGGACGCCATTACTGAGCTGTTGCTGGGTAGCGTTGCGCCATTGCCTCCTATTGTTTTAGTTGCAACTTGCGTCCACTGGAATAAACAGCCCGCGATTTACGACTGTCACTAACGTTACAACGTTACCCATTGTATAATGTCCAGTTGGTAAACAGTTTCCGTTATAAATTGTTTCAATGGTGGCAGTAAAATTTCAATTTTGAAGAGAAAACATTGTGAATACCCCGGTTCGACTGCCCCTGTCTGGTGCGTATGGTTTACACAGATTTCCTGGTCGAGTACAAGACACGGACATTCGCGTATAATAACAATTATTTAATGACATAAGTAAAACATATAATAAATATGTAATTTAGTGATCAGCAAAATCCTCTCTTGCTATTTTTTCTATTCAATTAACATGCTATGGTCATTAAATGGCTTTCCTGATAACGTTATGTGACATAATTGTTCTCCTGCTGTTATATTGACCTATTTCCATGGTTTAAAAACACTAATTGGTCGATATTATGTATAACGAGTTACTTTCTAGCTGTAACGTTACCTTACCCTTGCCTGTTGCAATGTGAAAATGAGAAATAATGGACACAAATGAAAAACATGAATTTGTTTATTTGATTTCATTCATTTATTTATTTATTTATTGTTGCCAGATGGACAGGTCTTTTTATAGTTTCCTCGTTAGCAAACGTTAGCCTAGCTAGCTTGCCAAGCTATTTTCATAAATAATTTGTAAGATCGTTTGTACCTTCATCTGTGACTGGAGGCCACTATCGAACATCATCAACCCAACAAGTCATTCTGCCTGGCTGTAGCTGCCATCGAGGGTGCGTTTGCGTTATCACCGAGGTTTGTTTACATACCGGTGCATGAATGCCTATGCCGGTGTAACAGCTCAGTAATGGCGTCGACCACAAGATGGCAGCCTACACAAGAACGCTCGTCGGATTCTGTCTATACAGTGACAGTATGAAGTGACCGCACTAGAGTCCGAACCGATTAAGGATTTTGAAGCCGATACCAGATACAAATATTTGTTGGTTTGAAAGTCTGATATTCCGAATATATCGGCCGATATTTTTTTATATTTATTTTTTTTTATTTCAGAAACGCACAACAAAACAACAGATTTCCCTAACATTAGTTATTTGTAGTTATTCATGATTTTTAACTAAAATAATATGACATTGAATTTTTATAAGAAACTTGTTTCACTATTTAACGATTCTAAATCCATTACAGAACGACAGTCTGCAACACACATTTGGCATCGTTGGATTTCACACACTTGTAAAAGAAAAGCTAACTTTTATGCACAGGATGTGTGGCACGTTATACACGAGTTTTGCCAACAGGGACGGTGTAGAGTGCCCTCTGGTGGGCAAACTATACAACTCCAACACTCATGACATGGTTGATGCGTGTTTCGTCCGTTTTTATTTTATTTTTGAAATATAAATTTTTCTGCCATTATAACTGCCTATACCGACAGTTTGGAAAATGCCTAATATCGGTCAGATCACCATGCGAGTATGGGGTATAAAACGTTCTTGTGTCGTCAAAACCACTGTAGGGAGTCAGGAATTGGAAATGTGAGTATTGAATATGATCAGGATAGAGTGTTTTAGCATCTATTTCGTCCCCTCTATCTCCGCTGGGGTCAGCCCACTTTTTCAGCATTTTCAAATATTGCCAGTGGGTGGAGTCAGGCTCTGACCAGGGGTTTAGTTACCCTTTAATCACATCATCTCATTCAATCTCTCTGCTCACTGTCTGTTGTCACTTTTTTTGTCCACCAGATGTCAGCATTGCAAAGAATACATTGCCACTTCTTCATAGAACACTCATTTTAGCTGTATGTCTGAGAAGTGCCATGTTTCTGATGATATGTAGTGCTACCCTTCCCAGTGTTTTGAAGAATACTAACATGTCTTAAATCCAGAAGGCACAATCATTTATACACACACACACACACGCACACACACACCAAATAAATAATCTCATTTGACTCTCATGTCTTTCCAAACATATATGACTTACTTTCTACAATGTGACACAAAAGCAGACATCAAACGTCTGTGAAAAAAAAATACATAAAAAAAATATTTTATTATTTACAAATGATCTTGAAAATGGCAAAAAATGTTAAATGGATAGTTCACCCAAACATGAAATTTACTCATTTTGTTCCAAACCTGCATGACTTCTTTTCTTCTGTGGAGCATGAAAGAAGATATTTTGAGAAAGTGTTTTGTCCATATGGAAATCAATGGTAATAACTGTTTGGTTCCCAGCATTCTTCAAAATGACTTCATTTGAGTTCCTCAGAAGAATGAAAGGCTTGGAATGACAAAATATCCCTGCATGCCTTTCATTCTTCTGTGGAACTCAAATAACACAGTCTCATCCCAATTCGTCATATAACTGACGTTTTGGGACGTCTTTTGACCATTCGTCAATATACGACTTTTTAGGGCCCCCTTAAACGTCGGTAGATGACGATCCCGGGTCGTCATACAACTGACGCTTTACCTTTAATGTCAGTTAGGTGACGAGTTGGGTTTAGGGTTAGGTTTAGGTCTGGGGTAGAGTTAGGATCCGATAACGTCATCTACCGACGTTTAAGGGGGCCCTAAAAGTCGTATATTGACGAATGGTCAAAAGACGTCGCAAAACATCAGTTGTATGACGAATTGGGATGAGACTGTGCTGACTCAAACGAAGATATTTTGAAGAATGCTGGGACCAAAAATGATGAGAGAATTGTTTTTTGGGTAAATTTTTTGGTGAACCTTCTGTAACCCTTTTTTTAGTGTCCTTGTCACACGTTGTGTCCTTGTGTATTTAGTTTGGTGGTAAAAGTAAATTAAGCATATATAGCATATATATCTTCATATTACATGTTGTCAATTAATATTACACAGTACTTAATTGTATAATTACACTGTAACAGGACATCTTAAAATAAAGTGTAACGGTCTGAATACGCAGTATTCCTGAAGCGAAAATACAAACAGTAGTTGAAAATTACCATGATGACTTTAAGCTTCTTTTGAGATTCTGAAGTGCACTTTCGATGCCTTTCTCGTATTCGTGAGGTAATTTTTTTTGCGGTATTGTATTCGAAAAATTAAGAAAATGCTAACAATATTTAAATAGTTCTTGATTAGTCCAGGATATTTTGCCGCGAGATGACAATTTTGTTTCGAAACTTTTTCCGAGAAATAATAGTTTCACCACCATTACCAACTGAAGTAACCTTTGAACAAACTTTCAACTGTGTGAACGTCAGTGTGGAATTGTGTGGCGTGTTGACGGCTAACTCATTAAGGCCTAAATGAAAGTGATGAGATGTGATTTTAGACCGCATCTGGAACAAATGGCCCAGGCATTGCCTGTTCAGTCTGGCCAATTTCGGAGGCCTGTACCAACCCACGTCCCCGCCTCCTCCCACCGACAAGGCCAGCACACACACAGGTTTAGATCTGATATTTATTTCATCGAGCTTGTGTACGCAGTTGGTCTGATATGAATGTGATTCCACGCTTTGATGCAGAGACAGATTGTAAAGTGTGATTTTATTAAATCCTTCATTAGGATTCATCAGTGAGATTGGATCAGAAAAAGGTCACTGTGCAAATTCGGCCCACTCACCCCCCAACTGCACCCCACGCTCTTGCCCTCCCTCTCGTTTGCGTTCGCTCTCTCATTTCTCACTCATTTGCTCTAGTTGGGGGGGGGGTTGGCCGCCGCTACTGAAACGAATTTGCTGTGAAAATGGGGAAAAATGAGCATTATGGGCTGGCGGAGGAAATACAAGGTGAAAGTGACATTATCTCCCCCTCCACATCTCCTCCCTCTCTCCTTTATCCCCTCCTCCTTCCTCTCCTTCCCCGTTTCCGTTCTCCGGTGCCTTTGCGGGACGATGGTGCCACAAATCATTTGTATGCTCTCATTTGGGTCTGCAAGCCGCGATGGTGCTTACTGCTCAGGGAGCAGATGACTTTCAGAAGGGGGGGAGTAAAGGGGGAACGTCTATTTTCTGGCACATGAAAACATCAGTTGGAGTTGGAGCTGAAATTGAGAGGGAAATTGCTCACGCCATATGTCATCTTTCGCTGTGGGCTTTTTTTTCCCATTGGGTGCATGTTATGTATGCATCTGAGCGAGCAGTTTGCTTGGTGTTAATTGTTGTCATCGGAGTGTAATGTGTGCTCTAATGGGAATGCCAGTTTATCTGTATCTGTAGACCTGCTGGAGTTTAGTGTGCTAAGGCACTAAGGATACTAAGGTGATTAAGTGATCTCTGGAAACAGTGGCTTTGGTATGGATCAAATATCAATTGTCGTGAAAAAATCTGAACTGTCAATATTACTTTTGCCTGGTTGATCCTCTTCTGCCACTCAAGGATAAGAAGCAGCATGTACAGTGGTAGACTGCTTCTGCTCTCTGTCAATTGATTCATGGCTATTTGACGCAAACAACTGATATAGTCAGCAGTGTCATACACCAACAGATAATAACATTTAGTTTATTTTAAGTGTGCTCTGCAGTTAATTATTTAGTTAGTTTAACTTTATTTGTCCACCAATGTAGAAATTCTCTTTGGTTTCTCATAAAAACAAAATTTTCAAGTTATACACATACAAAGTCAATATAAAACGTATTCTCACAAGTAGTTGCTTTGCCTTCATTTGCCACTGGTATAAAGTCATCAGCCACTTTAAAGGAGAACTTTGGCGCAAAATGAATCTTTGGTCTAATAAAACATAACCAGTCAATCGATCTCTGAGATTTGTTTTCATGGTAATCGAATGTAAAGAGTTTTATCTCTAAAAACTGTTTAGAGTATAACGCTAGTATATAGGGCATAGAGTAAGCAAAAATAAATCACTAGTTAATACCACTAACAAAGCCCCACACTAACACGGTAACATAATTAAGGTCCCTTTCATGCAAAACGAAGCATTGAGAACTTTGTAAGAGTACAGACCATTCAATAAGAAGATAATTTATAAAGACAGTGCACCTCGTGAATACAAGTGGCGCCATCTTTGGAAAACAGTCTCGACAAGTCGAACCACGAACGCCGTTCAAACAGTTCAGAAGTTCGCTGCTCACTTAGCACGTCATTTGGGTTCGACTTAGTCATACACTACGTCTTAAGTCGTACACTGTACACTTACAAAGTTCTCAATGATTCGTGTTGCATGTGTGGACCCTCATTATGTTACTGTGTTAGTGTGGGGCTATTTTGAGCCTTGTTAGTGGTATAAACTAGCAATTTCTTTTGTCCTATATAGCGTTATACTCTAAACAGTTTTTAGAAATACAGTAAAACTCTTTACATTCAGATTACCATGAAAACAAATCCCAGAGAACGGTTGACTATAGGTACCAATGTTTTATTAGACCAAAGGTTAATTTTGGGCCGGAGTTCTCCTTTAAATGCTCAAGAGCTTGAAAGCAGGATGAATTCTGATTGGCTGTCAATGTTTTCATTGTTCATCAGCTGGAAAAAATCGTTATGAAAGTGATTCCAATGATATCGTTCGTCTGTTTTCATTTTAGTGGTGTTTTGGACTTTTCTCAGAGAATTAGAACAATTATGTGAGTGGGCCTTAACTGAGAGGAGGTTATTGTTTCTTAGGTTGACCCATTCAAAATGCTTTATTTTATGCATTTATTGTTCCAGTGGTGCTGCCCTTACCAGAAGTAAAAAATGTTAACGAAGTGAATATTATGTTATCTGGCCCTGCATGCAGCTTTCAGGCGCTCTGTTTTGCACAATTTTAATTGGTTCATTAAAAAATTGACAGACAGGCAAGATCTGGGCCACAGTATCTCATGTGCAATGAGCTCCTTCACTTTTGGTTTAATGTGAAGTTTGGTTTAAGCCTTAGCAACAAAAGGGGAAGTGTTAGTGTATAATCCCTCATGAGTCTTTGAATGTCTACTTTCTATTTTCAAGAATCCCCTACTTCCCCACAGACACAATTCTTCCAGCACACTGGCAGTATTGCCACTTGTGCCCGAACTGATCAACCTATTCCTATGAATGACATTACAGACAGGGATTATCACCTCTCTTTCATACACACTCACACACATGTAGTTGTAGGCTGTAGTTCTTAGATACAATACACCTGACCACTGATGCGTGATTCATCCGTTACAGTCGCTCGCTCTCGCACACGTAACATAGACATATACGACCGCATGAACACACATGTATGATTCATTTACACACTGTCACATGGCCTTGCCCTGGAAAGCATGCTTATACACACACGCATACACTGCAAGTGTGAAATAAGAATCATGCCCTAAAGCAGACTTCTGCACTCTCTATGTCTGTTCCAAAGGGACCTCTATCTGTGAGATTCAAATGAAATATTTATTGCCAAATGAGACAACTGTTATTAAAAAACACATTTATGAGAAATGTGTGTGTGTTTGTGTGTGTGTGTACAGGTATGCATGCAAATTTATATATATATAGATTTTACATTCTCTGCGTTGTGCTCCCTTACACACAAATGAGGTTTCTATTGCATACCTGTTTATGAAAGCCATGTATGTAATACTCAGGGTAAAAAGATAATTGTGAGACAAAGTTTAAAATAAGAAATTAAGTCACAGTGTGATATATACATTTAAAATAGTTCAAAGGGCTTTAAACTAGGGCTGTCAAATGATTAATCGCGATTAATCGCAACCAAAATAAAAGTTTGTGTTTACATAATATATGTGGGTGCACTGTGTATAATTATTTTGTATATAATCTATGAATACACACACATGCATGTATATTTAAGAAATAAATATTATTTATATATTAATTATATTTACATATCATATAAATTATACATAAATCTATATATAGTATATACATGAAAATATGTCTTAAATATATACAAGCATGTTTGTGTATTTATATATATATATATATATATATATATATATATATATATACAGCTATGGAAAAATTAATAGACCACTGCCAAATCAGCAGTTGCTCTGGATTTATTATTTATAATATAAATAATAAATCCAGAGCAACTGCTGATTTGGCAGTGGTCTCTTATTTTTTTCCATAGCTGTATATATATATATATATATATATATATATATATAAAATAATTATACACAGTGCATCCACATATATTATGTAAACACAAATTTTAATCTTGGATGCGATTAATCACGATTAATCATTTGACAGCCCTACTTTAAACGATTCCAGATGATGAATAAGGGTCTTATCTAGCGAAACGATCGCTCGTTTCATAAATAAATAACAAAGTTTATGTTTTATAAGCTCAAATGCTCGCCTTGCTCTGTTCTGTGATGCGCGTTGTGACTCTCCTGTTCGAACTCGTTCATCAAAATGAACAAATCTTTTTTCGAGTTATTTGGTTCATTCAAGGAAGCAAATTAACAAATTGACTCTCAAAAAAAGATTTGTTTATTTTCGTTCACGCACCGTTCTCCCCTATTGGTTAGTTGTTTGAAACGTCACAACACTACAAGGATTCTGGCTCATATCCCATAGCAAAGTGAGGTCTGATGCGCTCTTGTGAAAGGGGTGCATTAAGTGCCCTTATGATCACCCCGAAGAACACTATTAGAGGATCGGGACACCCTATGGTCTGCCACCCCTTAGCGAGAACGTGCATTGAGGGGCACAAGGGCGGCAAGTGCGGATATTGGGACAGGGCCTATGAGTGTGTGAATGAATGTAATCTGGACGTATTACATTTGGCATGTGTCATCACATGACCTACCAGTGTCCGTTGCGCTTCTCCATTCATAATTCCTGCCCCATGGCCTCATGGGATAGTAAAGTGTCCGTTGTATGCACACTTCAGAATTTTGCAGAAAGTAGTAGGTCATCAGGGTACATTTTGGCTACTCTTTCATGAGTACTGTGAATTCGGACATACTTCTTTTGTCACATACTGTATAGTAGGGATATATGTGATTTCGGATGCAGCCGTGGTCTTTGTATTGGAGTTAAAATAAGAGGACTTGACGATGTCAGCAAAAAGGAAGGTTGGTGTGTTTACATGAAGGATTATTAAAACATTGTTGTTGTTTTTTTGGAGTAATGTACACCAATATTTTGTTCACAACAATACCAAGAATGTCTATTATTTTTTAATTTTAGTTTTTCATATGTCTATTACAATAGAACTGAGGAGCCCAGTTTTACTTTCTTAAGCTAGCTGTGAAAACTTATGAAAAACCAATTTGGCAAAGCCTAGATATGGCCTTAAACCATTTCGCCTCTCTCTTTCGAATGAGTGAGAACTGAATAAAAACTGCTGATGGTCCATGAAGTTCCACTTCAGCCACTTTAGAAGATTTATTTAAACCCAATTTTAAAATTTTAATTCGCCTATTTATATTTTAAACGGATTTACTCTATTGAATTCAGGAAATTCCCAATAATAGCTTGGCTTTTTTAAAATCTTGCCTAACCCACTTGTTGTTATGTTTTTCCACCCATTCTTGGCTTGGCAGCTAAGCAGTGTTTCCTGCTGTGTGGAACATACAGGGTTCCTATGCAGTTTGTAAATGTCTGGACAAATATTTTGTTTTAGATAATAAAATTTTTTTAATGAATTTAATGAAAATAAATTGATCTTGCAAGAAGTGTGTTTCACAGCAGCTGTTCAGTTTTGTCAAACACAACTGAATGAATTATGCAAAAATGCAGGTTACATGCGTTTTAGGTTTCTTCTTGTGATATTCTTAGCACTGTATTACAGAGCCTCTTAAAGTCCCTGTAAAGGCAATTCTACAAAAAAGTTCTAAACACATTATAAATGTTACATATGTATTGCTAAAACATATTTCAAAGACTGTGAACTGAACTGTGAAGTACTGAAATGTGGAGTTAGACCGTTACACAGTTTTTCACCATTGCAATTTTACGGATTGTTTGGGCGAGGTTAAAACAGGGCTCTATGACGCACTGCAGCCCATGAGCTCCTGGACACGCCCCTATTTGATGACGCACAGAGTCTGATCTCTCCCCTTACACACAATAACACTCCCCGAGCACATTCGCATTCACCGCTCAATCGCGAGAGACTGTCAGTACAATTAGTTACTACAGCTGAGCCTACAGTTTTCTAGCTAGCTATGCCTTCAACACAGAAATGCATAGGCTACCACCTGGATGCGATCATGTACAAAACAGATCGGTATCTTTATTTAAATTCCCTAAAAACGATCACATCAAGAAGAGGTTTTTAGAGAGCCAACCTTGATGAAGAGCTGAGGATCACCACCAACACCCGCCTCTGTAGTGATTGTTTTACACAGGATCGTTTTATAAACTTTCCTCAGAGACAACTGGGATTCACTGATAATCAGCTGTTACTGGTGAACGGGACCCAAACGATCTCAGTGCGATCTCTCTCCCGCCTCAGCGTTCATTCTCCCGTCCCGAAAGCAGTATCAGCTCAGTTTCCTGTCGACAGCTTTCCCGCGAGTGGGCGTGGTTTCCACGCAGCCAGCGGACACGCCCCCAGCGTTTGAGAACATAGATAACTGCTTATTTTTTTCAACATTTTGATAGTGTAACCCCTCTACACCCAGGCTCCAACTCGACCCGCTCTCGAGCGGGCCTCGAACCCGGGTCTCCGGCATGAGAGTCAGGCACTCCAACAAGGAGGCCAAAGACTGCAGCCTCTAGCGTCTGTCGCTAGAGCGCCTATTGAGATCGGGGAGTGAGGTTTACTCGCACAGCAACTACTAGCTGGCCTCCGTTACACTCACCCCCCTGAAACGTCACTCTCATCCGGGTCACCGGCACCAATGTAACCCCTTACACCCGGGTCCAACTCGACCCCGCTCCGAGCGGGCCTCGAACCCGGGTCTCCGGCATGAGAGTCGGGTGCTCTAACAAGGAGGCTAAAGACTGCAGCCTCTAGCGTCTGTCACTAGAGCGCCTATTGAGATCGGGGAGTGAGGTTTACTCGCACAGCAACTACTAGCTGGCCTCCGTTACAATAGCTTATTTTATGTACTTGCTGGCTTTTTTATATTATTCAAATTTGACTGAGTGGCTAATAACACATTTTTCTGTGGTGTGACAAACTCAGAACACGTACTTAATTTTGACTTTACAGGGACTTTAAATAAAAATAAAAAATATACAGACTTGTGCACAGCCGAAACCATTAAACTTGAGCCACCTATTCCACCATCAGCCCCTTTTGAAAGGGAAGTCGCACTGCATCAATGACGCTATTGGGGAAGGCCTCAGCGTGACTGATGACTGAAGTACTGTATCACGGCAATCGTATTGGCCAGCGACAGGCATGACGTAACCTGTTAGTGAGACCAGGAAGTACAAGAGGGCGCCTAGAGAAAATGTCATCCTTTTTTTTGTCTTCAGGGACTGTTTTGCTAGTACTATGAATTACAGAAAATCAAGCCAACAAACGTTTCAGGAAGTGTGCCGACCCATGTTAGATGTTTATTACACCTGGTGAAACTCACAACCTGTGTGTGTTCTCTTTGAGTGAGGAGCATTCGCGCTCTGTCCTTGAGGGGGCTGGGTGTGCAAACTGTCTCTCGTCTGTTTCTCTTCTCGAGGGAAGAGGGACAGTCATCTGTACCCCACAGTTCCGGTCCTGCTCCAGGTCCGGTCCTCGGCCTTGTTCCGGTCCTGCTGGAAGCTGCTTGTGGAAGACTCTGACTTCTTTCTCTCTGGTCACAACACACCAGCTACAGTGAGACTTTCATTCCTTCCCAACTTCCACGCTGAGGTCGAGAAGGCGTGGAAGAACGAGTACTCTTGCATGCACCGTTTACGTCATTCGAATTCCGCGAATGTGAAGGGAATGTGAGAGCACAGATACATGTCAATGCCCCCTATTGAAGAGACGTTTGTGGGCTATCTCTAAATGGGGGAGATATCGAGACTAACAGCTCCAGCCCTGCCTTCTAGACCGCTTAAAATCACGTCTTGTCTAAATAGCAGGGCATATGCGGTGGCAGGTCAGACTGGTGCACACCATGGCTGTGTTGCAAGCGCACCAGGATATGTTGAGGGACTGGTGGTCTAACCCCAGGCGGGGTGGCTGAGGGGTGGCGGGGTCCATTGAGCCAGTGGTCGGAAAGTTCAGAGATGCGAGGACGCGCTGACAGGTATATCGTCTTGGTTTGAGGACTCTGTCACTACTTTGTCCCAATATATGTAAAGGAGCTTTTTATTGCCTAAAGGTAACCCTTGAAAAGCTATAATGGCAGATGGTTGGAGGCTCACTAGCCTCACCAGTACTGCACTTAGGGCAATGTATCTCTGCTGACATAGAGGATGTGTTAAATTGGGTATTAGGCCTTGATATTAGAGGTACTACCCTAAGGACAGGCAAATAGGTCTGAGATTTCTATTAATTCATATGTATCTATCCTCAATTTTTCTTCATGGCAGGGACACACAAAGGAAATTAAAAATTGTAAAACAAGAAATTGTAATGCGTAAGAAAGCAAAAAAAAAATCCCTGTGTGCATGAAAATATTTTCTTGTTTCTTGAAAAAAGTTTCTTGTGTACATGCAAAAGTCTGTATATATTATACACTGTTTTTACATTTAAAATGGTTTTAAGCCAGTTATTTAAATAGTTTGCTGTAGTGTGTCAGTAGGAAATATCAGCTTTCCATATACATTTCCAGACGTTAATTTCTCCATTAATTGTAATAATGTACTTAGGTAAAAATGCCATAATGCGAGGATGTTAAATAGATTTTCATTATCAATTTCAACTTCTATTAACTCACACAAATCAATATTTGGTGTCACCACCCTTTGTGTTTTTAAACAGCTGTTGTTGAGGTACACTAACACAGCTTTTCAGGTAGATTTGGAAGGTTTCTTCAAGTGTCTTGGGGACGTTGCTGCAGTTCTTCTAGATTTAGTAGTTTTTTTTCTGTTTCTTCATGTAATCACAGATGGTCTTGATGATGGTGAGATCATCTCTGTGTGGATCACCAACTGTTGTCGAACTCCTTATGCATACATCTCACTGGATTATTACAATTATTGGCAAAAGAAATGTTTGGAAATGTAAACTGAGATTTCCTTCTGACGGCAAAATATATAAAGGCAAATATGTTACCCAGTGACGTGTAGCCCTCATGATGGTGTGATTAAATGACGACTCGTTAGGCGGTTCAGAGTCGATTATTTCTTTTGAGAGACAATATATATTGTGCTCTTTCGTCTTCATAACTTTGCAGATCGTTTACATTCAAACACATTGCATGAAAGGAAATATTTTAAAAAGCATAATAGCGGTATTTAAATATGGTATAAAAATCTACAGAGAGTTTTGGAAATTTGAGTCTGGAAAAATAGGGAATTTTTAAATGAAAAATGTTCAGGAACCCTGAACATAGCATGTCTTTATATTCTGAAAGCCTCTGTCTTATCTGCTGATTATAGGACCGTACAGTTCTAAGGACTGATGGTTGAATGTTTAAGGTTTAAAAAGATAAATTGAAGGCTGCAAGGTGTGAGTTTTCGTTTCCTGCATCTTTGGACAAAGATAATGGACTGAAAGGTTGAATCAGAATGGCATGCTGAAGAGAAAAGTAAATAGCTGAAGTGTTACATGTATCTGCCCATTCCACTCAACATACTCTCATTTCCTTCCTTTCCCATTTCATTCATTTTCCCGTAGCTCTTTTTGAAAAGAAATATTTAATGTGTGGGGGTGAAAAAAAAACATGCAGTTCAAAAATTCTCTGGAGTGTTGCAACAGTGAAAGCAAAAATTATACTAATCAACTTTGCAGACCAAAAAAAAAAAATCCCAGTAGTCTTAAGTACACATGTGGTGGTCCGCAATTTAACAACTATTGAATAAGTGAGCCTGTCAAGTTGACCACATCAAATAAACCCACTGCAAGGCCTGTTGATTTCACAGCAACCTCTTGGCTGCCTTATAAAGTTTCTCTAATTCAGAATATGATTAAAGATTACAGTAAAACTTTACAATAAGGTTAATGTATTAACTAACATTAACTAACCAGCATTTTGTTACTGTATTTATTTAAAAAAATTGTTAATGTTAGTAAATAAAAATTAATCTGTTCATTGTTTGTTCATGTTACTTCAAAGTACTTAAACTAATGTGAACAAGATGTTAATAAAGTATTTGTAAATGTTGAAATTAACATTAACAAAGATGAATAAATGCTGTATAAGTGCAGTACATTATTAGTTCATGTTAACAGTTAACTAATGTTATAACGACCTTTATTGTTAAGTGTTACCAAGATTACATATGTGGATAAGTTCGAACAACTTAACTATTGAAAACAAAGATAACATGATAACATTTTGAACCCCACTCAAACTATATATATATATATATATATATATATATATATATATATATATATATATATATATATATATATATATTTAATTTTGTTGAATCAAATTCAAATGATCAATTTAATTCCAAGTTTCTTTGTATTGTGCTTTTTGCAATACACTCTAAAAAAAATGGTGCTAAATAGCACTAAAAGTGGTTCATTGGCTCGTAATCATAGGGGAACCATTTTAAGTGCCATATGGCACTTACCTTTTCATATGGTGCTATGTAGAACCATAAGAGGTTCCATAGAGCATGGTAACCATCCCAGAGAACCACTGAAGAACCGCTGAAGAACCAAACTGGGCTTAGTGGTGCTATATAGCACCATGACCACCGCAAAGAACCCCTGAAGAACCTTTTTTTTTAGAGTGTACGCATAGTAATGGGCTTCATTACATTGAAATGTCCACCCTGTTACATTTTGCATTGTAAACAATTTCATGTAACAGGGTGAACAAATTTTCTAGAATGTGAAATAAATACAGGTTCTTCATGGATTCATCAATGCCAATAAATAACCTTTAACTTCCATGGGACCTTTAACCCTCAGGTGCTCTTCGGTCATTTCTGACCGAAAAATTTTCTGTTTTGAAATTTAAAAAAACTTCTTCGGAATGTTATGAAATTTGGTGACTTTTATGGCATTATGTATGTGAATACAAAAAAAAAATTGAGGTCATGATTCGAGCATGCTAAGTGGTCGTAAAAAAAATAGTCGCACTTGTGGTCTTCGGTCAAAAATGACCCCCATAGGAAATGAATGGGAAATTGACAAACACAATGCACAAAAATGCACACATTTTTATTTATGTTTTTTTTTTTTTTTTTTTTTTATAAAAAATCGTTTTTGGGATTGTTTCAACTATATATTCAAATCCACAAAAAAAAATTTCATAAACATCTGGGGAATTCACATGCTTCTCCATAGAGAGCTGTACATGCCATCTAGTGGTTACACCATGATTCTACGCTCTCTATACTGTAACCAGATGGTGCTAATTTTCTTCAAAAAATATTTTTTCTGAAGGCCTAGACTCTATATTAAACTAAAATACTGCATTAATAATTTTCTGAAAAAAAAAAAAAAATAATAATAATATATATATATATATATATATATATATATATAGATTTTTCCATGGCAAATATAGACCATAAATATTGCATAAATATTAACAAATTCAATCAAATTGTCTCAAAATACTAAATTACAAAGAACAAATATTATAGAACAAAAATAAATTGCATTGGTTTTACGAGATGGAGGAAATTTAATTTTAGGTGTCCGGTCACTTTTGACCGGGAAGATAACAAGTGTGACTCCGAAACGAAGAGCACCTGAGGGTTAAATGGTTCTTTAGATTATTCAAATATTCACACTAATTCTTCACAGTTCTTTGGGGAACTAAAAAATGGTTCTTCTAGGGCATTGCCTTCTTATTCTTTGCCTTTTCCTTTTAAGAGTGTATGTGAAATTTTTGGTCAAGATTTTTAGGTTATGCTAGCCTGAGCTTGACCAGTGTGTATTTGTGATAGACAGACATTTCCTGTATCTGACAAGACTACCAAAAAAAATAATTTAATTGATTTTTTTCCAACAAACCTGGATTGTGTTCCCTCATGAATCGTGAGACCCAAGTTGATTGTAAAGACCATTGCAACCTGTTCTTCCAAATCCACCAGACTGTAGGAATGACCCTGCTGCTGTTTATAGCATTTAGGCAAAAGATGATTGTGTGTATTTGGGACTATTTCAGTTTATGAGAAGCAATGTGAATGTTCAAAAGATTAGGGTACAAGATATTACTCTTTTCATCATTATCACCACAGGACAAATCGTGCTTTGCAAAACCGACACTGAAACTCACTCTTGACCTTTTAGTCCTGGCTCCTGTTAGAGGCCAGATTGGCCCCAACTAAGGGGTCCAGGACTCAGATTATCTCTCCATAATTACCTTGCAAAGATGAAAGGAAAGAACACGCTGTTTTGCCTGCCTGCCGATATACATGCCGACCTGTGTGTTCCAACGAAGGCTCGAGAGTAGTGTTTGTATGTACGCGTTAATGGGAGCTCACTTGTGTAAGTATTTTTTTCCTTCCCGGGTCTCCTGAAAGCACTGTGCTAAAAGCCCCTTGGAGCTTCTGGATGATCAGACATTAACAACCCATTCAGGAGCATGCCTGCTTCCACAGACATTTCTCCTTGCGCTCACACATGTGCTGTGTATGTGGAACTCGGCCCATTATGTTATGATACTGCAGTTATACAGTATGCATGTACATTTTAAAATTATATTTCACTTTAATAACTTTGAATTTAAAGAAATGTTTTGTCATGTTCTGTAATAATCAAGTATTTTAGATTTCGGTTTTATACTTTTTTTTTTATCTTTACTTTTATACACTATACAGTGAGGGAAATAAGTATTTGAACACCCTGCGATTTTGCAAGTTCTCCCACTTAGAAATCATGGAAGGGTCTGAAATTGTCGTCGTAGGTGCATGTCCACTGTGAGAGACATAATCGGGGAAAAAATTCAGAAATCTCAATATATTTGATTTTGTTAACTTTTTATTTATATGATAGCTACAGCTGCAAATAAATATTTGAACACTTGTCTATCAGCTAGAATTCTGACCCTCAAAGAGTCTGCCTTTAAAATGTCCGCCTCCACTCCATAGGTGTTTCTCAATGTCAAGGATACTTCCTTGGCAGGACAGGTCCTTCCAAGTCATTTCCTTCAGAGGCTAGACAAGGCTCCTCCTTAGCATTCGGAGAACATATAAATAGAACAGGCTAGCAAGTACACGTCATTGCATCATTACATCAATGAAAGGTTTGCTTTCGGCACTGCAAAAATGAAAGTGCTACTCGTTTGGTTGCTGTACCGCACCGTTTAACGAGCCCGTTCTCATCCTTTACACGTCACATAGAATGCTTTATGACAAAACGGCGCTATACTACGCACATGGTACCCTTTATCGTTTATATAACACGCAAACTCAGAGGCGTCATAAATCCTTTAGCGTAAAATGAGACTACCACACACTACCCACACCTAAACCTACCAATCACAGCGCGTGTTATATAAACGATAAAGTGTACCATGTGCGTAGTATAGCGCCGTTTTGTCATGTAGCGTTCTATATTCCGCTAAAGGATGAGAATGCGTTGGTTTAAACACACTTGACAGTCCTTTTTTGTCTTGTTGTCAGCCCTTATAGAAATAAATAAATAAAGTAAGAGATAATGTATAGCAAGGTGGTTGTTATAGCGAATACAACCCTGCGAACTCTAATGCAAAGCGGAGGGTTGTTGAATCAGCCTGAAGGGGTTGTATTCGCTATAACAACCGCCTCGCTATACATTTTTCCACTTATAAAATGGCTATACCTACCAAATAAATCAATAATTTGACACAAAATATTGATTTAAAAGGAGTTTATTAATTTAAAAATGTTTATATTACCGGAATTAACAGAACTGCGTTTATTGCAACATGATCTAGCTGTTAAAACACATAAAATATGTGATCAACAAAAAGGCTAACGTTATATGAAGTAAAAATTAAAAAGTGAATCACCAGTAAAAGGGAACAGCTTTAAATCCCCCCTCTGCAAATCAGTTGAGCCGATATGTTTATTAGTAGTAACAAACATTAAATAAATGTCAAAAGTAAAATTCAACGCGTTCTCATCCTTTAGCGTCATATAGAACGTTATATGACAAAACGGCGTTATACTACGCACATGGTACCCTTTATCGTTTATATAACACGCGCTGTGATGGTTAGGTTTAGGTGTGGGGTAGGGTAGGGTAGTCTCATATTACGCTAAAGGATTTATGACGCCTTGAGTTTGCGTGTTATATAAACGATAAAGGGTACCATGTGCGTAGTATAGCGCTGTTTTGTCATAAAGCGCTTTATGTGACGCTAAAGGATGAGACGGGCTCGTAAAATTATACTTAAACATTACCGTTATCACTCCGACTTCGTTAACGTCCGACTTTTTTATTTTATTTTTTTAACAATATAGCAAAGCTGCGCATAGGATTGTGGGTGATTTGAGAGCGCGAAGTTATGGGATATTTTCTGAACGAAGGACTCTGAGGATCCTCGACATTGGAAAAGTCCTTGACGGATGTCGATGACGTAGCATCCTCGAAATTCCGGCTTCTGAGGATCCTTCCTTGACATTGAGAAACTCATTTATTATCCTAAATTAGATGCACCTGTTTGAGGTCATTAGCTGCATAAAGACACCTGTCCACCCCATACAATCAGTAAGAATCCAACTCTTAACATGGCCAAGACCAAAGAGCTGTCCAAAGACACTAGAGACAAAATTGTACACCTCCACAAGGCTGGAAACGGTTACGGGGACATTGCCAAGCAGCTTGGTGAAAAAAGGTCTTCTGTTGGAGCAATCATTAGAAAAGAAGAAGCTAAATATTACTGTCAATCTCCCTCAGACTAGGGCTCCATGTAAGATCTCACCTTCTGGGGTCTCAATGATCCCAAGAAAGGTAAGAAATCAGCCCAGAACTACATGGGAGGAGCTGGTCAATGACCTGGAAAGAGTAGGGACCACCGTTTCCAAGATTACTGTTGGTAATACACTAAGATGTCTTGGTTTGAAATCATGCATGGCACGGCTGCTTAAACCAAGGCCGTCTTAAAGGAGAACTCCGGCGCAAAATGAACCTTTGGTCTAATTACACATTGTTACCTAGTCAACCGTTATCTGAGATTTGTTTTCATGATTGCCGAATGTAAATAGTTTTATCTATAAAAACAGTTTAGCCTATAATGCTAGTATAACGCTAGTATATAAGGCATAGAGTAATGACAAATAAAAATCGCTTGTTATTACCACTAGAAAGGCTCAAAATAGCTCCACAGTAACACGGTAGGATAATAAGGGTCCCTACATTCAAACCGAGGCATTGAGAACTTTGTCAGTGTCCATACAGTTTAATAAGAAGATATTTTATACACACAGTCAACTTCGCGAATACAGGAAGAAGCCATCTTTGAAATATAGTCTCTACCAGTCGATCTACGAACGTCGATCCAAGTGTGCTGGTGAGATGTGAATAAGGTGATAAGGTGAGCGCGAACAGTAGGCTACATGTACATATTGAAGAGAAGAAAATGGTTCGTGTTTGGGTTTCTTCCGGAAACAACGGACCATATGAGATTCGGCGTTCGTAGATCGACTGGTAGAGACTATATTTCAAAGATGGCTTCTTCCTGTATTTGCGAAGTTGACTCTGTGTATAAAATATCTTCTTATTAAACTGTATGGATAATTCATTCTCATCCCCAAGGCGCCATATTCTGACACTTTTGCAAAAGCGTAATATACAACGCACAGGGTACCCTTTAGCGCCAAATGAGACGGTTAAGTTTAGGTATGGGGTTGGGGTAGGGTTAGGCCACTAGGAGGCGCCTTCTGCCCGCTTTATTTTTACGTCTCATTTGGCGCTAAAGGGTACCCTGTGCGTTGTATATTTACGCTTTTGCAAAAGCGTTTGTATATGGCGCTTTGGGATGAGAACGGGCTGGTATGGACACAAGTTCTCAATGCTTCGGTTTGAATGTAGGGACCCTTATTATGCTACCGTGTTACTGTGGGGCTATTTTGAGCCTTGTTAGTGGTAATAACAAGCGATTTTTATTTGTCATTACTCTATGCCCTATATACTAGCGTTATACTAGCATTATAAGCTAAACTGTTTTTATAGATAAAACTATTTGCATTCGGCAATCATGAAAACAAATCTCAGATAACGGTTGACTAGGTAACAATGTGTAATTAGACCAAAGGTTCATTTTGCGTCAGAGTTGTCCTTTAAGTTTGCCAAGACCATTTGGATGGTAAATATAATGTTGTAATAAAAAAGGAAAATTATTGACTTGAGAGTCTACAGGGGTTCTCTCTATAATATGTGTTTATGTATTTATACCAGTCACAACATGAATTTGGTGGGCAAAATTTGATCGAATAGTAATTAAAAATTGATCTTTAAAAAAATAGCTATTTAAAATATGGATACTTTTTTTCCAGTGGAATAAGAAGTGTGTTTTTTCTTTGCAAGCTTTTCGTTCTTTTCATTCTCGTTGTAACATCAGGGCAGTTGTATCACCTTGACCTTTGGACCTTCTGAAAGAGAGCGATCTCTGCATCTGTGTTCCATATAGTGATAAACCTTCCCAGAACGCATGCATATTGATGTGGTGTTCAGGTGTCCACATACTTTTGGCCCTCTAGTTTATATGCCCATAGCGTGAGACAAGACTGAATCGCATCATTCAAATAATGTGTTCCTATCCCATCAATTCACTGGAAATGATGTCAGTACTTCAAGGTTCCAAGTGATTTTGGTTAAGACCGTAAAACCCATCTGCACCCTTTATAGCTCTATAGCTGTATGCAAGACTCCTCGAGGAAAGGTTTTCTCCTACAACAGCTGTGTTTATGGCATTTTTCATGTTACACCACCTCTGTGCATGTAGTCCTGTGTGAGTGTGTGCATACAAGTGCATGAGTGTTAGACAGTACACCTTCTCTGGAATGAAAAAGTCTCTTGTCTGCAATTTACATGCAAATCAAAACACATCCACTTTCAACCAGCGATGCATTCTGGGATTGTCAGTTTCCTCTGGCCCATGCGGGTCAAGCAGAAGTTATTGTGCTTATTTGCCACATTAAAACAAATTAAATTGCTTTCAGTTCTTTCTCCTCCCTGCAAGACCCAAAGAGATTTTAGTCATCTGGCCACACTGAACAAACTGAGGGAGAAAATGGCCAATTCTCCCATTTAACCTCCGTCGCCATATTTATATAGCTATTTAACTCGCACAGGCCTGTGGTTATGATTTGATGTTTTTTGCGCAATCGACGCTCTGAATTATAGAATATCATTGAAGACTCAAGTTGTTTTTCATCTTTGTTGTGAGGCGCTATTTGTTCCCGCTACAGTTCCACATCACTGCCTCTGATTGAACAGAAGGGAAGAAAACTGTCAAACTATCATGGATCTCTCTCTCCGCCCTTCATTTATTTTTATTTTACTCTCTCATGCTTTAATATACAGTAGTATCTCTCTCATCCACACAGCCTCCCATTCTCCTTCTTGTCGATTTCCCCAGTGTGCTCTTAAACTGCTTGTGTAATTTAAATACGGAGCTCCGCGTTAGCGGGAGGCACTTTGCCTCTATGATGGGGGAGAGGATAGCAGAACAATAAGGCGAATGAAACGGGGAGGGTGGAATGGGAATTGGCTTACATTATCACACAGCATCTAAAACCAAAGTGCACAGGGCTTCAAACACAATGCGCACTAACAGCCCTGCCCTTGAATGCTAAGCAGACCTATATAAAGCAGCACAAAGAGAGCAATTTGTGTCCCGTTTTGTTTCGCTTGGGCGTTTTTCTTGCAATTTCTCTCCACGGCAGAACTTTATTTCGGAACGAAAAGAGATTCGACATCAAAATGCACAAAGCATCAGAGGGCGAACATAAACGGGGCCGCTCAGAGCAGGGATTGGCTGGGAGATTAGAAACGTACCGGCACCTGCGTGTGTGTTGCACGAGGGCCAAAGCCTTTCTGCAAAGTGCTGCGCTGGAAAGATAACTGGAGTGTTTTGCCTGAGGGTTTCACTGTGATGAAGCTTTTCATTTGCTTCTGTTCCGTCCCCAGCGGTGTGTTTTTGGACATTTCAGGAGAGCGGCAGTCCTTTTTTTGTGCCTCGTCGAAACAAAGCTGTCTGTTTTACAGGATCAAAAAGTGCCAGTGATCTGTTATTTTCTTCTGACTGGTGTCTGGGTGGTCCTTATTTTCCCTGATAGTATTTTTCCTTTTTTTTCTTCCTCCCCTCCCCTGCTCCTCTGTGGCTTGTTCGGCATTATGACTAAGAGTCACTTTGAGATACTGACCTGCTCAGTATTGATCAGGGTCGTATCTCTTTCCCAGTTTCACTCAACTAGACCTCATCAATAACCAGATCCTCTTCTTTTTTCATCATCATAGTGTTGTATTGTACTTTTGATTGGATTATTTTTTTGATGTTTTTACACTCTATTTCAAGGTGGTTCTGTTAACTGTTTGTTAATGTTAAAAAAAAAAACAGATCCTCAAAATGATGAAGATGGGTATAGTTAGAGAGGCATGCTCTTCACCAGCATCAGAGAATGGCTGCTTACTTTGATTTCAGCCTTATTTCTCTTGGCCCTCATAATTATTGATTTGGAAAATGTATTCTATTTCTCTCAAGCTTCCTGCTTGTTTCGTTGTACAGTCTATATGGCCCTTCTGTCTTGGTGACACTAATACTTCCTCTGAACGATCCAAAAGCTTAGATTTACGAATACACTGTTACTCGAATGCTGTTTGACTTTTCTGAAGTGGAAAATAACCTCTGTGCATCCTCCTTACTCTTGTGTTATACCCACCATTAACTTGAAGAGGATGTCATTTGTGGTGTTACTACAACATGTACAATATAGTTGATGATGGGCTTGCACCACCAAAGGTCTTATAACATTTGAAGATTTAGAACTCAAAAGAGTAGAAATGACAGGATGTAGGATGTGATCTTGTGTTAAAAGAGTAGTTTACTTAAAACAAATAAATAAATAAAAACTTTTGCTGATAATTTTCTCACCCCCATGTCATCCAAGATGTCCATGTCTTTCTTTCTTCAGTCGAAAAGAAATTAAGGTTTTTGATGAAAACATTCCAGGGTTTTTCTCCATATAATGCAAAGGGCTTTAAACGATTTCAGACGTTGAACGAATCTTTTTCAATTTGTTCATTTCGTTCGTTGAATGAACCAAATGACACGAAAAAGATTTGTTCATTTTGATGAACGACTTCGAACAGGAGAGTCAAGAATGCACATCACAGAACAGAGCAAGGTGACGATTTGAGCTTGTAAAACTTTTTTTTTAAATGAGTGATTGTTTTACTTGATAAGACCTTTATTCATCGTCTGAAATCGTTTAAAGGTGCCATTAGCTAGTAGAGATGATCGGTTAACGTGCGCAAGGAATCTGTGGTGTAACATGTACAAGCGCCAAAACGGTATTTATTGTTTGAATTGCGTAATAAAATTGACAGAATCTGAGAGCTTAACTAACCTGATTGCTAAGTGTCATTTGCGTGTGTATCACGGTGAATTCGTGAGAGTTGGCAGCTCTGAATGCCGCTAGCTTGATCAACATCAGCCAATGCTGTCTGTCAAATTAATTCAAACTAACAATAAAAGTGTAATATGAACAAAACAAATACCGTAAACTTAAAATAATAGCCCATGCTTTTATTTTCCCATATCGTCGAAATGCGCTTGTTTTTGAGACAGGCGTCAATGAGACGGTCTTCATCATTAAGTGTTTAGATGTGGTTCATTGAGTCTCTGATCTCTAAAAATCACCAAATGCTCCACGTGAAACTGCGGTCTTCCAACCTTTTACTATCGTGTCAAATGATTTGAATAATATTCGCGAGAAAGAGAGAGCAAAACAGCGCTCGCTTGTGTTGTTTGAAGACGTGAGAGTGCGCGCGGCCGCGGCACAACTCACTTTCTGGAGGTATACTGCCCCCATCTGTTATGGAATATGGAATATGATTTGATTTTATGTGCCAGATGGCACCTTTAAAGCCCTTTGAACAGTTTGCAGTTTGCACTGAAATTGTCTTTTGGACCTTGAACCGTTTGGTTACCAGTAAAGTGCATTATATGGACAAAAATCCTGGAATCAAAAACCTTAATTTCTTTTCAACTGAAGAAAGAATGATATAAATGGATGACGTGGGGGGTGAGTGAATTTTTAGCAAAAGTTAAATTTTTTTTTTTAAGTGAACTACTCCTTTAAGCATACATACAGTATTTCCGACACGTGATTTGGTTTGTAGACTTGTAATTTCTTGATTTGTTTTTATTTATTCAGCAGCAAGATCATTGGCTGCACAATCTGCTAAGTCCAATCAGCTCGAGCCATGTTGTCATTGTTTGCAGATTGCTAGAGTTTCTTTACTGAACGATATATTATTGATGTTGTAAAAAAGGCCGAAGCGAGTTATTTAATAATATGAATAGTCAGTTAACAAAATGAATTCAGGAGTTATAATGTTTTTCACTGATCTGCTTCCCTTTAGCGGGAATAAATGGACACTCTAAGAAGAGTTGATTTGCATTTGATCTCTGAACAGGATGTAAACTAGATAAGGTCACTTCCCACACTTCCCAATCTGTGCAGGATTACATTTCCCAGTATATTATATATAAGGGATATGATCTCACTGACTCACCATATGGTGGAAAGTAATCTCTTTCCCTGCTGATTGGACAAGAGAGTGGCTTCTATAATTAGATTAGATTAGAAGAGAGATGGGGGGTTTGCCTTTGATTTTTATTGACTTTTTAGACTAATTAACTAAATAATAAACACCCTCTTCAAAGAACAAATGATGAATCATAAATATACAGTTCGTAAGAACACATCTGCAGCCACAGCCATTAGGTGATTGGTTACCTCCTTCTGACATGGAGTTTGGCCTTGCCATGGTCAACCCTCGTAGTAGAGGATGGGGTCATGATTTGGGGTCATGGTCACTATCCTGCATAGTACATTGCTAAAGAATTTAAACTAAGGTTACTGGTAACACTTGACTGGACTTTTAATGACTATATTGCATCTTTTACACAAACATTATGACATGATTAATGAATTATATGGATTCTGTATGTTAACATGTTATGCTAACACAGCATTTATTAATCTAGGTTATGGTAATTTGTATACTGCTAATACAATTTGACATTTTAAGTTGTATAAATGGAAATTGTTTAATGTATTATAAATTAACAATGACCAATAATAAACTAATATTAATCTAGATTAATAGATGCTGTAAAATTGTTCTTCAGTGTTAGTTCATGATGCCTTAGCCATTAATAGTGGAACTGAAACTCATTGCAACTTGTGTGTGTGTGTGTGTGTTTTGTTTTGTTTTGCATTTCAATTATATATGTGTAAATTGTAAAGTTGGCCAAGAATGTATGATGACCAAATTTATAACAATATTAACAATATTTAATTAATTAATTAATATATATATAATTTAATTTTTATATAATATATATTTTATATAATATTTTATATAATAATATATAATATAATTTTTATTGTATTTTTTACTTTTGTAAATTCCTCTCCCCTCTCTCTCTCTCTCTCTCTCTCTCTCTCTCTCTCTCTCTCTCTCTCTCTCTCTCTTTCTCTTTCTCTCTCTCTGGAGCATATGTCAGGGGAACAGCGGAGCTAATTAGTGACTTGTATTATTAGTCTTACACTGCCTGACTGTGGGTTCGGTTGTCTGCAGCAGGAGGTCTTTCATTGCTCTTAATGGGGTTTACCTCTCAATCTCAATTTCAAATGAGCTTTATTGGCATAACTGTGTAAAATAGCACAATATTGCCATATATTATCATATTATCAGCAATATCCATATTATACATAAATATATCACAATAAAAATAAATGAATGAATAAAAAAATATATGTACAGAGAGTAGTTTAAAGGGAAAAGAGGGTTCAGCCCTTGTCCCTCATATGATGGCAGGAAGACACTGCGCTGCCAGGTTTCTCTCCCAAAATATAATGCAGTTTGTTTATGAGGTTTGCTTGTTGGAATTTGAGGTAAAATCTGTGCTATTTGTGAGAAATAAGTGACTGATGTTTTTATACTTGCTGGACTTGGTGATGAAGTGCAGCTTGTCCTCTACGAACTCCGTCAGAGCAGTGTGAACACATGAGACCTCTAGCTCTCCAGCCCTGGTTGTGTCGGCCCGTCTCCACACACAGACGTGGTCACTAATGCGATACCTTGTCATGAGATTTCTCTGTCCATAATATTGGTCAGGTAATTGCCAGTTTTTAATCAGACTTTATTTTATGGAAGTATTTTAATTGTGTATATTCAACACATTCTCATCCCAAGGCGCCATATTTTGACACTTTTGCAAAAGCTTAAATATCCATCGCACATGGCACCCTTTAGCGCCAAATGAGGTGGTTAAGTTTAGGTATGGGGTAGGGTTAGGGTTAGACCACTAGGAGGCGCCTTTTGCCCGATTAATTTTTACGTCTCATTTGGCGCTAAAGGGTGCCATGTGCGTTGGATATTTACGCTTTTGCAAAAGCGTTGTATATGGCGCTTTGGGATGAGAACGGGTTGGTAAATTGTATCTGCCAATTCTTCTTTTCCCTATTCTTTTACTTTTGAGTGTCTGAACTGAATTATTGAATTAAGTTTTATTTTTTTCACTAAATATTGCATGAGGTCACTCTCTGTGTGTCCTGCCCTGTATCTGAGAATGTATTGATGGTAACTCTGTCAGCGCGTCTGATAAATGGAACTAGAACTTTGCAGTTCTCTTCTGGATTTCAGATAGGAGAGGAAATCCCGCTAATTGCTAAGGCCCAGTCGTTGCTGTACTGTTGTAGAAGCGAGAGGCTTTGATGCAGTCCCTCTTCATGAGGAGATCATCAGTGTACAGGAGGCTTTTGATTTCTCTGTCCTCGAGGGTCAGACCAGGACAAGAGGACTTCTCAAGTGTTGATGCCAATTCATTAATATAGATATTAAATCTGAGTTGGGCTGAGGTTGCAGCTTTAGTTTGACTGAAATAATCAGTACGTTTGTTATTAATCTTAACACTGCATTTGTTCCCATTGTATATGTCCTTTATGATGTCATATGTCCTTCCTCCTATTCCACTTTGGATTAGGTTTAGGAAAAGTCCATTATGCCATACCGAATCAAAGGCTTTTTTTTAAAATCAATGAAGCATGCCAAATATTTTCCCTTGTTTTGTTTGCTGGTTGTGTTTGTATGAGTGTGTGGAGTGTGTATAAATGTGATTTGATGTTCTCTGTTTAGGCATAAATGCAATTTGACAATTGTTAAAGCTACACGGTGTGATTTTTACCCCCATCTAGCAGTGAAAAGGTATATGACCATCCAGTGAATGTTAGTTTCTTTTCCTCTCAATTTCGTTTTAACTCCTACGGTGGCCAATGTAGTCCAAGATTAACATGGCTTCCAGTTCGACCTCGTCCATGAGTGTTAACTCAAAGTAAACGCGAAAGGCGAAGCTTGAATTAACGGGTATGTCCCTCTTTGGCTAATGTACTTTCAAGATGGAGGGGCAACATGGCGACCGACATTAGAACCCCTTACCCGTATGTATTTTCAATGGCATATACACTCACAAGAATACTTTATTACTTGAACGAAGTAAATATACATTAATGAGCACATATATTTTTGAAAGAACTAAGTGTTTTTAGCTAAGAATAAACTAAAAGAGTTACACAGTGTAGCTTTAAAGCAAAACCAAGGAAGTTTTCCTCTGCGGTCGCCCTACAGGATGGAAGCGGAATTGTCCATTACCGCTGTCGTAAACAATTTAGCCTACCACAGCTTACTGTCTCACGCGCACTGTTTATCCAGAACCGGCTTTGGAATCAAGAATGGCAAAAGAAGTCATTTCAGGGAGGTATAGACGAATCCGATGAGCGTTCTTGTGTAGGCTGCCATCTTGTGGCGACGCCATTACTGAGCTGTTACACCGGCATAGGCATTCATGCACCGGTATGTAAACAAACCTCGGTGATAGCGCAAACGCACCCTCGATGGCAGCTACAGCCAGGCAGAATGACTTGTTGGGTTGATGATGTTAGATAGTGGCCTCCAGTCACAGATGAAGGTACAAACGATCTTACAGATTATTTATGAAAATAGCTTGGCAAGCTAGCTAGACTTACGTTTGCTAACGAGGAAACTATAAAAAGACCTGTCCATTTGGCAACAATAAATAAATAAATGAATGAAATCAAATAAACAAATTCATGTTTTTCATTTGTGTCCATTATTTATCTAATTTTCGCATTGCAACAGGAAAGGGTAAGGTAACGTTACAGCTAGAAAGTATACATAATATCGACCAATTATTGTTTTTAAACCAAGGAAATAGGTCAATATAACAGCAGGAGAACAATTATGTCACATAACGTTACATTTAGCTCAGGAAAGCCATTTAATGACCATAGCATGTTAATTGAATAGAAAAAATTGCAAGAGAGGAGATTTTGCTGATCACTAAATGACATTTATTATATTTTTTACTTATGTCATTAAATAATTGTTATTATACGCGAATGTCCGCGTCTTGTACTCGCCCAGGAAATCTGTGTAAACCATACGGCACCAGACAGGGGCAGTCGACCCGGGGTATTCACAATGTTTTCTCTTCAAAATTGAAATTTTACTGCCACCATTGAAACAATTTATAACGGAAACTGTTTACCAATCTCGACATTATACAATGGGTAACGTTGTAACGTTAGTGACAGTCGTAAATCGCGGGCTGTTTATTCCAGTGGATGCAAGTTGCAACTAAAACAATAGGAGGCATAGGCGCAACGCTACCCAGCAACAGCTCAGTAATGGCGCCCGCTTACTTCCGGTAGTTTTGCCGGATTCGTCTATATCTTGGTAACTGAATTGTTGACGAGGGGGTTGACTAGTTTTCGTGAGGCACACTGGCAAGGTCTCTGGCTCTCTCCCTCTCTGCCGTGCACGCACTATGTATGTTGTCTGCGCAGTATGTTCTGTCTCGCATGTGCGCTCTAGATTCTGGGACATTTGAACTAATTTGTGGGAATCAGGGAGGCGCTATCAATATGTGGGAGACTTGGGATGTTTGCAATGGCCACAGACATTTTGAGGACATCATAGAGGAAGTGACATAAGCCGTAAAGCAGTTGAATTTTGTAGTTCTTTTTGTGCCCAAAACCCAAAGTTACATAGTGCAAGTAAAAGCGATATAGACCATATCAGGCTATGACAGACATGTCAATTAAACTATTGTGAGTCGATGTACCATCACAAGGGTCTTGGAAATATATTATGAAAATTGAAAAACTGCATAGTGTTACTGTTACTTTAAGAATCTTGTGTTTTTGAATGATCTGAACTAATTGTCATTGATGATGGAACAGAATAGTTTGTCCAGGTTACTGCTCACTGTGATTCCCATATAATTATTTGGGTCAAACTTCTCTCCTTGTTTATAGATCTCAGGAAAGTGTACTGATTTTAATAAAAGATAATATAATTTCAGAATAATCTAAGATTTGCATCTTTCAGTGTTTCAGCATTTCATTAAATCTCTATTAAATCCATGCCACGGGATATTTTTATTTTGTAGGGATTTCATCTTGTCTATCAGTTCATTTAATCATTTGGGGTGGTCTTAAAGGAGTAGTTCACTTAAAAAAATAAAAAAAAAAATTTTGCTGATAATTCACTCACCCCCATGTCATCCAAAATGTTCATATCTTTCTTTCTTCAGTTGAAAAGAAATTAAGGTTTTTGATGAAAATGTTCCAGGATTTTTCTCCATATAATGAACTTTAATGGGAACCAAACGTTTCAAGGTCCAAATGAGAGTTTCAGTGCAGCTTCAAAGGGCTTTAACCAACACCAGACATTAAATAAGGGTCTTACCAAGCGAATGATCGCTCTATTTAAAAAAAAATAACAAAGTTTAAGTTTTATAAGCTCAAATAGTTGCCTTGCTCTGCTCTGCTGATGCGCATTCGGGATCTCTCCTTTTTGAACTTGTTTATCAAAATGAAAAAATCTTTCTCGAGTCAATCCGTTCATTACGTTCGTTGAATAAACCAAATGACAGGAAAAAAAGATTCGTTCATTTTGATAAACGAGTTCGAACAGGAGAGTCACGAATGCGCATCACAGAACAGAGCAAGGCGACTATTTGAGCTTATAAAAACTTAAACTTTTTTTTTTTTTAAATGAGCGATCATCTTGCTTGATAAGACCCTTATTCATTGTCTGAAATCATTTAAAGGCCTTTGAACAGTTTGCACTAAAACTGTCTTTTGGACCTTGAACCGTTTGGTTACCAGTAAAGTGCATTTTATGGAGAAACATTCTGGAATGTTTTCATCAAAAACCTTAATTTCTTTTCGACTGAAGAAAGAAAGAAATGGACATGTTGGGTGACATGGGGGTGAGTGGGGAATGGGGGAATTATCAGCAATTTTTTTTTTTAAAGTGAACTACTCCTTTAATGGTTTAGCTGGTCTTTTATAGTGCGTTTTCTAAATTATATAGTTGGGAGGTCAGATGATTTTGGGTGAGGGTTGGCTAGTTTTGTTTTCCAAAATGTTTGGTCCAGATGTTTGGGTCATAGATGAAAATGTGTTTGGGTTCTTTGGATTTATCTAAATTATTCCATAATTCCTGAAAAAGAATTCTGATCAACTGCCTCCTCAATTTTATTAAGCTTTGATCCACTTTTTTTGTATTAGTATTGACTTTTTATATGTGGCTCAAACAATGTTGGTTTGCAGGGTCTCTGTGTTTTTTATTTGATAATGATCGTAATTATTTTCTTACTTGTTGGCATTCTTTATCAAACCAACCAGCTTTGGCAATTTTTTTACATCATATTTTTTTTTCTCAGGGCTTTTCTGACCACATTTTATCCTTTTCTTCTCTTCACTAAATGAAGTAAATAGAGATGAACCTACAGTATCATGTTCTGAACCCTGGTGCTATGGAGCTGAGCTTGACTGTCTTTACTCCATACAAATCTGAAAGGGAGGGGGTGCAGTTTAACCTTCTGATCTGAAGGCAGGAGATTCATGGATCTGTTCAACTGTGGACTATATGACTACGGTCTGATAACGGCAGCTGTGGCATCACTGTGAAATAGTTCATTTTACTGTGGTCTATATCTGTAATGGCGTATGAGCAGTAGGTGAATCGACCAAGAGAATCTCCCTTTGTTCTGCCGTTAAATAGACCCAGGCTTTTGCAGAGCTGCAGGACTTGTTTTCCATGTCGGTTTATTGTGTTGTCATAACTCTGATGTGCCTGAGTAAAATGTTTCTGTTATGTGAATTGTTAATATGTCTGTCTCCATCTGCGGTAATGTAATCCGCTTCCTTCTCCATTTTAGCATTCAGATCGCCCAATAACAGAACCGATCCTAGAGATAGATAGAAAGTAAAATATCTTTGATTGTTGGGTTGAAAAGAGGTCTTCATGATAATAAGGAGACTCATATGAGGGGATATGTGGCACATACAGTAGTCCTCATCTAAACACAAAAGCTCTTTTCACTAAAGTTTTATCCAAATATGTGTTTTTTTCTTTTTTCAAAGGCTAAATATAATGCCATGGATGATCTTTGTTTCACAGATGAAATTCCTCTTGAATCTCCTCTATTTGTAATAATAAAATGGTGATGTAATTTGTATCTCTCTCTCTCTCTCTCTCTCTCTCTCTCTCTCTTTCCTCTCCGCTTCATTCATCAAATCTACCTTACTACCCCCATACATACCTCAGACAGTCCTCACTCACATCCATTGACACTTACGTCCATTTCAGAATAAATTATCTTAAGAAAATTAGTACTATTATCCTGTTGCTATAGGGAGTGACATTTGCAGTTAACATATTCTTGTGTGTGATGGAATAGAATAAAGAAATGACATTTGAAAAATGTGACTGGTTGACGTTGATGCGACTAGAGACAAACTATACAGGGTTGTTCAGGCAAAATTCAGAGTAGAGCATCTCCTCCCTTTATAATTTGACTCTGAACTAACTTACAGAAATGTGGAATTAGAATGACAGGTAGAGGAATTTACTGAATTACAATTCAACAATTGTAATGCATTCTGGACAAATTAAATGTTCCTCCACTATAGTTCACATCTATTATTCTCTCTGTCTGTAAGGCTTATTATCCCTTTTACGCCTTTTTAGATGGTATAAACACAATATTCATAGTTTATCTAAAAACAAAATTTAATTCAACTTGCTACCTTTCTATTAAATTCTGAATTTCTGAACCCTGGCCATCTGACAATGTTAAAGAGTTAGTTCCCCCAAAAAATAAAATTCTGTCAGTAATTACTCAGTAATTATAATGTTGTTCCAATCCCGTAAGACTTTCGTTCATCTTTGGAACACAAATTAAGATATTTTCGATTAAATCTGAGAAGCTGGATCACTCCTGCATAGACTTCTTAATGGATCGAATCTGGCCGGCCCAAAAGTTATTAAAGCACCGTTAAAATAGTCCGAGTGACTACAGTGGGCTCAACCTTAAGTTTATCAAGCAATGAGAATACTTTTGTGTGTGCAAAAAAACAAACAAAAATAACGACTTTATTCAACTATTCATTTCCTTCCCATTTCACGTAGTGATATTGCGCAAAGCTTCTGTGTTGCACTTTACACAAAGGCTCTCTATTGGCCGACACTGGTCATGTGTGTGATGTGTGTGACGTACAACACAGAAGCTTTGTGCAGTTTCACTTCGTGAACTATCTTGAGGCCCACAGGGAAGGAAATTAATAGTTAAATAAAGTCGTTATTTTTAATGTTTTTTTGCATTCAAAAAAGTATTCTCATCGCTTGATAAACTTAAGGTTGAGCCACTGAGTCACTCTGACTATTTAAATGATATATTTCATTACTTTTGGGCCGGCCAGTTTTGATCCCTTGAAGGAGCTCTATGCAAGACATTTATTTCAAATAATCATAAAATGATCCTAATATGTCACTAGACATTAAGAAATCATGTTCATTTCAAATACTTATATCACTGACAACAGCAGTCCGGCCAGGATATTATCATTTAAAAAGTGAAGTTGCAGTGCTCAACTGTTATGTTGTGTTTTGGTCTGATGCGCCAACCTCCACCGATCTACCAATCACAAAGTCAGTAGTGTTGCAGCATTCGGGTTGCCAGTTCTGCTCTAGTTACCACAGCTGCAGCTACAAACGTGTGGGATAAAAAAAAAAGTTGGATCCTGCAGCCTATCTGGCAACCTCGAGTCAGGGGGGAGGGGAAGGGATACACCACTCTACAGTAATTTGAAACTGATTGCAGTACCAGTTTTGGCCACAATCTTACATACAGCTCCTTTAAGAAGCCTATAGAGGAGTGATCCAGCTCTCAGATTTAATCAGAAATATCTTAATTTGTATTCCGAAGATGAATGAAAGCCTTACAAGGTTGGAACAACATAGGTGAGTAATTACTGACAGAATTAAAATTTTTGGGTGAACTAACCCTTTAAGTAGTTTTTTTTTCTGGAATGAATTTGGTTGTAAAATAGCCTGGGAAAACCTGGACAACTTCCGGCAAATTTACATTTGCTCTGAAAGTTAGTCTGGCAAAGAGCTCATTCAAGCCCATTTCCAATCTGTCGAAATCGAGGCACCAATCAGAAACGTTGGGGCAGGCTTTACACAATGATGACAACGCTGGGATTTTGAAGCAGATTTTGTAGCCTACATTACAAAGATGGATGCCGCCGTCGAACATCACTCGTTCGAATCAGCTATCGTGTCTGTTTTAAGTGATTTGAATTCCTTTTTGTTAAAAAAGGAACAAAGAACAACACTCGGGGGATGTTTCTCCACCGTTCTGCATATCTCATCTGCTTCATCGCTCTGATGGTTTTAGGTCTATCCACGACGTCCGTCTATTGACGCTTTTGCACAGACCATAACTCCAGTTACAACTGAGAATGCTCTGGTTTTAACCAGGCTAGTTGTAGAATGCACTCCTGTAATAAGCAAACGGTGTTTGTACAGAACAAGATTAAGCATGATTTTCTTTTTCATAACTATGGCCCACTCCTCAGATTTCACTCAGAGGAAGAGGAAGGAATAGAAAAGCAGCAGTTGTCTTGTCGGCAGTCTGTCCTCTTCCTTTCCCCTCTGGATTCAAATTCTGAGCCCGGGGGAAGATATGTGAGCACATATGTCAAAAGTCACTTTACCCAAGGGGCCACACTCTCCAAGCCAAGCTGTGTCTTTTTTTTGGACAAAGGCAATGACAATTGTCCTTTCAGTGCTGCATTAATTGCATTTGAGCTTAACGCCATACTCATACAAAGAGACAAAAGCACAAGTTTGTATCTTTGTCTTAATCTGTTGAGTCTGTTGTTCTCGCAGAGGATTTCCCTCCATATCATTCTGTCATTTCTTCACATTTATATTCTTCTCCTGGCTTGTGTGTTCAATACAGGTCTGGTCACCACAGCAACTGAACTATGACCTGCTTCCACACATAGGAGCACATCCTATCCTTCATTTCTCATATCCATAACCGCACATAATCTGAAGCATCTCATTTCTCCTCTTCCTTGCAAGGCGTATCATGGTTTTGTAGGTTGTATCGTTAAACAAATGGTAAGCAGACCAGCTTAAGGCTGAATGTGTATTAATATTGATTTAGGTGTTGAAGACGTATCTAACTCCTTCCTAAAAAGGCCAGGCCAAGCTCTTTAATGTGGGCTGCCTAATATAGGATTCAACTTTAATCTTCATGAATTTTGAATTTTGCTCTGTGGTTGAAAACGCTGAAATTTACATAACCTTGCTTTCCCCTTCTCTTTCTCTTCCACTTTGACAATCAAAACCATCGTTATAATATGAAACAAGGTCATTTACATTTCGCTGCTGAATTTAATGGCGTTGTATTGATCCTCGGGTATCACGCTACCTCATTAAATCACTAAAGGAGACGAGGCGCTCGCACACAAGCGCACTTTCCTTGGCTCCTCTGATCTTTGCTCTATTTATGATGCGCTTGTAAAGGTATTTACAGATTCCTGGAAAGACGTTTTTAAAATTGAAATGAGACACTCTGAAGGCGAAGTGAAAGAGTGAAAAGCACTGGTGCTGCACACACGCTGTACCTATCATGTCAACCTTTTCCAAACGGCAGCAGACTCTTTCCGCAGCCTGGTTGGCATGTTGTCATGTTGCTATGCTACCTGAATGTCAATATCCAGGAAAAACGGAAGAGTGATGGACATCTGTAGAGTGCGAGAATGAGAGAATTCCTCTTCGTGTTCTTCATTTTCCTCTCTTTTTCCTTTAAAGGGGTCATATAATGGTACATGCACTTTTACAAGTTGATTATACTGAAATGTGTGTTGGCAGTGCCTGTACACAACCATCATATAGTGATACAAATCCATCCAATGTTTTTTTTTATATGTTTTTCCCTGTCTCAAATCGAGCTGTCTGATCGTGTGACATCAATAAAACGGACGCCCCTCCCATGATTGTTGATTGACAGCAGCGTTTCAACACATCCTCGCCCTGAGCGAGCTGTCATCATAGTCTGTCATTGTTGATACACTGGAGCAGAATGGCGTCTAAGCGACTGTGGCGTTTCTGTTCTTGGTTGTAATAACGAACACAACAGTCATTTTGATGTTCCTGAATTCGAACCGCTGAAGACGCAGTGGCTGAGTTTTGTTTTCGAAGGGAATATTCCTCACGATCAATGTCAATGCTTTCATGTTTGTGTGAATCATCCAAGAGGTCCTCGCTGCAGTCTGTAGCACGATGACGTAGCTGGATGGTCCAATACGTAGTGGATGGAGGTGTGTTTCGGTGACGTCATATACGCATGCGCAGTGCCGATCTCAAAGTTATTTTACATTTTAAATCACATGATTTTAAACCTACATTTGATAGATTAATAGCATGTGCACCGCAAGTATTTTTTTAAATGCGTGTATATAGAACATTTTAAAATGAAGCAATTTTATTTTATTCATGTTTGCCTATGAGTGGAAGCAAAAAATGGCAAAGTAGGCTAGTCCAATTGTTTTCCGAAATTTTAAAGGTACAACTGTAAACATCTTAAAATACCAGTAAACATTCAAAGGAAAATGCTAAAATAATAACAACATCAGGAAAACAAATCTTGTCAGATGTAGGGAAAAAAAATGAAATAAAAGCTATAAGGTTCCTCTTAATTTGCTGTTCAGTGAGACATGTCTGGAAGTCGTTGTCTAAGAATATAAAAAAGGTAATTTCAACTTTTTATTTCACTACTAGTCAGACTTTTTATCTCAGAATTTATATAAAGTTGCAATTGCAGGTTAAAGTCAGACTTTTGTGATATAAAGTCGCAAATGTGTGTTATCAAGTCAGATTTGCATGATATAAAGTCGCAATTGCGTGTTAAGTCAGAATTATGAGATAAAAACTAGCAATAGCGAGCCTACTTGAAATTCTGACTTTATAATACGCAAATTGGGAGATATAAAGTCATAATTGCATGTTATAAAGTCAGAATTGTGAGATATTGAACTATTCTGAGGTTAAAAAATAAGTAGCCAGATTTTTTTCCCTTAGAATTTGACTTTATAACTCGTAATGGGAGATATAAACTCGCATTAGACTTTATTTCACGCAATTCTGTCTTCATAACATGCGATTGAGGCTTTATTTCACGCAATTCTGACTTTATATCTCACAATTCTGAGAAATAAAGTCAGTATATGCGAATATATAGCCTACTCGCCATTGTAAGGAAAAAGTCGCAATTATTATTTTTTTTAAATGTTTTATTCTGAAAGCTCTGAAAAGAGCTTCCATAGCCTACTCGTGATCATTTATATTTAATTCTTGGAAGATCAATGTGCGATTGTTCACCAACTCTCTACTCTCTACAATAACTATCAATTCTTAATGTGCATGTGCCATCAGCGTTTATCACAGGATCGCGTTAAAGTCTGTTTAGAGAGAACGGTGTCGTCCCATAATTTAATAACAAAATTATCATTTCGACAGAAGTGAATCAATCAAAACTAACTTTAGCTGGAAAATAACATTATTCACGAACCGCTATAAAGCCCAAATAATCTCTGTTACATTAAATTATATGCGTATAATCTATGTAAAGCTACTTTGAAACAATCTAAATTGTTAAAAGCAGTATTACGTTACAGTGTCCACTACGTATTGGACCATCCAGCTACGTCATCGTGCTACAGGCTGCAGCGAGGGGTGTCTCAAATCATTTCTCACCAGACTGTTTTATAAAGCTGGAGGGCCAGTATAAAGCTGGTTTTGCTAAAAAGCTGCTCCTGAAAAAAGAATCAGTACCAACTATTCGTGTCCCGCTGCTTCACTTCCAGAAGAAGTGAGTTAAAAGTTGCATTAACCTTTACATTAATCTTCACAATGAATGTGGCTAAGGTTTACACTCAGGGTACATTGACGGCATATTTTCTATGTACGCCGTTCTCAATGTATTAATAATCCCATGAACAAGCTTATGGTTATTCTGTTATTACAAACTGTGTACACATAGCGTTTGTATCTAACTACTCTACCCTGCCAGTACATAAAAAGATAACCAACGTGACGTAACATGGCGTTAACCAATCATTCAGAAACGTCCTGTTCAAGCCTTAATTGTCGAACTTCTTCGGGGCCGCCATCTTGTTTCCGGGCGCAACTCTGGTGCAAATTGATCCGGTTGCATAGTTGTGTCAGCAGAGACTCCTGCTGCCATTCTATCTCCAAAATATACCCTCAACTGTTGCCAAGGCAAAACTCCACGTGTGTTTGTTTCAAAACTCCCCACAAAACAGGGGGCGGAGTAAGCAAAGCTCATTATCTTTTAAAGACATATGCACTTAAATGGCGTGCTAAAAACAGAGCTGTTTTTTGACCAGGTAAAATGTTAGTGTTTTCTTTCACTTCTAATGAGAATTTTTAATTAAAGTACATTACAAACTTTTCATTTGGACCCTAAAGAATCGTAACAACTTGTATAAAAATGGCATTATTTGACCACTTTAAAGGAATAGTTCACCCAAAATTTTTAATTTTTAGTGGCCAAAAGTACCAAAGGTGCGTGGAGGCACCTGATTGGTAATCATTGGAGTTTTTCTTATTATTATTCCATTTCTTCTTAGAAGCTTGCGGGAAAGTCATAAAATTTGGCACACATACAAAGGACAAGTCTGGACTGTCTCCATAGTAAATTTGGTGTCTCTAGTTCAATCCCTCTAACTGTTTAAAGTTGCACTCATGTTTATGCCAATAACTTTTGAACCATAAGGGCTAGAAATGTTTGTTTTTTTCCCCTGATTCCATTGGCTCAAGACTGCTCATCACCTATGTCATACCTATGTTATTTTAACATCATCAAAACGTTTTTGCATACTGCTTTGAACAAAGTTGAGGCATGATGTCAAAATTACCTTGAGGCTGTATCTCTGCAATACTTTGGCATATTGACACCAAACTTTGCATGTCATTGTCACCTTAATCTGACAGCACCACATCAATTTCATAACTGTCGCTACTCATTGGTCAAAAGTGATAAATCATTAAATCATATACATTTAATGTTTTTATACATATATATATATATATATATATATATATATATATATATATATATATATATATATATATATATACATATATATATATATACATATAAACATTAAATCATATTACTAGTGACTGTATTTGCCATTTTGCCTACAATGTATTGCCTATAAAACAATACAGATTGTTCCAAAGCAGCTTTACAGTAAGCAAGTTAGCAAGAAAGAAAAAAAAGAATTTGTTGTTGTTCAGCTGAAGTCAGTTTAGTGTTGATTCAGTTCTGTTGTAAAAAGATAATCAATTATTAAATTGGTTTCACTATTTTGATGGTCCCATGACACATTCTGTTGACTAAGTAATGTTACACCTACATGTCATCTAACTCTCATTAGAGTGTTAGTATTAGAAGACTGTAAAGTTTATAGTCAGAATAAGTTGACATGTAGTTGCAGTTACTTGTCAGTAGAATTTTTGTTGGAGGACCATCACAATAAAGACTTAGCAGATATAAAGCAGATATAAAAATGTATTTTTTTTTCTGTGACACAAGGCTGAATTTTCAGCATCATTACTTCCAGGTTTCAGTGTCGCATGATCTTTCAGAAGTCATGCTGATATGCTGATTTTCTGCTCAAGAAACATTTATTCTTTATTATTGTCACTTTTGATCAATTTTAATGTATCGTTGCTGAATAAAACAGCCTTACTGACCCCAGACTTTTGAATGGTAGTGTAACGTACTTAAAATGTGTGTCTAAATTTTGGGATGGACTGTTCCTTTAAGTGTACTGATGAAAGTAGATGTTCAGTCTGTAATAAATAAAGTGGTTATGACAGTGCTATTAGATAGCATACTGCAGTGGGTGTGGTTGTTGGGGGAACTTTGATCTAGATGATAAAGGTGGTTGTGATCACAGTCGTGATCTATTGTATGAGATTTGTTAAGCATGGCCTAATGATGGACCATGTCATGTGTGCACTAAACCAAGCCCTGTGTCAGATACACTTATTTGGATCTAATTAAAAAAATTACCATAAGCAGAGAGAGTCAGTTAAAGTCATTATAGCTTGATGGGATGTGAAAATCAGACCAGCACCATTAGAAGAGAGGAGAAGGATGATTTACTGTGTAAACAGAGGGTTAAGTTAACTGTAGACTAAGACTGACAAGCCTCAATTACTTACTGAAAGATAGGATCAGATTTACAGCAGCAAACACTGCAATACAAAATGCAATTGTCTTTTATTAAATGGAAGCAAAGATAGGGCAAGAGTGAAAGAACACATACATAAACAAAGAAAAGTAAATCTATGGGTATTTCTTCAACTCTTTTGTCACAGGTTTTAACTTTACTTTTTTTTTTTATGAAGATCACATGGACATTTTTTACCATTGCCATATTTTTCCTACTTTTCAAATGGTTTTATGTTTAGATTGTATTACCCTTGTACACAGACTTTTGAAATCCATTATACAAATGTGTACATTTTAAAACTGTAAATGTTTTAAAAAATGTACAGGTGTACATTTTAAAAATGATTCTGTAATAACAATGACAACCCTATATATAGGTTTACTCTAAATAAACAAACTATTCAATATTTGTTGTGTAAAAATTATTTATATAAAATATTGTAAATTGCAATTGTTGAGCTGTAATTTTCACCACAATTCATTTTGTCCATTATACCAGTTTTTTCATCTTAAAAGCTGTTTGTTTAACAATGAGACAGCAGTGTAAGTGATAAACCTGAGAAAAGCATGAAACATGTTATGTAAAGAAAGCAAAGATGAATCAAGGTAAACATCAATTGTGAATGGAACGTTTTTAGTCCGTCATTTCTAATCGAGCTGTTGTTTTGTCAAATTATATAAAAAAGTGTGCAAATATTATTCAATTGTGTATATTTATAAGAAAGATAAAATGCAAGATATAATATTGCAGTAGAAAGACAAGAGTCTGACATTTTATTCCAAAATGATTAACAATGTAAAACATGCCAGTTGTACTCCTACTTTTCTTTTTTGTCATGTTGCTTTCTGAGTTGGTTGTTTTGCATCATGGATTTCAATCTCATTTTATGCTCTAAATTATCACTTAATGAATTTATGGCTTGGTTTTTGAGAACATTGGCTCCCTGAATAAGACTGTTAGTCTGTCGAAAAGCATGCCACACTCATTATGTTTTCCAATGGCGTGATTAAGTTGATTTGCAGAGCAAATCCATCAAAAGGGACAGGGGCATATACGAACCAATACACATAACACGCTATAACATGATTATATGATTTAATAAGTTATTAATGTAGTACACTGCGAAAGTAAAGTCATAAAGCCGAGCAAAAGGAACGCTAATACAGGAGAGCCGATTGGCGAGCAACCATGCAGAATGCATTTTATCATTTTTATACTTGCTTAATTGAATTCATAAGCTTTCCGTACATTAATATGAACAAAGTAAGCAAATAATTGAAAAGTGAAATTGTTCAGTGGTGCTGCACCTAAACATAAACTAACTCAGGGATACGGAAGCATAAATCAGCCAGCGTAGCATCTCCTGTGAATCATTGTTTCGTTTTTTTTTCTGATAATTAATGCGAATTTGTTTCAAATGCCTTTTTTTTCTAAAGCATTGTTTAGCTTGGGATTCTATATTTCTGCAGGTATTGGTAAAAGAAGTGCATCTATAAAAGTTGTCTTATTTTTTACTCTTCAAAAGACATTCATATTATTCATGCTTGGCTTTGTTTCAGGGTTTGTTTTGATGTGAAACCAATTATTGTGCTGAACCTATGGACCCTACGCTTTTGTGTTTTGGATTCAAACAATATTACCATGTAACAGAGCCAAGCACTCAATCTATCTGTGCATAAATAATTCATGGCCATCGAAAAGGAGGAGAAGGAGTGTTCAATAGATGGCATGTGGCTTTCTGTCACCCATCCAGAAGTTAACTAAAATGACAGCTTAAAAGAATGATGAAAAGATATGTCATTTCAAGCCAAAATGCGCCCCCACTTCACTCTCTCTTTTTCCATTCCCCTTCGCTCTCCTAGATATATGTCACAGGAAACAGCCCAAACAACATCTTAATGGTGTCAGTGTTACTGTTATTGACCGCTGGCAACCTCCTCTTAGCGTCGAGTCTGTCACAAAAACAAAAAAATGTCACTGGCTTCACTTGTCATTACTGGACGTAGTAACGAGTAAAAGGGGAAAAAGAATAAATTGCACATCTGTGGGCAGCAGGAGATCTTATATGTCACAGGGACTTATGCTTTAATCCATAGCTATGTGGCACTCACCAATAAATGGCTTTAAAGACCACAGCAGTGTTTACTGAACAGCTGCTTGCCCTTACGTCTCTGCAGAACATTTTAGTGACCAAGGGTCAATGACCGAATTTTCAAAATCACTTATGGATCACCCTCAATTTAAAGGGGCCCGAGATTGATTTAAAATTTGAAAATTGGGTTTCAAAATCATACCTTGAGTGCTGGACTTTGCGTTCCATGTTTGCCCACTTATACTGTATGTAGTATAGTGTCATATATGTGTGGAAGCTTGTTTGGCCACAGAATGAAAAATGAAAAAGGTAAAAAGGAGTTTACATCTAGCAACTCTGACATTATTTTCTAGAATTGCGAGATATAAAGTCAGAATTGCAGATATAAATACAGAATTGCAAGATATAGCGTCAGAATTACGTGATATAAAGTCACAATTGCGAGATGTAAAGTAAGAATTGCGTGATAAAAAGTCGCAATTGCATGTTATAAAGTCAAAATTACTAGATATAAAGTCAGAATTGCGTGATATAAAGTCACAATTGCGTGTCAAAGTCAGAATTGCGAGATATAAAGTAAGAATTGCAAGATATAAAGTCGCAATTGCATGTTATAAAGTCAGAATTACGAGATATAAAGTCAGAATTGCAGAGATATAAAGTAAGAATTGCAAGATATAAAGTAGCAATTGCGTGTTATAAAGTCAAAATTGCGAAGATATAAAGTAAGAATTGCGAGATATAAAGTAGCAATTGCGTGTTATAAAGTCAGAATTGCAAGATATAAAGTCAGAATTGCGAGATATAAAGTCAGAATTGCGACATATATAGTAAGAATTGAGAGATATAAAGTAGCAATTGCGTGTTATAAAGTCAGAAATGCGTGTTAAAGTCAGAAATGCGAGATATAAAGTCAGAATTGCATGTTATAAAGTCAGAATTGCGATATAAAGTAGAATTGGATGTAAAATCAGAATTGCATGTTATAAAGTCAGAATTGTGAGATATAAAGTAGCAATTGCGTGTTATAAAGTCAGAAATGCGAGATATAAAGTCAGAATTGTGAGATGTATAGTCAGAATTCAAGATATAAAGTAAGAATTGTGAGATATAAAGTATAGCAAATTGCGTGTTATAAAGTCAGAAATGCGAAGATATAAAGTCTGAATTACGAGATATAAAGTAGCAATTGCGAGTTATAAAGTCAGAAATGCAAGATATAAAGTCAGAATTGCATGTTATAAAGTCAGAAATGCAAGATATAAAGTCAGAATTGCGTGATTATAAAGTCTGAATTACGAGATATAAAGTAAGAATTGCAAGATATTAAGTAAGAATTGTGAGATATAAAGTAGCAATTGCGTGTTATAAAGTCAGAATTGCGAGATATAAAATAAGAATTTTGAGATATAAAGTATAGCAATTGCGTGTTATAAAGTCAGAAATGCGAGATATAAAGTAAGAATTGCTAAGATATAAAGTCAAATTGCGAGATATAAAGTCAGAGAATGTGAGATATAAAGTCAGAATTGCGAGATATAAAGTAAGAATTATGAGATATAAAGTCAGAAATGCGAGATATAAAGTAAGAATTGCTGAGATATAAAGTCAGAATTGCGTGTTATAAAGTCAGAATTGCGAGATATAAAGTCAGAATTGCAAGATATAAAGTCAGAATTGCGAGATATAAAGTCAGAATTGCGAGATATAAAGTCAGAATTGCATGGTATAAAGTCAGAAATGCGAGATATAAAGTCACAATTGCGTGTTATAAAGTCAGAATTACGAGATATAAAGTAAGAATTGCTAGATTTTAAGTCAGAATTGCGAGATATAAAGTAGCAATTGCGTGTTATAAAGTCAGAATTGCGAGATATAAAGTAAGAATTGCGAGATATAAAGTCAGAATTGCGAGATATAAAGTCAGAATTGCGTGTTATAAAGTCAGAAATGCGAGATATAAAGTCAGAATTGCTAGATATAAAGTCAGAATTGTGTGTTATAAAGTCAAGAAATTGCAAGATATAAAGTAAGAATTACGAGATATAAAGTAAGAATTACGAGATATAAAGTCAGAAATGCGAGATATAAAGTCAGAATTGCATGGTATAAAGTCAGAATGCAATAAAGTCACAATTGCGTGTTATAAAGTCAGAATTGCGAGTATATAAAGTAAGAATTGCGAGATATAAAGTCAGAATTGCTAGATTATAAAGTAAGAATTGCGAGATATAAAGTAGCAATTGCGTGTTATAAAGTCAGAATTGCGAGATATAAAGTAAGAATTGTGAGATATAAAGTATAGCAATTGCGTGTTATAAAGTCAGAAATGCGAGATATAAAGTCAGAATTGTGAGATATAAAGTAAGAATTGCGAGATATAAAGTCAGAATTGCGTGTTATAAAGTCAGAATTGTGAGATATAAAGTCAGCAATTGCGTGTTATAAAGTCAGAATTGCGAGATATAAAGTAAGAATTGTGAGATATAAAGTATAGCAATTGCGTGTTATAAAGTCAGAAATGCGAGATATAAAGTCAGAATTGCGAGATATAAAGTAAGAATTGCGAGATATAAAGTCAGAATTGCGTAGTTATAAAGTCAGAATTGTGAGATATAAAGTCAGCAATTGCGATGTTATAAAGTCAGAATTGCGAGATATAAAGTAAGAATTGTGAGATATAAAGTATAGCAATTGCGTGTTATAAAGTCAGAAATGCGAGATATAAAGTCAGAATTGCGAGATATAAAGTAAGAATTGCGAGATATAAAGTCAGAATTGCGATGATATAAAGTCAGAATTGTGAGATATAAAGTAAGAATTGTGAGATATAAAGTATAGCAATTGCGTGTTATAAAGTCAGAATTATGAGATATAAAGTAAGAATTACGAGATATAAAGTAAGAATTGCGAGATATAAAGTAGGAATTGCATGTTATAAAGTCAGAAATGCAAGATATAAAGTCAGAATTGCCTTTTATAAGAGTCAGAATTAAAAACTATTCTCAGGGGGAACAAGTTCCCCTTAGAGTTGGCCTGATAACTCGCAATTCGAAGTTTATATCTCACAATTCTGAGAAAAGATGTCAGAAATTTCTACATATAAGACTCACAATTATGTGCTATTAAGTCAGTTTACATCTCGCAATTGTGAGAAAAAAAGTCTGAATTGTGAGATAAAAAGTCACACTTTGTCTTTTTTTGCTAGAATTGTGACTATATCATGCAATTCTGACTTTATATCTCTCAATTGTGACTTTGTGTCTCACAATTGTGACTTTGTATCTCGGCAATTCTGACTTTATATCTCTCAATTGTGACTTTGTATCTCGCAATTATTGACTTTTATGTCCCTTATTCTGACTTTATATCTCGCAATTCTGAACTTTGTCACGCAATTCTGATTTTATTATATCTCACAATTGTGAGATAAAAAGTCGCAATTATTTTTTCTATTTTTTTTTTTTTAATCCAGTGGTGGAAACAAGCTTCCATATATATGGGCATCTTGCACCTGTTTTTTTTTTTTATTTTTTTATGTCTAGTCTTCAAAAATTGGGTTCGGGAATTGTTGTAAAACACTAGAACCGACTCGGCTATTGTTAAAAGTTCTACTTTTGAGTGCATTTCCAGTGAAGAGTTTTTAATCATATCTTTGCTCTTCCAATTTCAGTGTTCCCTCTTAAATGTGAAGGTCAGAAGAGTGCTTTGTGGAAGGAAAGTCCTCGCTGTCTACCTCGTTCACACACACGACAACACAAATGTAAGTTAAATCTGCGTGGTTCGCCGTGGCTCTTTTCACCTGTCATCTCCCATTAGAGTGTGCAGCGAGTGACCTTGGGCCGTCTCCCCTGCATTAGGGCCGGAGGGGAGTGAACATTGTCTCAGTGTTGAGTTAACGTAATGATAACTCTGTGAAATCAGGCCCGCGCCCTGCACCGGCTTCTATTACGCCTCCCCAAATTAATTTGCAAGGTTGATTCTGCCTTGCTAATGCATATGGCGCATGCTGACCTGCCCACTCACTGCTATCGAACGCTCTGCACACGCTAGTGAGACGTCCAAGGTTTGGGGCGAATTTATCAGTCGCAATCTATATTTGAAAGCACGTCATGCTTTATTAACATTTCATGTGTTATAAAAGAAGCTCTTAAATAGCCATTGATATGTAAGAGCAAGTCTTCGAGCTGAAATCACCCAAAACTGGCAACAAGAGAAGAGTCATGAATTGATGAAAGCCCTAATAGTTTTCTTTAAAATGAGTAGGCTTTTAGACACCGGTTGTCATTTTATTGATGGAGAGGTGGATGGATTTTTAATACTAAAGTGGTAACGGAAGAAGGGACAGAAGAATAGAACCGGTGCGAGATTCACGTCACCGCTAATGCAAGGTGACAGCTAGTAGCCTTTTCCTCTGTGTGCTTTCTTCTCTTTCATACTAATCCAAATAAGTCACCAATCAGCACGTATTAGACTTGTTTAGAGTTACGTGCTCTCTCTGACGGGCGGGCCGGTCAGCTTAATGATTGATTCGGTGGTTACGGGAGAAATGAGAATGAGAGAGAATTCATGTGGTTGGGGGGTGTGGAGGAGGGAAGGACGAAGGGAAGGAGGGAACGGTCATATTAAAGTCTTATTTACTCTGTCTTTTTGACAAAGAGGCTGATGGGACGTGACATGGCGCTTTGAGAGTGTAACGAGGACGTCTGCATCTCGGGTGTGAACAGAATCTTTTAGTGCACAAGTGAGCAGCTCTCAACACATTTCTGTAGAGAGCTTGTGTTTGGTTTTTGTCTTGTCTAGTCTTGCAGGGGGCAAACTTTATGTCTATTGGCATAAACCCTGGTGTAGATTTGTTTGTTCAAGGACTGCCCAATTGAGGTTCACACCATAGATGCTAACTATTAATATACAGGTTTAATAATCTTTTTTTTTCCTGAGAATAGGGAAGACCATATGCTATAACATAAGCTAAGAAACATAATAAGCTAGAACAAGAAATCACTAAAAACAACATGTTCCTTTTCTTTGTGTTTTCAGTAATCCAACAGTTAGCAAGTAAACAGTTTAGCCTACTAGCCTAGCCTAGCAGCTAACAACTTTAAAGGGTTATTTGATTAGCTAGAACAAGACATCATGACAATCAAACCCATTTTCTTGGGTTCCAGCATTGAGCTAATACAGCAGAATACACTGTTGCCCTTGAAGATATCTTGTTTAATTGCCATTGACAGCCTCAAACAAATGAACTCTCTTATAATGTAGAAAAAAATTCAGTAACACACTGTTTTTGATCAGGCATTGGAAGTGGGCTATTATTCAACAGAGTGATAGCTCATAATTCAAAAAATGGTAAAGATTTTTCCATGGAAGGCTGTACAAACCCCATTGAAGAAATTCAATGAGTGATTTGTCACCATAAAGGTTTCCATTTATTTGAAAGTAATAAGTACAATATTTCAAGGACATATCTCTGTGCATAAAACACTCTTGTCCTAGAGGATATCTTGTTTTCTTGCAACTGGCTGCCTCAAACAAACTCTTGAATATTTATCAAATGACATAGATAATGGACGGCTAGCTGTGCATTAAATGATTTGAATGCACAACATGGAGGCAAAGAAACACTGGACATAAAGCAGACAGTTAAGTAAGTCTATACAGTACCATGGTCGTGTGTGTGTGTGTGTATGCTAATGCATTTATTGCACACTTCCAACCAATCAGAATCGTGTATTTAGACAAGCTACATATACAACACTTTTGCACAATAAGTGGTGAGATTGAATTGTTGTATTGTTTGAAGCACATCTGAACTTCAGTGTTTAAGGAGGCAGGATCATTGTGGGTGGTGATGGCGCAGTGGACAAGACACATGCCTTTGGTGTGAGAGACCCGGGTTCGAATCCACTGTAAGACTCCAATGTGTCCCTGAGCAAGACACTTTGATAGCCAATAAGAATCAACCTGCATGACATATATAGCAATTGTAAGTCGCTTTGGATAAAAGCGTCAGCTAAATGAATAAATGTAAATGTAATGTAAATGTGTTTGTCCCACCACTATTTGCAATTACAGACAGTATGAAAGTGTTAAAGTATAGACAGTCTGAAGCGGTGATCTTTTTTGTGTATAGAACATCTCTCCATTTAGAGTAAGTTTTTCTTTCTTCTTGTCCTTCCTCGTAGAGACCCTTCAGCCGAGAACATCAGTATTCCTGACCTTATCGCTGCCCCCTCATGCATCCTCTCTCTCTCTCTCTCTCTCTCTCTCTCTCTCTCTCCGCTAATACATAGAAATAGTTTATGCTTCTGTCAAGAAAATGCTTCTAATCCTGTGGTTTGTTCAGGGTGCAAACATGCACAATTGGCCAGTTATTATTCAGTGTGGAATTTTCTTTGCGGGGTGTTTGTTGTCTCCATGATGACTAAGTATAGAGCACAGACACAAGCGACAGCCTCTTCCCCTCTCGGTGCCACGCGGGGTAGTGGAAGATGGTAAAGATAAGACTCAAAGGCTTGCACTTACTCCGGCAAGCTCTAACCTGCCACTCACACGGATAAAGACAGTGTGTTTTATTCATACGAATCAGTATGCAGATGTTTGAATTGCATACATGGGATTTGTATGTGTGTGTTTTATTTATGCATACTTTTATCCGAGTGGGGGATATTCATGGAATTTGAATGTTTTTACTGTCCATTCGCTGCGAGATGGCTGTTATTTAATGCCTTACATTTATTTGTTGAAGAGTGTGTTCCTGTGGTTTATGTTTATGTTGTAATAAAAGCACAGCTATGAAATCATCCACTCCAACTGAGATGTGTACAATGGAGATGGGTTTCATTTTATTCTGATGTTTTCATTTTGTTTTCTTTCGGTTATTATTTTAATTTACAGGTGTTTCTTAAGTGGCCACTTTTGACCCTGTGGGCTTTCAGAAAATAAACTATATGTAACGAAAAATAAAAAATCAGCACACATTTCACACTCTAACTAGTTTATTTAGTTTATATTTTCTGTCAGTCATTTCCAGCACATCCCAAATTATTTATGGCAATTCATAATATTTTACAGATATCTCATTTGTCTTTTCAAAGCGGTCTTAGATAGCATTTCATGCATCCAAATTTATATATTTTTTGTATAATTTGAAAAATGTAGAGATCAATTCAATGTATTCAATTCACAAATGATATGCACTTTGATTTTGTTTTGTTCTCTTCACACTTCACATCTAATATTTAATTGCACTGACACTGATGTCTCCTTAAAAATAAAAATAAAAACTTTATTATGGGCAAAATTACATTGTTGTAAATTACATTTTGAAAATGGATATAAAAAAACATTTTCATTCATATTTTTTATAATTAATTATTAATTTATATATTTTTTTACATTTATATATACAATTTAATAAAAATATATGAAAATTTGGGGGTCATTGACATCTAAAGATTGTAAACCAGTTGACTTCATTGTTTTCAAAATATAAATATTTTTCATAATTATTACTAAAAGTCTGGGGACATAGGTAAAACTATCAAGTCAAAACATCAAAGGCATTTGAAAAGTAGCACAATAAAAGTATGTGGATATTCATGGGAAATTTTCAGGTTTAATGTGACCTAAAATAACTTACATTTGTTAGTTTTAGTCAGAAAAACAAACCCTTATGTTCACTCGTTCATGCCTCTTTTTTCATTTGAAGTGAAATAAAGGTGAGTTGTCACGGTTAGTGACCTTTAGAGGTCAGGGGTCATGGATGATTGGTGCGGATGAATTTGTGACCTGTCAGATGGCCACTTCTCTTTCTGCATTCTCCATTTTTAAACATCTACTTAATTGTTTGCTGCTGCATGTGTGTGCGTGTTTGTGCATGTATTATCTTATTTAATGCCTTCTGGAGACGCCAGAGGGAAAATCTTTTGAAGCCCCTAGTCGTCTACATGTAAGAGGGAACCCCCTTTTCCATTCTCCTCAGATTCCCCTCTCAGTTTTCACCTCAGACGGATAGAACAGAGGATCTCTCCCTTTTAACCTGCTCCCTTGTGTAACTCCACTCAGCAGACCTGTAACAAGAGAGCAGCCGATGAGAGCATACAGCTAGTGACATTTTCCCTGAATTCCCAGCAGAGCTCTCCTCTGTTCCTGTTTCGTTTGGAGATACTGGAAGCCCCTGCTTGCTTGTTTGTTTGTTTGTTAGCTAGCGTGCTTATGTGGTCGATGAACAGCGTTTGTGCAGAGATGAGTCTGTTTTCCATCTGGAGGGGCATGTTTGCCCTACACACTCAGCAGGGGTGTGATGTCATATTACTGTGTGCACGTGCCTAACTCGGTGGTTTTGATATGTGACTAGCGTGAGGGAGGATTGTGGGGCAGAATAAAAGATTCTCATTGTGCTAAATTGATACAACTTTGCACAAATTTACAACACATTGATTTTCCATTGGTGCACTATCGACACATTGCCCACTCTGCTGCCTTGTCAATAATATATTTCTCTCGTTGCTGATAGCTCTTTCTGTTTGTATGGTTCTTGTTTTTAAACATGCTGACAGTTTTTCTTTGAAGGGAAAGAAACAGTATGAGAGATCTCCTTTCAGCTTGAAATAGGTCTAAAGAGCTCATGTAAATGGACTGTCTTGACTCAAATGGGTATGTCATTGATTTAGCTTTTCATATTATAGCAGTTTTTTCCATTTTTGTCAGTTTCATTTTGCTTTCCTTCAACACTTCCTAAAAATAGACAGACGGACGGACCCACACACACACACATAATATTTGTGATAAACCTTGAGGTATCCAAATAGATAGCTTTTTAAGACTCTGTGTGTGTATCAGTCCGAGATTTTTAGGGACAAATTTTGTACCCAGAACTGACCAAAACCATTCTTTAAAGCTACACTGTGTGATTTTTACCCCTATCTAGCGGTGAAAAGGTATATGACCATCCAGTGAATATTAGTTTCTGTTCCTCTCAATTCCAATTTCGTTTTAACTCCTACGGTGGCCAATGTAGTCCAAGATTAACATGACTTCCAGTTCGACCTCATCCATGAGTGTTAACTCAAAGTAAACGCGAAAGGCGAAGCTTGAATTAACGGGTATGTCCCTCTTTGGCTAATGTACTTTCAAGATGGAGGGGCAACATGGCGACGACATTAGAACCCCTTACCCGTATGTATTTTCAATGGCATATTATACACTCACGAGAATACTTTATTACTTGAACGAAGTAAATATACATTAATGAGCACATATATTTTTGAAAGAAATAAGTGCTTTTAGCTAAGAATAAACTAAGAGTTACACAGTGTAGCTTTAAGGACGTCCTCATTTGTAAATCTGGTATAAAAATAGTCATTAAAGGCAATTTTATTTTAATTTGAAATTTATTTATTTTTTGCAATGCTATTAGGGGTGAGGTGAGACGATTATCTCATGAAAATCGAAGATCGAGATATCAAGATTGGGTTCACGAGAATGAGACGAGATGAGATTTTTCAGAAATCCTCAATGACAAAATTCATGACTGGAAAAATAGTATGAAGGTGCATTTTGCAATGTTTTAACTAATAATCTTCTGATGCATGTCATTTTAGGTCTACTTAATGAATACTGTATGAATTATCAAATGCATTGAAAGAAAGCAATATACAAGCACTGTAAAAGGTTTTCTCCTGTTTGATTTCACGTGGAGTCTCTTCAGACCTTACTGTACATTTAAGAGCTTTCAGGACTTCTGATTGAGGCTGTGCGTGACCTCCTGAACTGAAATCCTTGAAGTCTTAAGTGCAAACAGTAAGTACAAGTGCAACCATTATCAAAGTTGGCACACAGACTCTTTATAATTGTTTTGAAATCGCTGTTTTATTTTGCACTGGCAGTTACCAGGTTAATGCATGGTGAGTTCGGAAAAGGTCGGGTAGAGAGAAACGAGGCTGATGTGTTTGTCTCTATGTTGTTCTTGTGCTCTGATTATAAGTTTAGAAACAGACTTTGTCTGTTGTCCTTCAGATATTACAGAACTCTCTCAAATATTCGAAGTGCAAACAGAGACCAAGCAATAAACAGTCCAGAGAGGGGTATGGGAGATGGACTATGAAGCCTGAATTTGTGCGCAATGCACATCAGGGAGCTTGAGTTTTACTTTCAAATTGGTGATCACGCATACTCTGGTTATAGGGTAGCAGCGGCGCTGAGCGTGCATTCTACAAGATAAGACATTTATCAGCACGTTTAGTCGAAATCGATCGCCGCCTATCGTCACGCGAACAGTGAATTGTGATTCGGTCCTGCACTGATTGCAACAGCAACTAGTGCTAGATGAGCAGAGCAGGCTTTTACATTTGTTTATAATAGGGCTGCAACAAACGATTATTTTGGTAATCGATTAATCTAATGATTATTAGAATGATTAATCGACTAATCATCGATTATTTTGCCGGCTAATCATTAAGTTTGGAATGATTATCCAACTTTTTCAATTAGTTAAAACATTGAGTTATATATATTCTTACTATAATATAAAAAAAAGAAAATCAGTTCAGCTTTTGAACTAGTTGATTTAATAAACTTAGAGCCAACTAAACAGGTCATTCTCTTTAAGTTTTCAATTTCTGTTCCAACTCAAAACACATACAAATGTTCTTAAGCATTGTTTAATAGGCCCGCTACTTTTCTTAAGAACTGACACAAAAATGGTAAATATTAATCTGCAAACCATTTTTATAAATATTATATTTTTTTACAATCTTTTTTACATTTTTTTACAGAATGAGACGTTCTCATTCACCTTTTAATTTACAGAATGAAAAAGAAAAAGTAATGCATGATTATGAAACAAAATACAGGCAAGTGATAACTTTAAAACTTAATAGTGTAACAATAATAAAAACAGCCCTGACTCCTAAGCTTGATCAAGCCTAATTATATGCAAAAATAAATCATCACATTACTGTAATTATAATATCATTGATTATATTATTACTATTATTAGTAGTATTGCATTATCTAATAAAGAGATTTACATTACCACTACTTAGTTAGCTCCAGATAACACATAATTCTCACTGGCTCCTCGTTTGCGGGATGTTTCCTCTTTAATGCTCCAACATGCGTGTTGTGCTCCCGTGAAAAGCAAGTTGCATGTATTGCATATGACAGCATTGTTGGTTTGAAGTTTTGTGAAAATTCTGCCAAACCTTGCTAGTTCGGATTCGTTTGCACTACTTACAATTTGCTGTTTTTTTTCTTTTACCTTTTTTAAGGGCTGCATTACACTCTAGTGCACACAGCGCCATAGTGGTCAAATCGCGATATTGCACGCCCTTACATTAGGTCACGTGAGATCAAATGATTACTCGACAACAATGATACTTGTTCGTCAATTTTGTATTGTCGAATAATTGTTTCAGCCCTAGTTTATTATATGTTTTAAATTTTCCATATAAACAGCAAAACAATAGCCTGACTTAGCCTAGCTTTGATTATGAGGCGGTGTCTTAACCGAACCAGAAAAAAAAAACTCTGCACTCAGTTGGATACTCTGGTAAACCTACAACCAATCAGAGCAACACAGTAAGGCAATTACTTTGCATATCACAGTTGTCAACTGTCTACAGAACTTACTGTATTTTAGAAGTGAAATAACGAGTGTTGCTTCTTTTACTTGGTCTTCCATGAGTGCGACCAAAGCTTTTCACTGCGTCCCATCTTCTTAGCAACCATCGGAGCCAGCTGATAGGTTACACTTTTGCCGAAACATGAAGGAAGGACGGCAAAAACATCTTTATGATCGACAAATGCCTTGATTGCAGTTTTCTGTTCGTCAATTAAAATTAATGCGCTGTCGATTTATTTTACAACAGATGCGACAGCAGAATCTATACATCTCATTTCTCCAGCTGCAGTCATCTTTGAGGGAAACCAGTTAAGCGCTCTTTGAGAACGTGATGATTACGTCCTTGCAGATCATCTGTCCATTATCGTCTAAAGCCCGCCCCTGACAATTTGATTGGCCCAATCAATTTTTGACTGATCATAATTTCTCCTCATTTATTCACTCCAGACTCCAACTTTCCTGACCAAAAAATTTTGTGGTCGGGAGTTCAGGCTGGCATCCAGACTAGCAAAACAATAGTTTAGGCGAATGGTGAGTGTAGCGGTGGAATATTCAGTTGTAATTTCACCCTTACGCTCAGTCATGGAGATATCGCTTACGAGACAGCTTTTCACTAAACGGGAAATCTCGTCATATTCTTAGTATCGAGAGATCTTGTGGCACGAAGATCTCGTCACACCTCTACTATGCTAATACTATCAAAGCATTGTGGTACCAGTTAGCAAGTAATGAATTAGATAGTCAAAGCAAGCCAAGTTTCCACTACTAAAAATATTTAAGTTAGGATTACTTGATAATGTTTAGGTTCAATGTATGAATTGGCTTACTTAAATATTTAAAGTTCAGCCAGTTCTGCTTAATTGAACTCAGAATTTCTTAACTTATAAATGTTGTTGTATCTGACTACCACAGTTCTTAAAACTTATTTGGATTGGCAGTAGAGGCAACGCAGGCCAGACTTCTGTCAACTGAATAAGCACTACAGCACAATTATGGACAATGTACAAATGTTACTGTGAAATGGAAAAAGCTATAGAAAGAGGGACATAATGGAAAAGATAATGTCACTTCCTGCATTTTTATTCCAAGCTTTCGTCCTCTGCTATTCAGATCCTGCGTGAATACCGGACCATCACAAATCACTCATTGACCACACACACATTTTTATATTACACACCCTCAAACAGGCATTCACAAATTTACATATTAAACAAAATATAACTCGAGCCCCAGCTTACACATAGACTCTTAATACATGCATGGACCTCTTTCTTGTTCCCAGCATTCCCTGTAGGATTCCCATAGTTTTACATTAGCATTCATATAGATTCATCGCCTCAATCCCACATTGGTACATGCACAATCACGCACACACCCCAACAACAAATCAGCTCTCAAACGTCCTTATAAACATAATCACACCAAAAACAAAAAACACTCATGAACGCATATAGACACAAGCCACGGGTAAGCATACATAAACAGCTACAGAGAGCAATTTAGCATTTAAAATCTGATTCACATTCAGAAATCTACTCGCTGAAGGTCCAGGGGAAAAATATTGTATGAATGATTCATCCATGCACACATAGGGCAGGCTCGCATACACACTCACACTCATGTAAATCATACCTTCCTGTATATGTTTCATGAATTATATAGACGTCTCAGAGGTTAGGAGTAGGAATTTAAATCGAAACTCCATTATTCATGGCCACACCTCTTTCTTGTGTGTAAAACACGTCACCTAGGGATGCGGTAACGTCTTGACATGGAAACTTGCATAGACTCCCTCGATTTCTCTTCCCTTCATAGTTTCAATTTACAGCTCTCATACAGTCAATAAGAGTAGAGGCTGACAACATTACTAAAGTCCCCCGGAACAGTCATGCTATTGAAATTGGAGAGTCACGTTCTGCTTCAATTTGTATTTTGAATGCAACTTCCAAAAAATATTTATTGCCGTATAAAAGGGTTATTCTAAATTGCTGTGGCACAAATCACACATTGAATATATGGTCATATTGAGTTGATGCTTCTATCAATTAATTTACAGTCAATTTAAAAAGAATGACGTTCTATAGCCACACTTCATATAATCATTGAGCGTATAGTAAACTGAATTTTTTGTCCGCACTGGAACATGAACACGTGAAACTTATTTATCAATTATATAATTCTGTTTTTAATAGTGAAACCGACATTTTAAAGTTTGGCTTCTATAAGATTTTTTTTTTTTTACGTTTTTGCAAGGCTGTGTTTATTTGATAAAAACAGTGTATTATTACAATTTGAATGAGTGTTTTCTATTTTAATATTTTTAAAAATGTCATTTATTCCTGTGATGAAAAGCTGAATTTTCAGCATCATTACTCCAGTGTTTATACATGATCCTTCAGAAATCACATTTCTTATTATCGATGTTGAAAACTGCTTAATATTTCTCGTGGAAACTTTCACATTTTCTCCGGATACATTGATGAATATGAAGTTCAAAAGAACAGCATTCATTTGAAATAGAAATGTTTTGTAACAATATTGCATTTCTTTTCTGTCACATTTTATTGTCCTTGAATATAAATATACATTTCTTTCAAAACAAAAATTCTTACAGACCCCAAAGTTTTGACTAGTGTATATGATAATAATGTTAAAGTATGTTGAATTGTTGTGCTTTGGGCAGAAACATTGCCAGCAACACCATAGACTAAACCAAAATATGTTTTTCTCATATAAAGCAATATGAACAATTGCACTAACATGTTATTATGCCTATAATATTTATATGAGTAGCCTACGGTGTAGTAATATTCATAATCATTTGACAGCACTTCTCTTGACTTGGTAATTTCATCCTTGAAATCACACATAATAAGGAGCCGTACTGTTATGGATAATTTATTTATTTATTTTTCTGTGATAGGTTATTTAAAATTATTCATTATATAAATGTTTGGACACAATGCAACACCATGCTGTCCAGAGCACATTTATAATATGTGTTTACAGTGACTTCTGGGGTAAATTAAAAGTGTCAGAAGTACATTTACCCTTATGAAAATTCTGTCATAATTTGCTCATTCTAATGTTGTTCTAAACCTATATGACTTGCTCATCTTTAACACACAAATTTAATTAATTTTATTGTTGTCTTAGTAATGTCAAGTTGTCATGACAAAGACACTGACCGGTTGATGTATTGGTTTATGTCAAGATGTCATAACAAAGACATCTTAAACAATGTTATATTTGCATTCAAAATGTCATGATTGAGCGAATGACATTTAATGTCAGTTGTCGTAAACATGCATAAACCCTATTTCATATTCATGTCATGGTTATGAAGGTGTCATGCCTGTCGTAATGCACACCCCTTCAAGTAAAGTGTTACCAAAAAGTTATCATAAAGACCAAGAGCAAGACACATGTTCAGTTAATGGCCCTGTCCCAAATGGCACACTCTGGACTTGTGGACTTCCTCAGAGTCCACACTTTGGTTACGTCATTTAGTGCAGAGGTATTTTTGGGACAGACTCGATCATCACGCCGGAAACAGGAAGACGGTCTGGTTGTTGCATAGACAGTATAAGAAGTACAAAAACAGGATTTATTTTATTTTCCCAAATCTTATGTCCATGTAAACTACGCAGCCTGCTTTTAAAGTTCTATAATTGTATATGCCATCTGGGCATTACAATAGATGTCATGGTTTTGTAAATGATAAAAATGTTGTACATAATAATACATAATGTTATGTTCAATTTTAACACAAAATGAAAATGAGTTTAAGAAAAATGTATAGGTTTCAATATTCATAATACGTTTATGACTCAGTAAAGCCAATACATTCGGTTTTATTTATGTAATGAATCATATAATGTGATCGTATTATTTAACGCGCTTTTATTATGTTTGACATATCAACCACTCAACTGGTAAAATGTACGCCTATGTCATGATACTCCTCCCATCTGTTGTCTGATTGGCCTTTCGCAAGGATTCCTGGGTAGTTAAAGTGCATGGAGCCTGCATCTATGTGGGCTTCGTGGAAAGGGTACAAAGGGGGCGCTGCTGAGCACACTTCAGAGCGTTAAAATGCCAAATGGGAAAGCCTACGGACTCGTAGACTCGGCAAGCACGCACAATTTAAGTCCGCAGACCACAAGTCCACGTGAAGTGCGCGATTTGGGACAGGGCCAATGATGAACAGAGTTGAGGCAGAATCTAAAAGCAGCACACGTTTTATTTAACAGACTACAAACTATAAGTCAAGTGAAGTCAAATATATTTATATAGTGCTTTTCACAATACAGATTGTATCAAAGCTGCTTCACAGTATCATTCAAAACAACTTAACAGTGTTTGTTTATTACTGGAAAAAGACATCCAAGTTCGGTAGAGCTGATCAATGGTATGATGGGTCATTTAATTTGAATATCCCCAACTGAGCAAGCCAAAGGCAACAGTGGCAAGGAACCAAAAAACTACATCAAGTGACCTGATGGTGTCCTAACTGACAATTTTGACCATGCTTCAATATTCGACGCTTTAGGCACCCTTTAGCGTCAGGTTACATGACGCGATCCTACGACGTCATCTAACTGATGCTAAAGCGTCAAGTTAGATGGACGCAGGATAGGTTTAGGTCTGGGGTAGGGTAAGCGTCACGGATCTAACTGACGCTAAAGGGTGCCTAAAGCGTCAGATATTGAAAGCATGGTCAAAATGCTTCCCAAGGCCAGTGTTTGAACTATACCATGTCCTTTGGGGGAGCCCAATTTTTTCCCCAGGGGGTTGGGGGGGTTTGCACTTGCACGTGCAAGAAGACTAAGCGGCTTTCAGACAAAACGCGGAATGCGCGGCGCTATGAAACCCATTCATTTCAAGGACTTCCAAAGATACAAAACAGCTACAAGTGTATGCAAGTCTATGCAAGCACTATACAGGGATTCACCGTATTGACACAAACTGATCAGTCAAACAGCCATCCACAATAGTCTATAAATAGTCTGTCTTTGAGTTCACTTGAACAAGGGTTAAATTACTCATCGGCTACAGAAGAATACCACAATTCCACCGTTCAATTAGGCCTAAGACATCGAGAGTCAAGCAGACCTATCACAACCCAGCCACAACACATAATTGGGAATAACATGCCTTACCTTAACACAGAATGGATATCAAGGACTTTGCGCAGATCAATAGCCTCCAACGTTTATATTTTTTCTACAAATCTTTGAGTTAACATGTCTTAAACATGATTGGAATTTGCACTGCAGCGCCACCATACCTTGATGCTCATGACAAGAATAGCATGTATAGTTATCTTTATTGAAGTGAATTAGGTTTAAATCGCCGTCATGCATGAACTAAAAATATTTTTGATATTTTACACATAATACTCTACGATGATCACATTATACAAAACTGAAATTGCACGTCAAAATAAAACATTGTCAATATTTTTTGAGACCCCCAAAAATTCACGAATCACGTTTTCAGGGGAGCCCATGCCATATTAAGGGGAGCCGAGCTCCCCCTAGCTCCCCCCGTAGTTCGCACCCTGCCCAAAGCGTCAGTTAGATGATGCCTTGGGATAAATGCGTTGTACAAACTCCATCAGATGACCCAATGGAGAAAAACAACCTTGGGAGAACCAGACTGGATACAGGACTCTGGGACAGGACAACAAACACTAGCGTTAACAGTCAAACATTAAACAAGAACTCGCAGAGACAAGGCTGAAACACTAGGCTTAAATAACCAGGGACAAACAAGCTAGAACAAGATGACAAAGAGGCGTGGGAAATCAGAAACACATGGGATAACTAATAGACAAGACACAAACCCATATCGTGACAAAAACATTGATCAACGCACATCAAATATGGTGCTTGACCAGCAAAAACCATTGAGTTTTGTTCTCTGCACCTCAAGCGAGTGCAAATGAGCTGCCGTGTTTTATTACAACGAGGATCTTGGACTTAGACGCAAAAGGTGATTTCATGTTTCTGGATAAACTTTTTTTTTTGACCCTGGGACAAAATTTCAATCAACCAATCAGATTTGAGAAAGACATTTCATTCATCGGTCATTGACTGATTTTAGGAATAATTTATGATTAGGGTTAGATTTATGTGTAGGGATAGGGTTAGGAAAATTTTAGAACAGGAATAATATTCCAGGATTCGACAAAATAACATGTCTTCACTTGGCAAAATCACGGTGACCTAAGGGGTTTAAAACCTTTTTAGGTTTTGAAGCGATTTTGAAAATACTCAGAGTTAATGAAAAGGGAATGTAAAGCTCACATTTAATTGTGTACTACTGTTCGGCTTGGAGTCCTGCAGTGTGTGGAAAGTGAAAAAGAAAAGAGGTACAAAGAGGTGAGCATGGGTTAATGGTTTTTAAAAGAGGACTGAATTCGCTTCTGTAAACTAGAAGCGGCAGGTGCAGGTTGAAGTCTTTGTCTCTCCACGTGAGTGCTATTTACTTACACTCAACTCATCGGCACAAAAGACCAGAGAGAGAACACAAACTTTCCTGCTCACAAAAGGAAGTTATAGCCTCAAATTACAGGTGCTCCACGCTTACACACATACGCACACACACACAGCACTCAAAATCTTGCACGCTCACCTGGCAAATTGATCGGGGGTTAAAGTTCACTTTTTTTCTTCATAATGAACTCTACAGCAAAACAAGTTACAAGTGAGTGTGTGTGTGTGTGTGTGTGTGTAGGTTTGCCTTTGCCTGTAAGGGCCATTTTAAAAATGTGCTCACAAATGTAGATTAGACAGGTTAAAAACTGACTTCAGTTGACATTTAAAGTGTTCCTCGCTTTAAAAAGGCCTTTAAGCATGTTCAGTTTTAAATCTACTGTTATAATGGTTTCTGTGAGGTATCGGTATAGTAGGGTATATTAAATATGATTATCTTGGTGTGAAAAACATTATGTGAGTGGTCTTCAGTAATCTGGCTTCAAAATGGTGTATGTGTGCGAAAAGACAGGAAGAGAGATCCATGATGGTTTGATGGTCTCTGTTCAATAGAGGCAGTCATGTGGAACTATACAGGAGGAACAGAATAGGCAGCAAAGATGAAAAACAACCTGACTTGTCAATAAAATCAAGAAGAAAAGTGAGCGAGATGAAGGAAAATACTTTGATCATTCTTCCATACTATAATGAAAGTCTTGAATTCCTGAAATAAATGAAAAAAATCAGAAAAAACTCCCTTATTGCTGATTTAAAATTTATTACTGGCCTTTTAGAGGGATGAGAGCGGTGGCGCATTTTAATGATTCTTTGTTTTTGCACTTTGCTGTGGTCACACCAGCAGCATCAATAGAGCAAATATTAGCCTTCAGAGGTGTGTGTGTGTGTGTGTGTGTCTGGGGTGGTGTTGACCACAGCACCAGAACAGCTGTTCGGTGTTCTAGGAAGGGATTAGTTTAGTTTGGAAGTCTCCACACAATCTGCTGCCCCTTCACTGACCAAACAAAGCTGTTATTTCATCCGGGAAGGGTCATGCTAGGGGATTTACGGCCTGTATTTCCCTGATGCTGATTTTTAGATACTAAAGACCTGTAGTTTAAAGTCAACATGAAATCAAAATTTACGCTGTTTACTTTGATAATGCACATTCCTTCTTTTGCATTATTCAACGGTGCGTGTCATTCAGTGTTTTTTAAAGGTTTGCTTCTGGCTCAGTGACATAAAAGAGTGTCCATGATCATGAAAAGGTTTTTCTTTTTAAAAATCTGGTTGTACTTTATTTGAATGTATCCTTGTTAAACATACAAACATTTGCTATGGTAAGGAAGGTAAAATATGCATAATTAAACTAAACTTAACTAAGACAAAAACAAACCCTAAACCTAAATTAAGTACATGTTGTTAATTAAGTAAAGGTTAATGCCCGACGAGGTGTCCATTGTCAGGTTTTAATGGACGACGGCGAGGTGTGAACCGGCCAACGCATAGCAAGGACGTTGCCTCCCCGGAAGTCCATTAAAACCTGACGATGGACACCTCATAGGGTGGAACCCCACGCTGGTGATGAATTCAAATTCAAAAAATGCGCCCTTGAGAAGCGATACGTCATGTTTTACGGCAGTGATATCAAACGTTCATTGGCTCTTCCCTGCTTCGGCACAGATTTTAGATTGAATTTTATACTCCATGGTTATACAAAAGAAACGTTAGTCACAAAAACAGGCAAAACAGACACCCCTCATTGTGTTTAAGCCTCTTTTAAAAATTATATTAAATAGACATATCTATGTATAAAATTACATCTAATCGTATGAAAGTTTCGTTTCAAAGACGGGAGGACAGTACATTTTGAAGACTCTGCCATAATCCCGTTTTCCTCCACTTTTAATCTCCCCAACCGGAAACTGACGAGCATCTTTGCCTCAAATGCGGAACTTATGCGTGCATATAGCCCTTTGTAACGTTGCAGTGGGAGTTTACTAGGATTAGGTATCGAAAATCGAGTATCGATTGGAACACGGGAACTAAGTTTTCGCTTTTCCCGGAATTCGTTCAAATGTTCATTTCGAATTCCTAGTTTCGATATTCACAGTCCGCCGACCGAAAGAAGAAACCGCTGAACAGACACCAACGAAGAAGCGTCTACCGGAAGTGTTGGCATAACCGCGCAGTCGAACATGAGTAGCTTACGTCGGCGGTCCAAAGTGTGGCTTCACTTTTCTAAAAATAACGAAATCTCGGCAAAAAGCACAATTTGTGACAAAAGGAGTATTCCTTCAGAAAGACCGTTGGTTAGCAAGGTTAGCTAAACTTTTTTGACCCTGCCTCTTAAAAGAATCGGAATCGAGAATCGTTAGGAACCGGAATCGAAACAAGGAATCGAAATCGGAATCAGATTCGTTCAAATTAAACGATACCCAACCCTAGAGTTTACATGAGTTTCCAGCATGTTGTGTGATGCTTTCTCTGGTGTGTTGAAAGTCTCAGTGTGGCCGTGTACCGTGAATGCTCGCTCTTGTGTTCGAGCACGAGCGCTCTTTGTAAAAATTAGTTGCAGTCTGAAACATCACCAATAGAGGCCGCTAAAAATACATATAGCACCTTAAATTCAAGAAATGTCATGGAAGTATAAAAAGTGTAAAAATGTCATCAAGTAAAAAGCAATAACATGTCTTCCTTTACACTTTTAAAACGAGTTTACACTAGAGACAGACCGATTTATCGGCAGGCCGATATTATCGGCCAATATTAGGCATTTTCCAGACTATCGGTATCGGCAGTTATAATGGCTGATAAATGAATATTTCAAAAATAAAATAAAAATGATCCAGCCAGAGCTCGGGCAGAGAGAACCAGTTATCCACAAGTGAGATCATCGGTGAAGTGTGTCACGAGACGATCATTGCTTGAATAACAATTAAAAGAACATCCCCATCAGTTCTCTTAACTCAAATAAGCATGACAGAATTTGTGACTATCATGTTCCAGTTCTGCTGCTGTTAAATATGCCAAGAGTGAAGCTGAATTAGCTAGAATAGTTAAGTTACATTGTTACAGTGTATTTGACTGACTGTCCTTTTAACTTTTGACAATGTGACTGAAGTATTCTCTTTAATAGCGCGTGACAGTTATAGCAATGAGACGTATCATCTCTCCCTTGGCCTGTTATATTGAAAATGTATGTTTTACAATTTGCAGTATGACGTTATCCATTGCTAAATTATGGCTCATACATAGACTAGCTAAACACAAAGCTAGCTAATGCCCCTATCATCAGTCTGTTCTGTTGTGACAACAAGTTTATTTTTAAAATGCATTATCATATTATTTTAGATAAAACTCACAATTAACTAATGTTAGGGAAATCTATTAATGTTTTGTTGCGCGTTTCTAAAAAAAAAAAAAATATATCGGCCGATATATCGGAGATATCGGATTTTAAAACCAACAAATATTTGTATCGGTATCGGCCTTCAAAATCCTTTATCGAGTCGGGCTCTAGTGTACACATCCTAATGATTATTTAAAAATATAAAAAAATAAAATGTCGGTTTTTATAGGTAGCCAAAAACGATATGTGTGTGTGTGTATTCATATTTTTGTACAAAAATCATGAATTATTAATCTATAAATATTATTACGTTTTGGGGGTGTTACACCGCATGACTTTTTTATAACCTGTCCTGAACTAACTTTGCCTTGACATAAAAAGTTCAAATCATCTGAGAGTTTATTGTCATGTGGGCCTGCAGGGCCTCCTCTCTAAGATATCATTTCCTGTTTTATGTTTCTGTTTTTCCACCTGTTTTGGTGTACAAAAAAATCTAAAATATGAATAAACAATGAATCATGTTATTCATTTGATTTAATTTTACGGAAAAAAAAAACACTAAAGAAAAGTTGTTATAAATAAAGGAATTCCCTCCAGAAACTTTTAGGCTTTGTTTAAAAATAAAAAATACCAAGATGCATTTTAATACAGAAATTGTTTTTGAATGTCCTCTTGCATTCATAAATGTCACATCACAGGCCTAAAATGGTTTGTAAACACCATTTCATGTTGACTTTAAAACAGCTGGATGTGTAATTAGTCCGTGTCGCTGTCACACATGGAACAAACGCATACGTTGAGAATGAATCACCGAGCAGCTTGAGCACAGGATGCAGTCAACTTCAGGCCAGATGTGAACATGTACACTCAACCCTGAAGTTCTCCTAATGAACCCCCCGCTATGCACGCTTACTCACTCGTCCTGAATTATAATGGCCACCATCACCTTCTCTCCCAAACTCCTCCTCATTTCTCCCCCCACCATCCGCTCTTCTCTTAAACACGCTGCTGTGTTTGTTGTTTAAATGGCATTGAGAAAATTGCCCACTTTGGCCACTTCTGAACTCCAGCAGCTGTCGGTAATCGCCTTTGCTGGTGTGTGTGTTTGTGCGTGTGCGTGCGTTTGTGTCTGCAGAGAGGGTCACAGCAAGCAGCCCAGAAAGCGCCATTAAGAGAAAATGATAGCTGTGTGTCTGAAACTCCATTACACACCAAACACTTTTAAAGAGTGGACCGCGCTTCATTATAGGCCACCATGAATTATTCAAAAGTTTCTCTCTCTCGCTCGCTTTCTGACTCTTTTACGTCTGTCTTAAGACCTTAACCTGGACAAAAGCTTTGATGAGAGGGATACTAAAAAGAGAAAGAGCAAATCCATCATCCGGTTTTTGATAGAGAGTCAAAGGAAGCAAGAGGTGGTTTTTTTTGGTGAGAACCCAACAAAGGGTAATTGTGAGGAGAAATACAAATATAAAGAGTCAGACTATGTTAATGGAGGGCAAGGACTGGACAAGATATGTTTTCCAAGTGTATGTTTTAATGATGTTGCCCGTTTGTTAGGGGGAAATAGGCATTCAGGAGTGTGTCATCGCTTATTCATCTGGCCGGCGTGCTTAAGGCCATGGTGACACTGCCCCCCATCTGTGTTGTGACTATTGTAATTACCCATCAGGCACTGCTACTGAGTACATTAAGTGAGAGCAGCACATAAAAAAAAACATACTGCTGTCTTTCTTTCTCCCTCATTTTCTGTGGAGATGCATCTCACTAAAAGATTTTATGAGAAGTGTGTGTAAAACTATTTAACGTCAGCGCTTTTATTGCACACAGCTACTTGTAAGGAACAAAAAGGCCTGTTTCGGCTAGCAGTCATTAAGTATCGCGGATTAAAAAAAGCTGTTACCGTAGGTAATGACTCGCTCCACAAATCTTCTGTTTTCAAAGAGTTAAAAGCTGCTGCATATTAGTATTTGTTGCTGCACTGGAACAAATAGAATGGTTGAATTTGTGGCTAAGGTATTGGTTGCATCACATGTTTTTTTATTGTGCGTAGGAAAATCACATTACTTTGGCAGGGATTAGCGGAGTCATAAAGGAACACTTTTGATTTGATTTGTTTAGTTTACTTCTGTAGGTGGGATAAATTAAACAATATTGCACACAAAAACAGGCCTCATTGGGCTTTCGTGAAACACAAGCAGAGGGAATTTCTGTGTGAATCGTTCATAAATCTGTTATTAATTATTATTGTCGTTAATTGTGGGATTAAATTAAAAGCCACTGTTAAGGTAAAAATTCTTTTACGTGTGACTTATACGATACTGTTCAGCTCTGGATTCATGAATAGGGAATTCGTGATGAATCCTAATGTAACAATTCCTTCTGCTTCCTGATAGTTCCATTATTGATTATTTAGTTCTAATGAGTTTCAAAAAAGTAAAGAAATGCAATTCCATTGGCAAATAATGAGATCCTTTCAATAAATAAATTCAAAACATTTCTCACAAAACTAATGTAATTTGTGGACCATTTTTTGATTCACTAAAAATAACTGATTCGTTAGATTGATTTGTTCAGGGATTCGAATGTACAGTGATCATGCTTTGTTTTTGTATCACTTAAAAGAACTGATTAATTAGAGTAATTTGTTCAAGATTCAACTACACTGATCACATTGTACGATTCTAATCCACTAAAAAGAACTGATTCATTATGCAGTTGTTCAGGATTTGGCTACATTGATCATACTTTATGTTTTTGATTTACTAAAAATAACTCGTTAGTTCATTTTTTCAGGATTTGACTACACTGATCATGTTTTATGTTTTGGTTTTCGCAAAAATAATTGATTCATTCGATTAATTTGGTCAGGATCTATTACATTGATCACGGTGTATGATTCTTATTTACTGAAAAGAACCGCTTAATTTGATTCATTTGTTCAGGATTCAACTACACTGTGATCATGCTTTATGCTTTTGATTCTCTAAAAATAAATGATTCATTAGATTTATTTGTTCAGGGATTCGACTACACGGATCATGATTTTTGCTTTTGATGCACTAAAAAAACTGATTCATTAGATTCATTTGTTCAGGATTAAACTACACTTATCAGCTTAATGCTTTTGAATCACTAAAAAGAACTGATTATTATTCATTTGTTCAGGATTTGACTACACTGATCACGCTTTATGCTTTTGAATCACTAAAAAGTACTGATTCATTAGATTAATTTGTTCAGAATTATCAACGTTATGCTTTTGGATCACTAAAAAGAACTGATTATTATTCATTTCTCCAGGATTCAACTACACTGATCATGTTTTATGCTTTTGAATCACTAAAAAGAACTGATTCATTAGATTTTTTTTCAGGATTCAACTACACTGATCACATTTTATGTTTTTTGTTTTCGTAAAAATAACTGATTCATTAGATTAATTTGGTCAGTATCTACAGTACTACACTGATCAGGTTGTATGATTCTGATTTACTAAAAAGAACCGCTTAATTTGATTAATTTGTTCAGGATCGGACTTAAACAAATCTTACTTTATGCTTTTGATTCTCTAAAAAGAACTGATTCATTAGATTAATTTGTTCAGGATTAATCTATACACTTATCAGCATTATGCTTTTGGATCACTGAAAAAGAACTGATTATTATTCATTTCTTTAGGATTCGACTACACTGATCATGCTTTATGCTTTTGATTCACTAAAAAGAACTGATTCATTTTTCATTTGTTCAGGATTCAGCTACACTGATCATGCTTTATGCTTTGGATTCACTAAAAAAGAACTGAATTAGATTCATTTAATCAGGATTCGACTACAGTGATCATGCTTTATGCTTTTGAATCACTAAAAAGAACTGATTCATTAGATTCATTTGTTTAGTATTCAACTACACTAATCATGCTTTATGCTTTTGAATCACTCAAAAGAACTAATTCATTAGATTCATTTGTTTAGTATTCGACTACACTAATCATGCTTTATGCTTTTGAATCACTAAAAATAACTGATTCATTAGAATTATTTGTTCAGGATTCAACTACACTGATCATGCTTTATGCTTTTAATTCACTAAAAATAACTAATTAATTATTCATTTGTTCAGGATTCAACTACACTAATCATGCTTTATGATTTTATATCACTAAAAAGAACTGATTCATTATTAATTTGTTCAGGATTTACTACACTGATGTATTCTTTATGTATTTGAATCACTAAAAAATACTGATTAATTATTAATTAGACCAGTATTCGACTATACTAATCATGCTTTATGATTCCTGCCCATTCAGTTTTAGTATTCATAAGAAATCAAATCAAGCGAATGTATCACAAAACAACACATACATGTTATTTCCGATTCTTTGGTCTTATTAGAGTTACCTGGACTCAGACTTTGGCCATTATGAATGAACTTGAATGCACTCCGAGTGGACACGAATTTGACATGGACTCTGACATGTTTCAGAGTACAGTCAAATCCACATCATGGGATATGAAAGATACATAATAAGTAACAACAAAATTAAGATAACAGACATCAATAAACGTCTCCCACTCCAACTCCAATCTTATGCCTAATCTAATATAACGTTCAATATCTATTTTTATATGGCAGTGCCTCAAATATATGAGCGCTTTTGAATGCAAGTTCATTATGAACACATATTGTTACAGTGTCTTTTCAGAGGTCTGCTAATATGAGGCTGTATGAGGCCTTTTAAGTGAAGTGTCTTATTTTCTTGATGGATTTAGATTGCAACCAGCAGCATCCGGTCAGTGGAGAGTTTCTGTAGATACTATCCGTCCTTCCATCTATTCATCTCTCTATATCCCCCTTTCTTCTCTCTGTGGCCTCTCCAAACATCTCTATACCATAATGACATTTGCATACAGATGCTTTCTAAACATTCACCCCCTCCTCTCCCCATAACCCTTCAATCAGCTGAGTGTGTTACCTAGGCAACCACACACTTACACACGCACACAGCAGCCCTGTTATTAGTCTACAATACCCCTCAGTGTAGAGCACTACGGGGTCCTGCTCCAGGTGTCCCCCTTTCATTCACACTTTCACTCACTCTTGTCTTAATTCTTCCTCTGTTCTGTCTGGAGTAGTGTGGCGGGGCGGAAGGAGGCGGTGGGGTGTTTGGGGGGTCTTGGAGTTGTGTTTCAGCGGATTTACAACTTTTTATAACCCCTTATATCTCTCTCTATGTCTCTCTCCCTCTCAATTTCAATTTACTTTGCTTTAGGGCTGTGATTTTTTTTTTTTTTTATTTTTTTTTTACATTTGTATTGCCTAGGTTTTAAAATACAATACAAATACTAACTGTAAAATACATTTAAATAAACCATAAATAAAAAAAATAATTAATCATTTTTTAATAAAAGTAACTATAAAGTAAACTACACTTGAATGACAAAACACTTGAATGACATTTTTGCTTTTGAACATTGACATTTGTATGTACGAATGCCCTGATAAAATACTACTTATAAAACAAAGCATTATCAACAAAGTAAAATAAGTAAAATAAAATAATAATTAGATTAATAATTTTTTTAGTGTGTATTAAAATATTCAACTAAACAAAAAAATGAGTAACAAAAGAAAAGTGTTAAAATAAATACTGAGTAGAAAAATGTATACATAATAACTAATTGTAACAAAATATATAAATAATCAGACAAAGTAAAATACAATTCAACATATATATATATTAAGGCTTACAATTAAAACAATTAATCGTGATTAACCTTATCCAAAATAAAAGTTTGTGTTTACATAATATATGTGGGTGCACTGTATATATATATATATATATATATATATATATATATATATATATATATCACAGACAGGGCCTAAGTTAACTTTTTCGGCCACCGGCCACTGTGGCAGGTGGATTTAAAAATTCACCTGCCACAGAGACTTTTTACCAGACTTTTTTTTTTTGCCTCATAAAGGTGAAAAAAACGGGAATTTCACAATATTGTTCTTTAACTCGTAAGAATACACATTTAAGTGCTGTCAAGTAAACATAACTCTATAAGCCCAGTAATGTGCCGCCACATTTTAGCTAAAGTTCTACGCAATGGCGGACTTCGTTGAAATGTAAAAATCCTAATGAATAACTCAATTCTCATTGGCTACCTGCCAATGTGGCAGGTAGATTGACAGTGTTACCAGCCAGTCGCAAATTTCACCCGCATTTGGCAGGTGGTCGGGTGTTAATTTCAGGCCCTGTATATATATATATATATATATATATATATATATATATATGTGTGTGTATATATATGTGTGTGTGTGTATATATGTGTATATATGTGTATATATGTATATATATGTATATATATGTATATATGTGTATATATATATATATATATATATATATATATATATATATGTATAATATATTTAATAAATATTTTCATGTGTATACTCTATATAGATTTATATACAATTTATATTATATATAAATATAAATATTTTATATATAAATAATATTTTTTGCATATTATAATGCAAAAAATACCATTTTATAATGCATGTGTATATATTTATTTATATACAAAATAATTGTACACAGTGCACCCACATATATTATGTAAACACAAACTTTTATTTTGAATGCGATTAATTGTCGTTTGACAGCCCTATACAGACATATATATATATATATATATAGTAATTAAATAAAATGGGTTTTTTTATCTTTAAATTAAATCATTAAATATAAGTATTAAAAATATAACATTAAATAATATACAATTGAATTGAATGACTTTATTGCAATTCGTGCTATTTTTTAATCTCAAAGAACAACTCACTTGTAAAATAATAAGAAAATAATTCATAAATGTTATGTAAATTATGAAAGTAACTTGACTTAAGTTAGAAATAAAAAGATGCCTATATCTGCCTGCATAGTTATGTATCTGCCTTTGTCTTTATAATTACATGCATACACATAAAACACACACAAACACCTAATTTGGCTAATGTGGCTCAGTCTGGCCGTATGCGCAGCTTGGGAGTCCTCAGAGATGTGAGGAGTGTCATCCACAGAGAATAATCTTTGATTCAGTGTCTGGACTCTCGCGCTCCTAAAGGACGGGTGCTTCGGGAGGGGGGTCTTTAAAACAAGCCTCCTCCACAGCAGGACATGTGCTAAGCTGATTTAGCAGGGCTTAGCAGCAGCCCACCACAATCACACAGATTACACAAACAACAGCACACATTGGTGGCTTTCTCCACCTGCTTTGAGCAGCAGCTCGTAAGCGCAGACTATTGTGTCCAGCATATGTACGCCTAAATACGGGTTTACTCTGTCTGACTGTCTGTCGTTTTGAGAATTAACAATGAACTTTACTGTATATACAGTCATGTTTGGGTGTCAGTTTTAGGCTAGATGAACTTTATTTATTAATTACTTTTTTTAAAAGAACAATAATTCCAAAATTCAAAACTTTGTAGAATAGTGTATTTTGTTGAATAATAAATCAGCATAACATTAAACAATTTCAAATTAAATTGCTTTAATTAAAACAAAATTCCAATAGATTTTTTTTTTAATCAACATCAAATTTTTAGTTTAAAATCGAATATGAATGCATAATATAAATCGTGGTGGCCCAAGTTTTTGACTTGGTCACTTAATTTTGGCTTTCATTTTGAATTTTTATTGACCCTGCATGTGTGCGACATTTTTTTACATTTTCTAATTTTCTAGTTCATATTAGAATTAGCAGAACTAAGTAAGAAAAATGCTGTTTGAAATAGTTTTTAACGATGTAGAGATTGTCACATCACAAAACGTCAACTTCCCAAAAGGATTTCATGTCACCTGCTTTAAGAAACTTTGATTTGATATCCAGTTCCCTATTGTAGTCACTTCGAGTTACGCCAGAAGTGACGGAGATTGGGGTTTCGCATAGAAAGCCAATCTCTTCGAGTATTTAACAACGAGCCAATGGCATGCGAATGCCTTGGGGCTGCGGAATTTGCATAGCGTAACTCCGCCCTTACCCTGTGGGTATAAAAAGGAGGAAGTAAACTGCAACCTGCAGTATGTTTTCGCTTCGGAGCCAAGAGCATCTCTTCACTCCACAAGCCATTATCACTGATCAAAGCCTCTTCGAGACGAAGTCGCCCCTCTCCAGTGTTGGTGTGACCGGCGGTACCCAGCTGGGCATTTCTCGCATCTGCCTGCGAATCTGTGCAGCGGTCCGCCAGACTTTGCCGCTTCCCCTGGTCGCCTCAGCGCTGCAGAGTGAATTTCCTCCTCTCTGAAAAGAGCTGCACTGTGGCACGTCTTTAAGACTGAATCGCCCGTGCTCTCCCGCGGACGTGGTCGATCTTCTGTCCTCCTCTTGACGGCGCCGACTCGCCTGCTGCCGCACGTCCCTGGGTCTCCCGTCATGCAAAAGCAGCCCTCGTGGACTGAGTCATGTTCCTTTTGTGGGAATACGACCATCTCTACACTGTAGATCGAGACTCAATGATCTCACCTGTGAGAGTCCCTGCACCGTTACCCGATCCCGCTCCCCTTCCTGGGGAGCTGGTTGTCGGCCAGGGTGATCTGTCGGTGACAGTGTGGCATAATACCCCACGCCAGCTCTCCTCGGCTACACCCACCTAAACAGTGTTGCAGCCAGCGAGCGCCTGGGCGCTGCAGACTGCCCTGCCTCCTCGCAGGCACCCTCTCTGCTTCGCTCGGCGCTTCCAGAGGATGATGTGATGTCGATCACAGCATCACAAAGGCGGGGCCCGATTCCCTCGGGTGAAGATACGGCGGCGTTGCTCCGAGCGCCGTGCTGCTTGGTCCGATCCCCGTAGATGACGGCCATGCTTCTCGGGGCCGCTGTGAGTATTCGGGTTGAGCTGGAGCCCTTGCCACCCCGATCACTCACGGATGGATGAATGGTTTGGCAAAGCTGCCGCCTGAAGGCCAACAGCCAACCCCGATACCATTCTTCCCCTGAGTTGCATGCGGAGCTGACCATGGCAGGCCCCCTTTCCACCTCCTGTGTTCAACCGTCAGCCCCCTGCCTTTCCCCTCGTGGACGTGCTGCCCGTGGTATGTGGTTTGCCTCCGTGGAGTGCTCGTCGCCATGGCAACTGTGTCCCCAGTGCCTTCTCTCCCGGGCTTCCCAGCACCCGTCCAAGCCTGGCAGGTCTGCCGTCACTGCGGCGCGCCCAGAGTGACAGGACAGGCAGCCTCCGCTGACATGCGATGAGCACTTTGCAGGTTTTCCAAGCCAACTGCTCAGACATGTCCGAGGGCGGACCTACCAGGGGTCCGTTCACGAACTTCCAGCCCCACTGACCTCGCTCTCCGTGCGAACTCAAGTGGCGCCTCGCTCCTGGCTCAGGTGACTGGCCACCAGCGTGGTCCCAGGAAGCCGGCCACCTATGGGCTGACCTGCGGAAGGGCGCGAGCCCCAGAGCGCACCGCCTGCTCATGCCCCGCTTTCCCAGGTTGGCCTTTTCCCGGGCGTGCGGTCAGGACTTCGCCCTAGGAGTCCCCCACCCCCAGCAGACCAAGGCCACCAACACCATCTGGCCCCGACGCCAGCCTGCGTGCCTCCACCCAGCCGCCGGACAGCCGCCAGCCTGCCCCGCCCTCGAGGACGCCCTCCAGCGGCCCCCCTCCCTCCACGCCGGCCACAGCAGCAGCCTCCACCCAGGCCGCTCCGCCCAGGTGACCGAGAGGAGCCCGCCTCACAGCCCCCAGGATCCGCGCCCCCGTGAACCGCCAGGCCAAGCGGCGTCCCACGGCTGCTCAGTGTTGCGTTCAGCCCTCCCCCGGGAGGCGGCAGCAGGCCCCCTCCTTCCCCGGTGGAGGGCGGGGGAGACCCTTTTGTCCCCCGGCTCACCCACGGGGTGAGCAGCACCCTAAAATGGTTAGAAGACTCATCACCCATGTACACAGTCGGCCAGAGACCCGACAGAACAGACCCCCGTGGACGCCTGGTCCTTCCCTGGTCTCGATGTCCAGGAGCAGAGCTCGACCACTGCACCGCCCCCGGGCTGACCCTGGCGCATGCTGTCCGCTTGCCCTCGCTGCCCCTCCGGGGACGTCTGCACCCCGCATGACCCCGCTGGTTCAGTCCTGGGAGCATGTGAGAGCTCCCAGACCTGTTCCCGTGGGTCATCAGAACGATCAGATTCGGCTATGCGATTCAGTCTCTGCACGGTCCTCCCCGTTTCAGGGGAGTTCGCTCCAACTTTGGTCGGTGCAGTGCCCGGTCATGAGACCTCAGATTTACGCTGCTGAAGGTGCAATCAGAAGACAGTCCCTCCAGCCAAGGTGAGGTCCGGCTTCTACAGCCCCCAATCTCCAGTTCGTCCCAAGAATTCTGGTGGACTACGATCGATTCCTGGGATCTACGCCCCTGCCCTTGAAACCGCACCCTCCAATCACAGGGCCGTCCAAGAGACTGCTCCACGGCCCAAACGCATTTTCTGAATGCGTGCAGCCACAGGATTGGTTTGCAGCGATCGACCTGAGGGACGTGGCACTTTCCACGTCTCCATATTGCCCTCGAACACAGACCGTCTTCGGTGTCTCCGAAGGCCAGGCATATCAAGACGCAGTTCTCCCATTCGGGTCAGCTCTGTCCCTCGCGTCTCTCACGATCGTCGAGGCAGCCCTTGTTCCCCTTCGCGAACATGGTCGCATCCTGAATTACCTCGATGAACTGGCTACTTCTAGCACACTCTCGAAACCCGGTCTCTGCGAACAGAGACCTGGTGCTCCGGCACCTAGCCCGCTGGCCTTCCGGGTTACCGTACAGCAACTTTGCCCCGTGCAGAGGATCCTTTCTCGGCGCGTGGAGAGACAACCGTGCCGCTCATGTCGCACTAATGCTCTAGCGCGCAGCATCACTGCTGACTTGTCTCGACAGTCGAGGGCAAGAGCGGCGGTCCCCATGAAAGTTTTCTCAGAGGCTCTGTGCATATATTCAGCTGACCACGCCGCTGACTGCTTCATGTGACCCTTCAGCTGCTTCCTGTAGTCCCAGGTGGGCATGGCATCGCGGCCTCGCTCCGAGACTCCAGTGACTCCAGCGTGCACGCCGAACCTCTGCCCTGCCGAAGCCCCAGCTCCTCACGGACTGTGTGTCGCTTCAGCGAGTTTCCAGGCATGCTCTGTTGCTCTCCATCGGATGCGTCTACCACGGGATGGGTGCCATGTGCAATGGGCACTGCAGCCGTCCGGGTCCCTGGCAGGACCCCAGCGGCCCTCATGCATCGAGAATTTGCCCTTCTCGAGCTGTCTGGGAGCACGCGGGGCCCTGCACCCGCTTCCGAGCACGTGCCACAGGGGGTCGTACACTGCAACTTGTCCGTTCGAGACAACACTCGCTCACAGTGGGCGGCACATCAACCACCAGGGTGGTGCCCACGGCCCACGCCGGATGTCGCCGAGCCCGCCCCGCCCCACCTCTTGATATGGAGTCAGAAGCACCTGGAGGTCCCTCTCGTGCTGTGTACATTCCAGGAGTCGGGAACCTGAGCAGTCGACGAGCTGCCACCCGGGGTCCGCCCCATCCTCGGCGACGGCGAGACTCCATCCCCAGGACGGTCGAGCCGATCGCGGCACCAGAGTCGGGGAGGACACAGATAGACCTGTTCCGCCTCTCGGGACCTCATCCCACTCTGCGCCCAGTTTCATTCCCGTGGTCCGAGGCACGCGCGCTCGGGCACAGATGCGCTGGCCCGCACAGCTGGCCGCGGCCCACGCAAGACGCGTTCCCCCAGTGAGCCCCCGCCTGCACGGGGTGTTGTGCAAGATCAAAGGAAGGACTCAGGAGCAGGTCTTGCTGTAGCCCCATTATCGGCCCCACCAAGACGTTGGTTCTCGAACTCCATGCTCTCGCGGCAAGGACCTCCTTGGCCTATCCCTCTGAGGAACGACTCACTCACTCAGAGACGGGGCACCTGGTGGGACCTCGCCCCGACTCCTGTGGAGGCTGCACGTGTGGGCCCTGGACGGGGACGAGGCAGGTCGAGTCTCGCTGCCACCTGCGGTGGGCGGTAACCATTCAGGCTCTTCCGCCTGAGGGCGCGTCATCGAGCCAGACGCCCTGCCATGCGCCCAGTGGAGCCTCTTCGCCAATTGGTGCTCTCTCGCGGAGAACACCCGGCACAGGTCCGACCAGTTTGGGTCGTGCGTCTCTGGCAGGAAGGGCTGGAGTCGCGGGCTGTCGCCCTCCACCCCGTAAGCTTTGCGTCGGCGGCCACTGCGCCTTGCCCATGTGTTCGCAGTGGAAGGTAAGCTCCTCTGGGCAAGCACGAGACCTGGTCTATCAGGGTCCCAGGGCGCGAGGCGACCATGACTCCGCCCCGCCTCCCGTCCCTCTCTGGGACCGTGCAGGTAGCTCTGAAGTGACTTGCAGAGGCTTCCTCCCTGTGCGCCTTTGCAGTTGGGTAGCTCAAGTTTCGGTTCACTATGAAGACAGCACTCCTGGTCGCTACTGGGCCTCCACAATCAAGAGGGCAGGGGACCTGCAGGCATTTTCCGTCCCATCGAAGCGTGCCTGGAAGTCGGGCCGGCGCCACTCTCACGGAGTCTCGAGACCCCGGCTCCGCACAGCGTGCCCCAAGGTTCCCACTGAGCTCACTCCTTCCGGGACCCAGGTGGTGGTGTCCTGGCGAGCGCCTGCCCCTGGCAGGAGGCAGACTCCAGCCTTTGACACTGCTCTGTCCAGTACGTGCTCTCGCACTACCGTTGCTGACAGAACGCAGTGTTTCAGGACCTCAGAACAGCTCTCCGTGTCCTGTCAGCTGGGTGGGAGCCAGAAGGAAGGGCTCTCAAAGCAACGGCTGTTCCCACTGGTTAGTGGATGCCATTGTTTTGTCTTACCAGCAGCAAGGCCGACTCGTGCCCCCTTGGGTGTGACGGCCCACTCCATTCGGAGGTGTGGCTTCCTCTTGGGCTCTGAGCGCACTGGCGCCTTCGTGAACAGACATCTGCAGAGCTGCAGGCTGGGCGACACCGGACACCTTCGCCAGATTCCAGCCTGTCAATTCAGCCGGTGCTCCTCCACGTACCGCTTCCGCCGAGCATGCTGGACCCGCTGTGAGTGTTCTTCGCTCGCTCGCCATTCCATTCTGACTGCAGAAGTGCGCTATTCCTCAGTTGAGCCTTCCATGAAGCCCTGAGTCCTCCAGCACTCATGATGCGGCACCACTGCGCGTCTGCATGGTGCCGGTGAGGTGCACCCACGTGCACGGTTCCCTGACGGTAACTGCTCTCATGTGTATCATCCACTGTAAGCCTCTCGGAGCATGTGTCTTCGCTTGGGAAGCCATCTGCCACCCTGGGGAAGCTAAGTCTCTGCCACCTGCGGTCGGCCCTCCAGCGCTCCCCATGTGTGAGTCCCTGATGTGGCCACATGCGTCTATAAGTCCTCCTTCCGGTAGGCATTGGTAGCATGTTCCTCCCGGGATATGCTTCCCAGTGTACCTTGTATTCCTGTGTTAAGAAGGAGCTCTTGTTCATGTCATTTTGCAGGAGTCCAGCCTTCCCGCAGGGGGCACTGGTAAGACAGCTGAAGTTGGCGTGACTGGCACCTGACCCTCAGTCTCCGTCACTTCCTACGGGAACTCCGTAGCGACTACGATAGGGAACGTTCGGGCTAGTTGCTAGTGTAACCCTCGCTTCCCTGAAGCAGGGAAATCGGAGACGGTCACTGCCTCCTGCCGCCACACTTTGCTGCTGTACCGCGGTAGACGCCTAAGTTCCAGTCTTGGCTCCTCAGTCGAAGACATACCTGCGGTCGCGTTACCTCCTCCTTCTCACACCCACAGGGTGGGGGGGTCAGTAGCGCTGATGCAAATTCTCGCAGCCCAAGGCATTCGCATGCCATCTTGGCTCGCTGCTCAAGACTCGAAGAGGTATCGGCTCTCGAGCTCTGTGCGAACTCCCAACCTCCGCCCCACTTCTGACGTAAACGTCTCCCGCTCCCGATCTCAGGGAACCGAGGGTGTACACTTAGTAAACCGAGACGTTTTATATCCAAAGGATTTATCTCTCTGAATACAAAACTTTATGTTTGAGCTTTTAAAGCTGTTTTATCCCTTTATAGTTATGACTGAATGAAAAAGTTGCTCTTCTGGGAGATGTTTTGTTCAGCATTTTCTGTCAGAAAGTTCAGTCTCTGATGTGTAACGTAACCGAACATTCAGCCAGGAAGGCATTATTTGATCCATGTACTGCCCACACAGCTCTTTTGTGTGAATGTGTGTGCACATATGTGTTTTCATTTTTTTTTCCTTCAGACGCTCCGTTTCCTGTGCGTCTAAAACCATACCTCAGCAAAAGAAGAAAAAAGGGAGGGGTAAAAAGTGCAAGAGTGGTTCTGTGGCAGACTGATATCTACTGTGCCGTGACAGCTGGGCCTGCTCTCTCTTCCTCTCCCCTTTCACTCTCTTTTTCTTCTCCTACACAAAGCCTATTAAGTATGCCACTCACTTAAAGGCCCCAGAGCCTCCCGCGGCCACAGGCTCCACCCAAAAGCGTGGCAGCTCTTTGTGATTGTAATGAGGCAGCAAGCCGGGCCGTGCTTGTGGAGCTCTGTCTGTGTTTACTCATCACCCAGCCATTCGGACAGGGGAGGGAGAGGAGGGGCGAGAGAGGGAGGTGGAAAAGTGGCTTTGGGGGTGGCGGGGAAGGACATGTCCTAGCTAGAGAGTGAGAGAGGGAGAGGGGAAAAGGAGGAGGGAGGCAGACAGACTGTGGCTCTGTGCCCTCTGGCATCTCTGACCCTTCCTGTGACTGGCGCTGGGGTTCCACACTCAATGCTGTGAGATCGGGGGTGACGATCATGTAGGCTGGCACCCAGACCACACTGGGTTGTGGGAGTGTGAATGAATGCGCCCATGAAGGAGGGGGGATTCTGCAAAGGCTGGGGCTAAAAAAAGAGGCATTTTAGCCTGTAAGCATTTTGGGGGAAATGAAGAGAAAGTGATGGACATGAAACTTAAACAAAGACCAAACTTGTTTTGTTGGCGTGTATGGATTTCCTTACGAAGGGGGAAGGACTTTTTTGGTTTGTTTTTTGCCCTGTAAGCTTTTTGAGAAAAATCAATTATTAATGTAATATATAATGTATAATTCATTTAAAAATGAATAACAATAAGTGTGGTCTTGGAATTAAAACTAAAATGAAAAAAAAAAATGATGATGATGATGAATGTAGTATGTGACAGAAAAAATTAGGAATAAAGCTATAGGAATACCAAATGAGAGTAGGTGGGTTACCCAGAGTTCATTACCTAAAACTAAAAATAGCATTTTTATTACTTGAAATAAAACAAACTGAAATGAAATTAAAATGTTAAATTTCTCATTTTTATTTACTTTAAGTTGAAGTGTTAAAATAACTCAAACTAAATACATTCACCTAAAGGATTATTAGGAACAACTTTTCAATTTCTCATTAATGCAATTATCTAATCAACCAATCACATGGCAGTTGCTTCAATGCATTTAAAGGGCTGGTCCTGGTCAAGACAATCTCCTGAACTCCAAACTGAATGTCAGAATGGGAAAGAAAGGTGATTTAAGCTATTTCAAGCGTGACATGGTTGTTGGTGCCAGATGGGCCGAGTCTGAGTATTTCACAATCTGCTCAATTATTAGGATTTTCACACACAACCATTTCTAGGGTTTACAAAGAATGGTGTGAAAAGGGAAAAACATCCAGTATGCGGCAGTCCTGTGGGCGAAAATGCCTTGTTGATGCTAGAGGTCAGAGGAGAATGGGATGACTGAGTCAAGCTGATGGAAGAGCAACTTTGAAATAACCACTCGTTACAACCGAGGTATGCAGCAAAGCGTTTGTGAAGCCACAACACGCATAACCTTGAGGCGGATGAGCTTCAACAGCAGAAGACCCCACCGGGTACGACTCATCTCCACTAAAAATAGGAAAAAGAGGCTACAATTTGCAAGAGTTCACAGTTTAAGACTGGAAAAATGTTGCCTGGTCTGACGAGTCTCAATTTCTGTTGAGACATTCAGATGGTAGAGTCAGAATTTAGAGTAAACAGAATGAGAACATATCATGCCTTGTTACCACTGTGCAGGCTGGTGGTGGTGTTGTAATGGTGTGGGGGATGTTTTCTTTGTACAGTTTAGGCCCCTTAATGCCAATTTGGCATCATTTAAATGCCACGGCCTACCTGAGCATTGTTTCTGACCATGTCCATCCCTTTATGCCCACCATGTACCAATCCTATCTATCTATCTATCTATCTATCTATCTATCTATCTATCTATCTATCTATCTATCTATCTATCTATCTATCTATCTATATATCTATATATCTATATATCCATCTGTCTATTTATCCATCTGCCTGTCTGTCTATATCTGTCTATCTATCCATATGTCTGTCTGTCTGTCTATCTATCTGTCTGTCTGTCTGTCTGTATATGTGTATATATCAGTAAATATCTGTCTATCTATCTATCTATCTATCTATCTATCTATCTATCTATCTATCTATCTATCTATCTATCTATCTATCTATCTATCTATCTATCTATCTATCTATCTATCTATCTATCTATCTATCTATCTATCTATCTATCTATCTATGTATCTATCATCTATGTATCTGTCTGTCTGTCTGTCTGTCTGTCTGTCTGTCTATCTATCCATCTGTCTATCTATCTATCTATCCATCTGCCTGTCTGTCTATATCTGTCTATCTATCTATCCGTATGTCTGTCTATCTATCTATCTATCTATCTATCCATCCATCCTATCTATCCATCCATCCATTGCCGTCTGTCTGTCTGCAAATGTGTCTATATATCTGTCTATCTATTAATCCGTCTGTCTATTTGTCTATCTATCTGTCTATCTGTCTGTCTGTCTGTCTGTCTGTCTATCTATCTATCTATCTATCTATCCATCTATATATCTATACATATATCATATATATATATATATATATATACATATATATATATATACATATATATATATATCATCTATCTGTCTGTCTGTCTGTATATCCATCTATCTGTCTATCTATCTATCCATCTGCCTATCTGTCTATATCTGTCTATCTATCTATCTATCTATCTATCTATCTATCTATCTATCTATCTATCTATCTATCTATCTATCTATCTATCTATCTATCTATCTATCTATCTATCTATCTATCTATCTATCTATCTATCTATCTGTCTATCTGTCTATCTGTCTATCTGTCTATCTGTCTATCTGTCTATCTGTCTATCTGTCTATCTGTCTATCTGTCTATCTGTCTATCTGTCTATCTGTCTATCTGTCTATCTGTCTATCTGTCTATCTGTCTATCTGTCTATCTGTCTATATCTGTCTATCTGTCTATCTGTCTGTCTGTCTGTCTGTCTGTCTGTCTGTCTGTTCTGTCTGTCTGTCTGTCTGTTCGTCTGTCTGTCTGTCTCGTCTGTCCTCGTCTGTCTGTCCTGCCTGCTGTCTGTCTCGTCGCCCGTCTGTCCTGCTGCTGTCTGCCTAGTCTCGTCCGTCCGTCTGTCCCGTGTCGTTCGTTCGTTCGTCTCTCCTCTATCTATCTATCTATCTATCTATCTATCTGTCTGTCTATATTTTATTTATCTATCTATCTATCTATCTATCTATCTATATATTATATATATATATATATGTGTCTGTCCACAATGTTTATAATTTTATTGTGGTGAAATTTATATGGGTTGTTTGAATTATTCGAACCATCACAAAAGTTAGCCTGGTTTAATTGATCAGTGCCCTCACTTTCCCTGCATGTCTCCACACTTTCAGAGTCACGCTCCTTAGGCTGCAGTTAATCAGCATTATTTCCCGTTCTCAGCCTCAGCGACTCTGAATCCTCTGCACAGCCCTGCTCTCTCGCTCATACTCATGCACTTTCCAGCCGGTTTGTGCATACGTTCACTTCATTCTTGTCTTTCTCTTTTCTTTTTGTGCTGCCGCAGACAGCTGTAGGGCACATCACGGTTCAGCGGCGGCCTCTCCAACTCTCTCTCATGCGCAGCAATGATGTCGACAGGTCGGGGGGTCACAGGCACAGGGGTGCACAGACCCTTACTCCACAGAAGCCCGAAAGGGGGGCCTGTGTAGACCTTCATAAGTGAGGGGGAGGAGGCAGCCGTGAAGTTAATAGGTCAATGAGTGTATGCCGTAGTGGAAGAATACAGCAGGGCGTCTGGTAGTCTGTGATAAAGAGAATTGGGCCTGCTCTTCTCTGCCCGGGCCTGCTCTCGTCTTTAAGTGAGAGCCTCTCTTTGTCAGAAGGCAAATTTAATAAGCAGCAAATGCATTAGCATGTTCTCTGCTGGCCCCCCTCGCCATGGCAACGTGGAGTCGGGGCATGGAGATGGGCCTAGAGAGGACACGATTATCAGAGGAGCCATCTGCTAAAAGAGAGCCCAGACCCTGCCAAACCCACTGGGGGACTTCCACACCCTTCACTTATGCTGCTCATTTCCCCCTCGCTCGATTCAGACGTTTATTTCCTGGACTTTGTTTGTTTTGGGTGAGCGGGTGCTTCACATTTGAAAGAGGTTGAAGGAGAGGTATGTGTTAATGATGTAACTGAGTGCAAGAAACGAGTGAGCGAATTAGGAGGGAGAATTTCTTGCCCAAAAGAGGAGTCATAATTCCATTGTAAAAGAGATGATCCTCGCTCTTGGGCTGCTTTGTTTCGCACAGTTTTGTTGCGGTTTAAATCATGACTGTGAACTAATATGCAGGTTCCCTTATAAATGCCCCTTAAAGATGAAATTCAGCCTCAGGGAGAAATTCAAAGAGAATAAGGCCACACGGAATAGGCTTTTTCTAAAATGCCTCACTTACAAACATTTAGGCTCATGCATGTGGGTGTTTCTGTGTACTTTTGGCCTTGTGGACTTAAATGACCTCTAACACTTTGTTGTATCTGTCTAACTGTGGTAATGTGTGTGTCACAGGAGAATGTTGTTTTTGTAAGTCACTGATTTCAACCACAGTGTCGTTTCCAGTATGTCTCAAATGACCTGTTGTGTTTCCATTACAGAATTATAATAAACATCAATTGGCCACCTTTTTCTTTTTTACTTGCAAATTGCATAGCTAATATTGTATCCTGAATACACAAAATTATATAGAATGTTTTATTAACTGATATATACTGAAATTATGACTTGATTAGAACTGCACAGTAAAACAATATATATATATATATATATATATATATATATATATATATATATATATTTGCCTTGATATTTTCATTGCTTTCTTTGCTTGTTTCTCAAACTCTTCACTGATACTGTTGTCTCCTTAGTAAACAAGTACTCTTGTGAAGTTTTAATGTGACTTTCCTACAAAAAAATGTAAAAAGTTATATTTGTTTTAATAGAAATAAATTACTATAAATATTTATAGTATATTATAATACGTATAAATTACAATATTTATAAATAACTATAAATATAGAGAAAATTATATTATTTATAAATATACATTTACATATTAAATATATAATATTTAATAAATTAATTACAAAGCTTAAAGTTTAGGAGACACACGTGTACTCTCACTTTGTCTAAATACTTGTTTACAGCACAAATGGTGTTCTTTTACAAAAATGTAACCAGATGAGGTTGTTAAGTAATTGTTTTTTTTTTATTAAAAGTGATTTGTTTTATTGTTAAAAGCCAGCTTAAATATTATCCAAGTGATTAAGAGAGAAAGCTTAAAACTATCAATATTATAAGGAAGCCATTTGATAGACTATATGTGTGAGTTCGAGTGTGTGGATCTGTGTGTGATTTTGACACTGAAAATTAACCAAAATAGCCTATCTAATTTGAATTAACTTTTAATTAATGAAACCTTGGATTCTTAGAGAGAGATTTCGATAACTAGGAAATGCAAGTAAACATTGGAAAAAATACAATCGATATCGTTTGTAATATGAACAGCAAAACTATTCTGCAGTGTGATATAGTTTGTGACTGCATGATTGTCTCCTTTAGCATTGTTGAGAAACTTCTTCTAAGCTGAAAGAGCACAGCTGCCGGTAGTCCCTTCTGTTGGCATTCTATAGGCTTTGTTGTTGAGAACTGAAGACAATTGTTTTGATTGGCTGAGAGTTTTGCGGAGGTAGGATACAATTACCCACACCCTGGTCTCTGATTGGCTGGGCGTGATTCTGACGTCATCAGGCACCACTCCTTCGCTCCTTTCAAAGAGAAGTTGTAGTAATTTTGTCCTCAACTTTTCCACTCAAGTTTACTTTCTCAGGACTTGCCAGACGCTTATGGGAAACTCGGAGCCGCAACCATGAAGCTGTGTGGGACTTTTTTCAGGTCAGTTAAACTTCGCTGTCTCCTATTTGGCTGTTTTAACTGTACACGACGAAAATGGTTTGATTAACAGGTGTCTAAAAAGTTGGCTAGACTGCTGGGATACGAGATATGGCAGTGTATGAGCATTTATTGTCTCTTATATGAACCGTGTTTTTATGTTAACATTCGTTATAAAATATATTCAACTATCTATTTTTAATTACAGTTGTTTTTAACGATTTAACGCATGCAATGGTGTAGTGTTTATCGGAATACATATCAGATTTCGTCTAACATTAGTTTCACTCGCTATATTGTGAGGCTTTATAGTTTATTATTCCCTTTTTATCGCTTTAGGCATGTGTTGAAAGCTTGTTGTATTGAGGTCTATATATAGAACATCTATACAAGTCATAACTTCCAGGAACCTCGTCTAGACCTTTTTTTTACTTCAGAGCTGTTGAAATGTTTAGACAAAGGACGGTTTGTTTCCCGGGGGACTGTGGCGGACACAATACCAGCCAGAGGCGCATTCAAACTTTCTTTCTGTTGTTGTCTGTCAGCTTGTTCCATCTGTCAAGGCCATTCTCGGAGTTTTGGGGCCCCTCCGGCCCGCTCTCTCAGCTGACTCCCTTATGCAATATTCTATACAGGCATCCTGAATCCGCTCCAGAGACACCGCGTTAAAGAATGTGTATTGTTTTCAGTGGAGTTGCGACGCAATTGGACAGTTTTTGGATAGGCTATATTGAGGAAATTTGTTTAGGATTTGTTTAATCGAGTTGTGACTTTTTGAATTGAGACAACTGGCTAACATTCAAGAGGGCTATAAAAGTATGTTCGCTGTAAAAAAAATAATAATTTTGATATCAATTGCAATTACATTTAAACTGACTTTAAAAAAAAAATCTTGAAAATTGCTTAACTTTGGCCTATTTTGATTAGTTAAAGCAACGTAAAAACATATGTCGTCCTAACTTACTGATCATAGGTAATAACTTCGATTTGTTATAGGCCCAAATACTCTGATACTTTACACACTGTTAAGCTTGCTGCTTTTAATTTGTAAAGAAAAGTTGTGTCGACGTTATAACCTGTCTAAACACCTGCTTTTTGACCACTTTGAATTTGATTCAAAAGATTTGAACATTTTACGACAGAAATGACTGTCAATTTAAATTAATGCAAACAGATGCTGTAATGCATAATACGGAAAACGTTTTAAAGCGTACCCTTATTTGATATAAGATTTCAGTAGTCACAAAAGTTAGATTACAATTTAGTCATAGTAGTGTAAAAGTAGGCCCGTTCGCCTGTGCAGATAAACATAGAGATCGCTTTAAGCTGCACACTTAACGACTGTCAGGCAGATTATGATGTAGGCTACTTTGTGTTGTTAAGACTGATCATGCTCAAACAGACCGAGTTTGTTCCAGTTGCACTCAGTCGGTGTTTAAAGTCATGTGCAGTGTGCGGTGTTAAAGATTCTAGTCTTGGAATTTAACGACCAGCTGTTGCCAGTCGTCCTCACAAAGATAAACATGTTTAATAGGCCTACGCGTTCCCTGTCAAACATCATTCTTGTAATTGTATCAAACACATTTTCTTTTTTATGTACTTCTTGTGTATTAGGCTATTCATTTTGATCTGCAAACAAGAAAAAAAGATCTGCATTCTGTAAAAATTCAGAATAAGGAGGGATTTCTCCCATTTAAAAATATAATTTTACACTCACTTAGTTCGGAATGGAACGAACATCGTATATCGACATTACATTGGGACTGTCGTCATGCATCACGTCAGCACATTCATATTTTTTTAGGAAACTGATGACAATTCCGTTAAAATTTCGACCCTATTGAAAGTTTTTGAATAACTGAACACTGATCAATACACGTGTGTCTTATTTTCCGCATGAATGCACAATGTCTCACGATCTTATTATTTTGTTTAACCTTCAGCATTTGTTAAAACACATCCCAACCGTAATGTTTCTGTCAAAAGAGAGGAAGCGGCGCGTTGTTGTTTTTTTTTCCTCCGGGTCGCTGTCCATGGTACTGGGCCAAAGCGCTGTCTGGGGTCCTGAAGCCTAGCCGAGCGTTAATGTTGAACGTGTGCTCCCTGTGTTTACTCTTAACATTTATTCTCGAAGTTGTCATCGAGACTGCTGAAGAAGCAATCGCACGTGTCCCATTCTCGCAACTGTGAATCTCATTCTGAGTACTTATGGCAGGGGAGTGAGACTTATTTTTTAGGTATGGTTTCTCTTCTGTCTTTTGTTTATTGGATTGTGTCTCGGTTAGTGAGGCAACTCAAATCATATTGATGCAGCGTGGACACTTCGTGATTGATTTCAGCTCCAATGCATAACAATAGGACAGCAAAAAAGAGCCTGCCGCAAAGAGATAAGAACTTAATAGAATTTCTGAAAGGCGAAGGTTGGCTTTTTGAAAATTCCCCCCGTGTGCAGCATGGAGACAGAAGATAAAGAGTGGCATTTGTGGAGAATATTCTCAAATGGCTTGTAATGAATGGTTGTCATTTTCACTAATGGTTACAAAACAACAAAGCACAACAGCGGTGTGTGCAACATTTAGGAGTCTTTCCAAGTTACATTCGTCTGTTTTGAGTGAAGAAGACAGTACGGTGTTAAAGTCCCATTTTTTGTTGCCTCCCACTCTTTTGGCACCACAGTTTGTTTATATATATATATATATATATATATATATATATATATATATATATATATATATATATATATATATATATATATATATATATATATATATATATATATATATATAGCATATATACTCACACCAATGCATAAAACTTAAATGAGTATAGTCTTTACTAATACAACTTTACCAGTGAGGCATTGCCCAACAAATGTGTGTTGTGTGAATCACTGCACTGGACAGTACCATTCGGAAAGAGTCAGGAGGGAGGGTTCAGATAACACCAGCGACATATGCATGCTTTTGTGCGATATTAAAGATTAATCACTGGGCGTAAAATAAGCAGCTTACGCTATTAGAATTTAAAGTAACAGCGACCCGACGCGCACTCTGAACTACACGAGGTATTTGATGTTTTAAACACGCATTTGCTCTACTACTTATCCGCCAGCGTTTTTCTGTCACTCTTGAAAATAAAGCTTGCATGTGCTACAGAAGAACATTTTAAGTACTTTTTACTCTCTAGTTCTTCTAGTGTTTCATGGGATTTAAAAGCAAATATAGGCTACTAATCTGAATATGTTGTAATTTCAAAAATGATTTTAATCTCGAAAGAACCATAACCGACTCAATATCCATAGAGAGCTATCATGGTCTTTGATAATAAGATGGTGAACCATTACAGAACCTTCATGATTATCTTGTTTCTGGCACAAAGGATAACTTGTATAAATCCCTTGTTGGAGCGTGGGTGTGGGTGTTCGAGAGAGGGAGAGCGATCATGTGTGTGTGTGCACTGAGAAAGACAAGAGTCTGAAATAGTGTGTGCATGGCTGTACACATGCCCGTTGAGTTATTGCGGGGGATATTCAAAGCCCAGCCCATCGATGTTGTAGGTTTTACTACAGCTTTCGTGATGTCATGGCAAAGGGCGGAGGGAGGAGGTGGGGGACAATGGCTCATGAGGGAAAGGTAAGTCAATATTACGTTTTCTCGCTGACAAAGGCAAATGAAGCCATGTTTTTGCTTACAAACAAGTAGCGTTCATACCGCCCCGTTCTGGATCCTCGCTCGTCCGTAGCAGCATCAGCGAAGAGCCGTATCTCTTTCCCGCTGTCACTGAATCTATCGGGATACTACTGAAGTAGAGTTTAGTTTTCTTTTAGAAAAATCTATAAATGGGATATTTTAACCCAAACTAGCGTACTGAATTATACACGTCGAAGACGAGAGAAGCGTCTGTCGGAGCAGCTTTCGGGATTATTTTTCCCCACTCAGGTAACCATGACCATGTAATTTGGCTTTTTATGTGAAATAAAAAATAGTTTTGGTTCTTTTTGTTGATGACCAAAAAAAAATCCCTCAGGGGGATCTTTGAGATATGTATCTGAACTCATGGTTTAGAGTCATGGGTTGAGTTGTTAAAAGAAATTATAAATGTGACGCTGAATTATTATATCATTTGCTAGCCAAGGATGTAGACTACATATCTAGATCATCCCATCCCGAGATGCCCTACAGATCAAGGTTAATGGCTTTTGCGTTGAAGGCTGCCGCTTTATTTTCATATTTTATCCTCATCGCACTTGTTTGATCGACGCTTGATTTTGATCATCTTTGAAGTAAGATGTTTGCTGGCTTTTAGTTCTTACAAGCGGGTCTGTTTCGGAAAGGATAGTGTGTGTGTCCATGCTTCCCTGCTAGAAGAGCTCCAGCGGAGTGTGTGTGGAGTTGACATGGTAAAAGTGATGGAGAAACAGTCAGATATGGCGCTCTTGTACAAACGCAGCGATGCCTATTTGTTTTCTCACTTTGGTTTGATCCTCGAGATCAATCGGGAATGCCTTGTCAGTATTCCAAATCTGACTTCTTATTCTCGCGCATAAATAGCGTACTGATTAATGCACGCGGCGTGCGTTAGTCAAAACTGTTCATTTCTTAATCCACTTTATCGCGTTTATGTGCTTGTGTGTTTATCATTTTTTTACGATTGATATGTTCGCCTGGGTTCGGCGTGATCGCACTGTGGGTGCTCACTGTCATGTAGTTGTATAAAATCTCCATCTTTTTGGCACACATACGGAGTTGCTTCCATATGGCTCTGTGTAATTAAGGTCGAACAATGGGCGTAGCGCAGGACTCCCGGCCGAGTGCACGAATGGCGTGGAAGAAGGAGAAGAAGGAGGGGTGGCCATTTGATTTTCTGCTGCAGAAAACAGAGTGGAGAGATGCTCTCTTTAAATGTCAACCGCCCCTGGTGAGATGCGTAGAAGAAAAGTCATGAGAGTTGAAGCAATAACGCCCGTTCTCTGCATCCATCCCCGCCCCTGTTCATTTCTAATCAGTGATTTATGCGTCTGTGTCTCATATTGCTCAGTTTTCCGGCTGATGTGATAGTCATTAACTATTGTATTAAGTATAATATCAAAGCACCTGCAACCAAGATGGTGGACGTAGTGAACGTGAATGTGTGTTATCTGGGAGTCAGATGTGATCATGTAATAACAGTGAACCTATACTGTGTACAGGCTATATGTACAATTTACTGGATTTCTTTGTTATTGTTTTTGTTATGGATGTCCTTGAGCCAGAAGCCTAATGCTAAAAGTAACTGGAGCTAGTGAGCTTTAAGTGTTTCTAACTTATAGTCTGAGGCTTCTGGCTCAATGACAGCCAGTTATACCATTATCATAGTGTAGAGGAGAACATGTAGTGTTGGGCAACAGGCTGATGTGTAACACCATCAGTTTAACTAATTAAACATGAGCTACAGGGGTGGAATAACCATTTACATAGGCACTGCCCTCATGAGGTGAAGATAGAAGTTGTAAGTCACAATATAAAGGACTTACGTGATGCGAAAATAAGGGAAATTTCATCTCTGTTTTATAATTTGATTTGTGTTAATGAATGTTAAATGAAAAAAAAAACTTTCAGATTGATACTGTCAACTGAATCAACAGGTTCTCTTTATTAATTTGATGAAACTTTGAGGCTTGTAACACTTTCCATCGTACTTCAACTGAACCTGCAAAGAGAAGATGTGACACTACATGCTACAATTTGAGAGCGATTCCCACTGTTTGTTAAGGCGGCTCATTTTAATTCAAATGTTTTCCACTATGAATTAACATTTTTATTATGAAACGAGAGTGGCCTACATTTGATTACAACCTCAGTAAATGCATGCACTACATTTAAAATGCCTTTGTTTTCTGTTATCCACTTGCCCTGATATTTAAGATAAGTTGCAGATTTCTCAATATAGCGAAAAAGGACGTGCATCTCCTGAGATGTAGCCTATCAACTGACAAATTTTTCTGCTAATGTTGTGTTGCATACCGCATTTTAGCGTCATCCACTTACAATAAAGGTCAGCTGAGCGCAACATTGATTCATGGAGTCGTTTATTTTATGTCGCTCGCCTAGAAACTGGTTTTGTAATAACTTTCACAAGATCCTATCTATCTGTTTGCGGAAATTGCGCAGAATTGCGCAGTCTTGAGGAACCTCCAGAGTTTAATCAAATAGGATGCTGCTATCTGTGCGGTGGGGGGATCCTTGCAAGTTTCCTGAATTATTTCTGTCAGTTAATATATAACCGAACAATGTGCTCAGTCTTAAATACAAATGATATTATATAGCGGATCATCTGCTGCACGCAGACGCTCTTTTCACCCGCATCATGAAATCTGTGTCTTCACAGATCGCCGTTTAATCTTATCCGCGGATTAATTCTTATTATATTCAAACAAGGGTTGTTTGCGATATACCGACCCTAATGCTCATTTTGGTTGTCCAAGGCAAGCGCTAAACGCTGGAAATAGGCGCTTGTTTATCCATAGGACAGGAAACTAGTGATATAAAAGTGGGGAAATAAAGATGCATGCAGTGTTGCAGCAGGTGCCACGGGTTTGCCGGAGAGGAGAGAGTAATAAACATGTGGAATGGAGCAGCTGGGCCAAATTGCGCTCTTCTCATTCAGAGCACAGCAGAAAGCCACGCCACTGGGGCCGAGGGTCAGGGTCGCCCCTATCATTAGTGAAGAAAGGTGCCATTTAGAGCAGCCTTTAAGCCTTGAAACAGTGAATTGCGTGCAGCTGAATTGATCGGTGATTTAGAATGCATGTTTGTGCTGTTTTAGTCTTCAGCGACAACCGCGCCATTGTTTCTTGAACGAATCGTTTTGAACGAATCGTTGTTGTTCACTCACGTGTGCTGATTTACATGTAATTGACTTAAGTTTTGGGTAACTGTGGTTTCCTGCCTTTTAAAGGTCGGTGTTTAGAACTAATCTTTTAAGAATCATCCTCAGTCGCCCCCATGTCATTGTTTACATTTTAGTTTCGTTTTTAAGCCTTTCCTGCTTTAAAAACTTGAACATGGCCCGAGCAAATGTCATTTGAGGATCATGTGGACCTCCTGAACGAACACGCGCGTTTGAATGAGCGAGTCGAGTCTTAAAGGGACAGTTCACCCAAAAATGAAGATTCTGTCATAATTGACCGCTGTACTGTTTCTTTTAAACATTCTTCAAACTATCTTCGTTTGTGTTCAGCAGAAGAAAGAAACTCATATAGGGTTGGCACAACTAGAGGGCGAGTAAATGATGACAGAATTTTTGGGTGAACTGTCCCTCTGAATGAGACAAGATATCTTGTTCATTCACTTTATTCATCATGTAAGTCATGCATATGATGTTAAAACATTTATTTCTTTTAATAGACTTGAGATTTTTCTTTTAATAGACTTGAACGCAGATTGTATTAGAGTATAATAGATATTTTGTTATAATAAGAGTAGGGCTGTCAAACGATTAATCGTGATTAATCGCATCCAAAATAAAAGTTTGTGTTTACATATGTGGGAGCACTGTGTGTAATTATTTCATATAAATACACACACATGCTTGTATATCTTTAAGAAATAGTTTCATGTATATACTGGATAGATTTATATTTTATATATAAATAATAGTTTTTTCTTAAATATACATGCATGTTTGTGTATTTATATATATATATATACACAAAATAATTATACACAGTGCACCCACATATATTATGTAAACACAAACTTTTATTTTGGATGCGATTAATCACGATTAATCGTTTGACAGCCCTACATAAGAGTAATAAGACTTGTTTTGTTCGTGAATGACCCGGGGTTTTAAAATAATCTGTTGAGTGAATGATTCAGTGACGCGCTTATTGGACACCAAAAGTCGTGCACAAATATCTAGGCGAGACCAAAATCACAGGTATCTTAGGTACGTATTTTGAACAACTAGTTTCTGAGTTTCCACAGGACTGGAAGGACACCTAAACAGAAGCTTTAAGGAACATTGATATTCAACCTCTTGTCCGTATCCTTGAAAGCCTGTGTCTGTGTATTTAAGAAGCCCAGACAAAGGTGAATTCTGCCATTGCTCCTTTAACGCAGAGTCACTCTCTGAGTTGGCCTCTTTCTGCTACTCGTGGTTGTCATGGTGTTTGCCGTGGTGTGTCATAAAGAGAAAAAAACAGAGCCCGTAGCTCTCAAAGGCACTTTGACTCGTTTTGACATGAAGGAGAATCTAATTTTATTACTTGCTGCTGACTCTCAGGCACAAGTCGATTTTTTAATCTTCTGAAAAGAATAATACAATGAATGCACCACAAATGTTAAATGTATTTTGGTGGGTTTTTTTTTTTTTAATAATTAGGTTTGAGTGTGTCTCGCGGGCTAAGCGTTATTCTTTCACCTTTGCTCTTGCTTTCTGCTTGTTCTCTAATCACAAAGTTGAAGTTAAATCCTGCTTAACTGCAGCAGAGAGTGCAGATGTGTCACCCGTGGATTACCGTGAAGGCATCCATTCCTATTTAATCTAAACTATGGATTTATCCTTGTCTCAGACAACTCGGCATCACTATGACGGATTTCAGCTGCATGACATGATTTTCTTGATTTGTTTACACTCATCTCTGTCTCCTTTGACTGTCTCGCAGTAGCACAACTATCACAGATCATTTATTAATCTCTTGTTCCTCTCGTAGTGTAATTCTTTAAAGTGAACATTTACAGGAGCCAATCAGATAATAGTCTCTCCAACCCATCTGTAAATGATGGGTCAACTGTTTCGCTTTATTAATGGTGCCTTTCCCTTTTGAATGAGTGGCACCTGAGCCATCAGAGGTTATAGAGTGGGTGGATTATTGAGGCTGTGCCATTTTTGAAGGCCGGAAAGTGTGGAGTCGGCTATACGGGCCCGGGTTTATGGTGAGATTTTAAAGAGCCCTTTGCGCCTCGCGGTTCTGTTTATTTGGCTTGAAATTTGTAGAACGAGAAAAAGCGAGAGAGCGTTGGGGGGAAGGATGCACAGTAGTGCTGTTGTAGTCACTTTTTAGAAGAGGGCTGAAAGTTGATAAATAAGCGTTTTGTTCCGTGCCGGCGTGGGAGTGTGTGTGTAAGGGGCATTGGAAATGCTTTTACTGACAATGCCCTACAGCTTTCAAACTCTGATGACTGGCATCCTGCCTGTCTTTTTCTGGGTTGTTGTTGTTGCTGCTGCGCTGAGTTTTAGGAGGCAAATCAGATCTGCCTGCCTTGTTTATTTTGTGCTTGCTAAGAGAGAAGGGCAGATGTTAGAGGGGGAAGTGAAAGAGACAGATTCAGAAGCTCGGCATGTTTAAAGGCTCCTCTTTTACTGACGGCAAACTTTCTCTTTTGCTCGCCTCCTCTTTGGATCTCTCTTTCTCTCTGGAGAGCGCGAGGTGAGTTTTAGTGCCCATAAGAAACAGATGGAAGCCTCATTTAAAGGAAGAAAACACCAGATTGAGATAAAGGTAAAAGAGGAAAGTAAAAGAAAGGACACGGGCGAGAGCATAAGAGGCAAAAGGAGTGTGGCAGATGTTTCTTATATCTCTTACTACAATATAACAAAACTGAAAACAAAAGTTATTATAGAGATGATGATTCTTCTGATAAAAGAACCCAAATTCTTTAAAACTGCAAATGGATGGAACAATAGCTTCAATAAGTATTTTGATATAAACAAATTGTCACATTAACTAAAAAAAAGTAAGGAAATTTTTGGTTTAAATGTATATAAATTATAAAAATGTGTTATAAAGATGAACTCTGATGTAACTGTAAAAAAATATATTGTTGGTTTAACTTAAAAAGTGAAGTAACCTGGTTGCCTTAATTTTTAGTTCATTGAAATGAAAAAGTGAGTTAATACAATGAAGGAGATTGATTTAATCATCAGAAACGCAAAATATTATGTTATCTTAACTACATAAATTATTTAAGTTGATTTGACAAAATAAAAAATGTTGTGATTACAAATCATGAAAATATTTTTCACAGTGATATATGCATATTATATATATGTATATTTATATTTCATTATTTTTATATATTTTTTAAACATATGAAAATATAGACTTTCACATGAATAATTTTTACTCAACAAAGACTTTTTTATATGATTTTTAGGCTTGCAAATCAGTGAAAATATTTTTTACAGTGATATATGCATATTGTGTATATATATATATATATATATATATATATATATATATATATATATATATATATATATATATATATATATATATATATATATATATATATATATATATTATTATATATTTTTAAAAATATAAAAAGAAAGAACTTTCACAAGAATAATTTTTACAAACATTTTTTATATGACTTTAAGGCTTGCAAATCATGAAAATATTTTTTACAGTGATATATGCATATTATATATATATATATATATATATATATATATATTATATTTATTTATTTTTTTTAAAACATATGAAAAGACAGAACTTTCACATAAATAATTTGTACTCAACACAAAAATGTTTTATATGACTTTTAGGCTTGACAGAGATATTTAAGATCGCTGTGATACAACACAAAGTTCTCTGATGTCCTCTGATCATCTCAAAGGCAAAGCTTGAAGGGTTAGGATATGTTTTTATGTGTTTCCAAACGTTGAAATCCACAGAAGATTTTCTCACGTAACTTTTAAGAGTTTGTTGCCTGCAGTATTGTTGACAGCTAAACAAAAGCGAGTGATGAACCGAGGTGTCAGCTGTGAGATTTCACGAACAATGGCTGATTCGTGCTCATTGATGAATGCAATCATTATTTTAATACGCCCTGCGTTTGATAGCACAAGCAAAGCAAGGGGATCTGATTTTATTGGGACATTCTTTTTTCTTTTTATCATGCGTGTCTATCATGTGTGTGCCAGAGGGGGGTTGGGTTGCTGGTTTATGGAGAGATGGACTATTACCCTGATGAAAAAAAAAGAAAGGAGGAGGGGAAAAAATCTGATTTATGGTTGATTCATTATTTACTGACCAAATTCCCTCCCCCAGCACGGTTCTGTCTTTGCGACCCCTCCCTTCTCTTACACTCCTGCCTGCTAAAAGCTCAATAAAAATGCACAAAAGTGATTGATTCTAATAGCAGACTGACAGAGCATCCAGCTGGGGTGCTTTAGCATGCATATGCATGCTCGTATGTGCGAGTGTGAGGGCTTTTTTGAGTTCTCGCCTCTTTTTAATTAGAAGTGCATAGGTCATATGTGTAAAAGGCCCAGCCCCCATCAGGACCTGTCAAACTGGCACTTCACACATATGACATTAAGCACCTTTCAGTCAACACATAAAATGCACAGTGCTGTCAATATATTATATTAGTTAATGCAAATATCACTTTGTTTTTCTATAGTCTATATGTGGATCAAGGCAACTGTTTATAGTGTAATTTATAACTTAATTTAATTTCTGAATTAAAAATGAATATATTTTTCTTGCTTGTGAGTGTGTGTCTTGCTGTTGGGACGAAGGGGGTTGTGTTTGGCGTGCTGAGGCTGCTGGTTTCAGACGCAGGTGGACATGTGATGAGATGATCTGGCCGTTTCACTGCTGAATCAGTCCGTTACAGCGTTTCGAACCGAACACTCCTTTGGCCTCGCTCCGCAAAAACTCTTCCAACTGCCAGCGCAGATGCTGACGTGACTGTCTTTTCCCTTCATTTTCATTTTTTTTCATTTTCATTTATTGCTTTCTCTCCCTCTCTTCTCAAACAGAAAATGAGTACCGGGGAAACTCCTGAACCAGCGCTGGACGCGAGGAGACAAGATCAGCCGCTGCCGGCCCTCTCTCAGACTGCAGAGCCGACCAATCAAAGTGAGTTGCACCTCAGCCAATCGCCATGCGGAAATGTGGGCTTCCTGCCAAGTTGGCACAATTAGAGGCGAAAGAGGGCTATACATTTATGACATTCATCAGTTCTGTCTGTCAGCACACTATGAAAGGAAGTCAGCGTTGTATTACGACGATGTGCGCAGTTCATGCCAGCTTGACCTAGAATGGGTTTTGGCAGAGCAGCCTAACCCTCCCTCTGAATGAGCTGAGGTTTTAAAAAGTGTCCCGCCCCCCCTTAATTATGAAGAATTGGGATGTTTGACTCAACCTAATTTCGTTTTTAGAGCTTTCTTTTATTATTTAGGAAAACTGGAGAGGTTTGAAAGCAGGGGATGTCCTTGAGCTGCTTTTGTTTGCTATCTTTCATCAACATAAAAGAAAGTCTCTCTCTCTCTCTCTCTCTCTCTCACACCCCTGCCCCCCTTCTTTTTCTGCTTAGGTGTGTGTTTTTGGCTTTAAGTGGATGCATCCCTTTCTCCTCTTTCACTCTTTTTTCTACATGCTTTTTATTTGGAACAAACCACATTTCACCCATCCATCTCTTTCACTTCTGCATTGGGAAATTCACTGGAAGACATTTCTAATGGGGGAGAGAAAAAACAAGAGTGAGAGAGTCTTTGCTCTCTCCCGTGGGCCCATAAATGTGTTTTTTTTTCTTCTCCACTCTGATGGAAAGAGTTCATCTGAAGCGATTGATTTATCGATCTAATTTGAAATGTTTAAAGGGTTGCAGTTGCAGTGCTTTTAAGAGCATCCAATTAGATAATACCAAACTCCGACTGATCAGCGTGCATCCGACTGTGTGCAAAGGAATCAGAGCCGAGCTTATTCTCGAGCTACTACGAGCTCTTAAAAAGGAAACACACAAGAGAGGCGAGGAACGCAAGTGTGTGTTTATACGCACACATACACATACATAAACCTCTCTCGGTTGTCGATCAGGCCGTGAGAGTGCATGTTAACTCCGCTCCCTGATGGATGGCTCAGATCTTCTTGGCAACCGCATTGGCCTTCTTTAATTGGCCGATGCTTTCCGCAGGTAATTTTGGAGACGTCAGTGGTCCTGCTCACTCCGGCAATGGTTGCCACGCCGGGCCTGGTTGCGTCCTCTTCTTGTAAATGCGAAAATGAATAAAAGGCTCATTTATGCGCACCGAAGGAGGAGGGGTGACCTTCTTTGTGAAGTCGTTGCCCCCAGCCAGCAATTTACATAGAGCTGTCAGAAGAGCAAGAAGGAGCGACTCGGTCCGCTTGTGTGGAGAAGAGAGGGACACAATTAATAATGTAGCACACGACCAGAAGGGATACGCACGGACGTTCTCCCGCTCTAAGTTGGCTTTATCTTAGCGTTCGCATTTTTCTGCCAAAACCTTTCGCTCATTTCGCCGTCCCACGCTCCTTTTCCAGTTCTCACAATCCCTCTCATTTCTCATGCCAACAGCCGTAATTAAAAACGCAGGGGAAAGGACGGGTTTGAAAACATTAAAAGGCCTTTGAATGATATTACGAAAGAAAGATGACACTGTCTCGCTCATCACAAACACCTTCGCACGAACATGCAGATTTAATGAGGTGGAATTTGAGATATAAAAAAAGGAATGCAAAGTCTGATGCGCTCACCTATTGGAAAGAGATGCGTAGCTATGGTTACACAAACATGAAAGCCGCGCGGGCTCCCTCACGGCCTGTTTGATTCATGTGAGGAGACGGCAGTGGGTAAAGAATAAAACGACGCGCATCTGCCCCTGGCTTTTGTGCTCGGGGTCAGAAAGTTCCGAAGCTTGTTTCGAGAGATACAGAGAGGGCATAGAAGACTCGCAGATGGGCCGACCGCACAAACACAACGCTCAGTGTTTGAGTCCGCCGTCTCTATTTGATCATCTATGTGAGAAAAGTTTCCTCTCAGGCTGACAAGTCGAGACTCAGAGTATCGGCGCACAAAAAGCCGGCTTGTTGCTCGAGCTCACGCGTGCTTGTGATCAAAACACCGCCGAGAGAGGAAGAGAGAGTCTGTGCACCTGTCTGCCCGCATACCGCTCACACACAGCCAACTATCATCGCTCTATACGCAAACTCCCTCAAATGCAACACAACACACTCATTATCCGCCCGTGCTGAAAAGTCGGCAATCAACAGGAAGTGGCACTGCCAGAGAGAGTGCGCAGGGATGAAAAGAAAGAGAAAGGGAGTGTGTGAAAGAGAAACTCCTCTGTGAAAGTGCAGTGTGCCCTTGCCAGCTCCAGCGCTGCATTAAAGGCGGCAGCTGGGAGCGGGGTGAGCAGCGCTCACGGAGGGTCAAAAGGAGAGAGTTTCGTGGATTTTCAAGGATTCCGTTCCATTTAAATCGCAGTAAAGTAATCAAAGCTAATGGCGCCATTGTGCCGGCAGAAAAGATCCGATGGCTTTTACAGTGAGCAGACTTCCCTGCGTCTGTGTGTGTGTGAGCGAGACTGAGAGGGATTGACACCTGCTCCTTTTGTGCCAGAAAGCGCAGCGAGTGTAGCGATCGGGGACTCTGTGCGGGAGGAATTACAGTGATTTGGAGTGCCTGTGTTCATGTTATTTCTTATCGCTGCGGTTAATATTGCTATTGTAATTAGCACTCAAGCTTGCCATGGGGCCGTGAACGCTCCTCTGGCAGATGCCATGCACTGCTGTCTCTCTGTCCGTCCAATCACATTTATTGTTCAGGCCCAGTCATTTATACGCTGATGATGGGTACATAAAAGGTTAGAAAGGAGAAAACTAATGCACTGCAATTTTTGTTATTTTTATTTAATCTGTCTGTCATTTTTTTTTGCCTATCCATTTGTCTTTTGTTCTGTCTGTCTGTCCTTCGTTCATTATCTATCTATCTATCTATCTATCTATCTATCTATCTATCTATCTATCTATCTATCTATCTGTCTGTCTGTCTGTCTGTCTGTCTGTCTGTCTGTCTGTCTGTCTGTCTGTCTGTCTGTCTGTCTGTCTGTCTGTCTGTCTGTCTGTCTGTCTGTCTGTCTGTCTGTCTGTCTGTCTGTCTGTCTGTCTGTCTGTTCTTGTTCTGTCTCATCTATCTATCTATTTATCTATCATCTATCTGTCTATTTATCTATCTATTTATCTGACAGTCTGTCGTTCATTTATCTATCTGTCTGTCTGTCTATCTGTCTATCCATCTATCTGTCTGTCTGTCCATCGTTCATTTGTCTGTCTGTTTATCTATATAGATATCGATCTGTCTTGTCTGTCTATCTGTCTGCCTATCGTAACTATCTATCAGTTTGTCTGTCTGTCTGTCTGTCTATCTGTCTGCCTATTTAACTATCTATCAGTTTGTCTGTCTGTCTGTCTGTCTATCTGTCTATCCGTTTATTCATCTATCTGTCTGTCCATCGTTCATTTGTCTATCCATCTATTTATCTATCTATCTATCTATCTATCTATCTATCTATCTATCTATACTATTTATCTATCTATCTATCTATCTATCATCTATCCACATACATCCAATTTGCGTCGCCGTTGTCCGTCCGCCCGTCTATCCATCTATATCTCTATATCTCTATCTATCTGTCTGTCTGTCTGTCTGTCTGTCTGTTGTCTGTCTGTCTATCTATCTATCTATCTATCTATCTATCTGTCTATCTATCTGTCTATCTATCTGTCTATCTATATGTCTATCTGTATGTCTGTCTGTCTGTCTGTCTGTCTATCTATATGTCTGTGTCATCTATCTATATCCATCTATCTGTCTATCTGTCTGTCTGCTGTCTGTCTGTCTGTCTGTCTGTCTGTCTGTCTGTCCATCTATCTGTTTGTCTGTCTATCTGTCTGCTTATCTATCTGTCTGTCTGTCTGTTTGTCTCATCTATTTATCTGACCGTCCGTCGTTCATTTATCTATCTGTCTGTCTGTCTTTTCTTTCTGTGTGTCCATCTGTCATTCTGGCGTTCTTTGTCTGTTTATCCATTTCTCTGTTGATCTATCTTTCTATCTTAGTGTTTGCAGTATAAAAGAGAAATAGTGCTCCCAGTGAGTATTTACACTATGGAAATGTGTTTTTTATACATTATTCATGACTTCATTAACCTGAATGTATGGTTGTGTATGTATGACCCTGAGTGTGTATGTGTGTGTGTGTGTGTGTGTTAGCTTCTCTCTCTCTGTTTCTCCTCCATCTATCGTTGCAGTCTTAACTCTCTCCTTTTCTCTCTGACAGATGAGTTTGGATACTGACGACAAGCGCACTCGCACACGGTCCAAAGCAGGAAGAGGTCAGTGAACCCTCTCTCTCTTGCTCTCGCTCTGTCTTTCTCTTTTTCTCTCACCTCTAAAACTCATTTCTTTCACTGGTCAGCTGAGCATGTCTTATATGTTCACTCTAGGCATATCTAATATTATCTTCTCTCAAATAATCCTGCTCTTGAAGTCTCTAGAGGTCCTTTTGCAAGAAAATCCTATTCACTCTGTAGCATTCAGTAAGTTTAAATAGAGCTTGTGGTGAGAAGACCATTCAACCAAATGGAATGTCGAAAGTTAAAGAAATGCTTTGAAATATTACAATTTCATATGCATGACCAGATTACCCGACTGTTTGTTTCTAGAGGGATGATCTGGGTTCAATAAAAGTTCAGCTCTATGGACAGCATCTGTGAATACTGTCAAATAACACCATCAGTAATTCTGACTCATCTCTTAGCTTAGAAGAAAAGCGTTTACTAATACGCATGCAATGAAAGGCTACAGGTTAAGGCATCCAGGCATGGTAAATAAAATTAATTCAGACATACAAAAATGTGTATTATTTGTGCTGTAAATCATCCTTTTAGCAGAATGACCATCAGATAAACTTCTGGTTATGAATTATTAATCTCTGTCGGTGGAGTTTCAATATAAAATGCAAAAGATCCATAATATTGTATTTTGTGAAATAGTGGCGTCACATTCATTTCTTGTATCCTGCTGCAAATAATGCAAATTTTACCACTTTACATGGTCGAGTTGAAATGCTAAACGCGTTAAAGCCCCAAACATTTCTTTAAAGCCCAAATTTTTCCAATTCTATCTTTGCATGGGTTTTCTTTGACTGGTTATATTGTTTTCAAATAAATTGATTTTTTTTTACCCTCTGCAGTTTTGCTCTGATTTCACCACTAAACTGAACTGGGACAATTAATCATATTTCTGTGCTGATTCGTGCATATTTTTTTTCTGGCTGACTCAGGTGTTTGTGTATATGTATATGTGTGTGTATGTGTGTTTCTTCTTGTTAATGTAGTCATGAATGTTACTGCATAGGGCCTCCTGGGGGTCTGTATATTTGTGATTTATTGATTGCGGTTCTATGCAATTATTTGCAGCTTTTAGATTTTTCCGCTTATTTTTCTGTTTCTTGTCTTTCCCTCTGCAGTTCCCTCTGAGATTGTTGGACAGGAGCTGAGGTAAGACAGATTAGTTATGTAAAGTTAAATGTGCCAGCTTGTTTTTCTTCTGCAGCAATTTTTTTCTTTGCTTTTAAATCCATGTTTGATCGTGTTTTGACTTTATTTGATTCACAATGCACGCCGCTTTAAAAACAAAATCCATTTTAATGTAACAAACTCATTTTCAACAATAATTGTCATCAACACAATAACTGACAGCAATAGAAATTCGAATAAATGCGAGGAGTCCCAAGGTTATTTATGCACGGCCCTATTTGTTTGCCTGATAACCATTTGTTTCAAATGGCTAGTGTCTACTAAACTCAACAATACCAAATCGCTGTGTGAGGAAGGGATATGAAAGTCATATTCTCAGCTCATTTCACTGTCAAGTTCACTATGAAGTTTACAAGAGTGGAATTTATAACGGTATCAAACACACTCGCTAGCTGCCAGGGTCACTGAAGCTGCTCACGGCCATTTCTGTCACGGATCTTAAATAGAGCTCAGCTCAAAAGATTACCGAAAGATGCTTTCATACTGCAGCAGAACAGAGTTATAAATGCTTCAAGACATTATATATTCATGTGTATTTTTTATCAATTATTTGATAAAAAATACACAAAAAAACAGTAATATTGTGAAACATTATGACAATTTAAAATGACTTTTTTTATGTTGATGTATATTAAAATGTAATTTATTCCTCTGAAAAAAAAGCTGAATTTTCAGCATCATTACTCCAGTCTTCAGTGTCACATGATCCTTCACAAATCACTCTAATATGATGATTTTATGCTCCAAAAACATGTATGATTATTATCCATGTTGAAAACAGTTTTTTACATTTTTATTTCAGGATTCTTTGATGAATAGAAAGTTCAAAAGAACAGCTTTTATCTGAAATGGAAAGCTTTTGTTACATTAAACACTACCCTTTAAAAAGTTTGGGTCAGTAAGAATATGTATTTTATTTTGGGGGGAAATAAATAAGAAATCAACTTCTATTCATCAAGGATGAGTTACATTGATCAAAAGTTACAGTAACGACATTTATAATGCTAGACAAAATTCTAATTAAATAAATGCTGTTCTTTTGAACTTTCTATTCATCAAAGAATCCTGAAATAAAATATGATATATTATACATGTTTTCAACATGGATAATAATCGTACATGTTTTTGGAGCATAAAATCATCATATTAGAGTGATTTGTGAAGGATCATGTGACACTGAAGACTGGAGTAATGATGCTGAAAATTCAGCTTTTTTCAGAGGAATAAATTACATTTGAATATATATTAACATAAAAAAGTCATTTTAAATTGTCATAATGTTTCACAATATTACTGTGTTTTTTGTGTATTTTTTATCAAATAATTGCAGCCTTGGTGAGCAGAAGAGACTTCTTTTAAAAACATAAAAAATCATACCGACCCTAAACTATTGACCAATATTATATATATAAATAGACCTGGTGACCTGCCCCAGAAAAATCATCGGCAAGAAAATTCATGACCAGTCTCTCGTGAATGGACAATAACCTTAGAATCACCAAGAGTCGGATACAACTGAAATGGTTAATGTAATTTATTGGCTTAAATATATCTCGTCTCATATGAGCAGAATATTGCATGGCTGGTCTCAGCCAATCAAATTAGAGAACCAGAACTAACTGTCGTGTATATATACAGTATATAATGATATTAAAAAGTCACATTTATCCACCGATAGATACCAATTTGACCAAAGCTATATTGTGTGTCTCTACTTTAGATGTTTCGATGCCTATCCACTGCCACAGCAACCATCTGTCATGATGCATATATCACCGAACTACACACACACACACAGACAGAGATCATGTTTGATCAACATGTGAGCGTGATTCGAGTTTAAATCTCAGCACTGTTTTGCTGGTAATAAATGAAAATGCCAATGAAACCAATTGACAAAATACTAGGGATTCCTGCAAAAGACAGAAGGGATTTCATGAAACGAAAGAAGGGTAGCCGCAGGAAACGGAAATCAATCGCAGCTCCATCTTATTGACGAAGCAATTATTTTGCTAAATTTGAAAATCTATGTGTGTTTGTTTCTCGCTGTCCGTGGAAATACGGCTCCTGATGAACTATTTAGCACACGACCACAACGAAATGACAAAAGCTATAAAGCATCTCTAATTTGACCCCCTCTATGTGTTCAGCTGCCCCACTCCAGGATGCAATGGCTCAGGCCATATCAGTGGCAAATATGCTCGACACAGAAGGTACGACAGATGACATGCCCGTGTGGTGCTCCGTAGCCCCTGACTCACCTCCCTCTGCGGCCACACGGCCTTTTCTAATCACAAACACTGTTCAGCCCGTAGATTAGACCATCTTAATCTTCATCTCTAATAATGGAAATCTCCCTCTCTGTCTTACTCTCGCTTTCCCTAACAGAGGTCTTTAGGCAGGGTATTGATTATTGGAAAGATATTACAGTTATGTTTATTTACTCATGTATACATTCAGGAAGACATTTGAGATGCTTCATGTTTATAGATCTATCTCCGCTGTCCGTCCGATAGCAAGGTTTTCTAGGTGAGGGCTTTATTGAATTCCATCCCCCATAACTCCTCTCTCTCTCTCTGTTTCTTATTTTTATTGTCGTGTAATTAAGTGTTCCAGCCAACTGGCTTTGATTTATAAATGCTTTTATCCAGCACACTGCCCCCTACAGATCAATTTTTCAACATCCGTCCATTCCTCATCTGAGTTTTCTGACCATATAGCATGTCATGCTTGGCTTGCATGTATGTAGTTTGCATGCTTTCATTGTTTTTCCACTTGTACTGTAAAAGCCCTTCATCTTGTATTTCTCGTCAATTGTTCTCACTAATTCGTCTTCTCCCATAGTGCTTTGAGCTGCCCGTTGGCCAGAAAAAGGCGCCTACAGGAAGCAGAGTCAGAGCAACCCGCCTCCAAGAGGAAGTCCCACCCGCTGAAGCTGGCGATGGATGAAGGCTTCAATGCAGAGAGTGAGGGGAGCGGAGAAGAGACGGAGTTGAGGGAGGAAGAGGAGGAGGATGAAGAACAGGCACCGCAGGCTGGTGATCAAGAGCGTGAAGAAGAGGAGCAAGCGAAACACAACACAGAGAGCATTAATACAGAAGAAGAGGGTGGTGATGAAGGTGAGGAATAAAAACTGATTTAGAATGTCTTGTTTGGGACAATCAGTGTTGCGAAAGTTCACTTTCTACATCAATTAGTTCAAAGTTCAGTTCACACATTTTAAAATGAAGTAATATAAAAATATACGTATGTGCTCATTAATGTATATTTACTTTGTTCAAGTAATACAGTATTCTCATGAGTGCATAATATGCCATTGAAAATACATACGGGTAAGGGATTCTAATGTCGGTTCGCCATGTTGCCCCTCCATCTTGAAAGTACATTAGCCAAAGAGGGACATACCCGTTAATTCAAGCTTCTGAATGTTTTTAGCCAGGTTTTCGCCTGGAAGGCTCTATAGAAATCTGGCACCCTATTAGTTGAGCTTAGAGAGTGGGCGTTCACAGTCACCAGAATGAACGCGTTCACAGTAACGTTCATCTGGCAGTCATACAGTACGTTCAGTTCACGTTCAAAGTTCAGTTCACGGGCCAAATATAAACGCATTCATGAACTATCTTTCATTGAACGCGTTCAGGCACAACACTGGGGACAATAAATACAATTATGTTCATACACAGTAAGTGAAAAACACACTCTGTATCCGAAGTGTCACTGATACATTTTCATGAGTCACAACCAGTGTTTTGAGAGTGAACTCCCGTATTAAACAGAATTGCACTTCACAACTTTGACTGTCACATCATTGACATAAGTATGACAAGCGCCGCATACTTCTTGGGTTATTCTTTGCTGTCAATGTTGGAGCTCCAAAGTCTCTCAGGTGACAGTAAATAAGCTGTTCAGCAGTAAGAAAGCGAAAGAGTATTCCTGTTTAATTTAGAAAAAGAGGAAAAAAAAACAGAACCCAGAGAGATTTTACTTATTACCGTTGAATACAAAAAGCTGCAGGAGCTGTCAAAAACAGTTTTGAATAATAAACAAATCCTTTAAGATTCAATACAAAGTCTTGCAAAGGAATACTTTCTTTCTACTGGTAAAAACAAATGCCTCAGTGTTTTTTTTTTCGTCCACACAAAGAAAGACAACATTGGACCCCACTGAATTTCATTATATGGACAAAAAAAAAGACATTTTTCATAGCCTGGATGCCAGCCCCGAACTCCGCCCACTACCATTTTTGGTCGGGAAGTTCGGTCTGGACTCGAATCCTTTGAGGAGTAATTATGATCAGGCAAAGAACGTTTGGGCCAATCAAATTGCCAGGGCGGGCTTTATACGATGATGGACAGGTGATCTTCAGGGACGTAATCATCACTTTATCAAAGAGCGCTTAACTGGTTTCCCTCAGAGATGACTGCAGCTGGAGAATTGAGATGTATAGATTCCAGTGTCGCATCTGTTGTGAAATAAATCGACTGCGCATTCATTTTAATAGACAAACAGAAAACTGCAATCAAGGCATTTGTTCGATCGGAAAGATATTTTTGCTGTCCTTCCTACATGATTCGGCAAAAGTGTAACTTATCAGCTGGCTCTGAAGGTCGCTAAGAAGATGGGACATAATGAAAATTGTCCCATCTTCTTAGGTCGTTGTGGTTTCTCCTTTGGTCGCACTCATGGAGGACCAAGTAAAAGAAGCAACACTCGTTATTGAACTTCTAAAATAAGTAAGTTCTGTAGTTGACAACTGTATGCAAAGTAGTTCATTTACTGTGTTGCTCTGATTGGTTGTAGGTTTACCGACTATCCAATTGAGTGCAGAGTTGTTTTTTTTCCTGGTTCGGTTAAGACACGCCCAGTGTTGGGGAGTAGTTAACTACAAGTAGCGTAGCTACTGAACTTAACTACATTTTTCAGTAGCTTGGCAGTAGCTCAGTTGCTTTTTAAACAGTGTAGCTTTTCCAGTAGCTTACTACTTTTTGCAGCAAGTAGCGGTGTAGCGCAAGCAAAAGCTACATTGCTACATTGTCGAGCCTGCGCGAATCAGCGCGATGCAAGGATATTCTTCTTCTTGTTAGATTACAAACTCATTTTTTGCCATTACCGCCACCTGTTGTTTAATCATGCATCTTGCGGCTAACGGCAGATTTGGGGGATGGAGAAACAGCTAACGTTAATTACACATGGCCTCATTTGTCCAAGTTCAATCAGTATTTTTGAGAAAATGTTCTACATGCAATTTACGTTGGATGTATGCGTTCTTGCAATGTTGTAGGCTATTTGTTGCAATTTTAACAAACAGTCTGAGATATTTGAGTGTTGTGTGTAATAAAACAATACTCTTTGAAATTGTAACTGCATAGCCTAAATATTTTGCTTAAAACATTCCTCAGACATTTATTCAGTTATTTATAATATACGTTGTTCAAAAAAAGCAGAAGTAGTTTCAATGTAGCTAGCTACTTTTTGATAGTAACTTGTAGTGTAGCTAACTACTTTTCTAAACGGGTAGCTTGACTGTAGTTAAACTACTTTAACTTACGAGTAGCTTGTCAAACTACAGTTTCAGAGTAGCTTCCCCAACACTGGACACGCCTCATAATCAAAGCCCTATGGAGCAGTTTCAGACTCATATTCCGACAAGAATATGAGTATGGCGAAGTCAGGCTACATTTTTCATGTTCCACAGAAGAAATAAAGTCATACAGGTTTGAGGTGTGAGTAAATAATGACAGAATTCTCTTTTTTTTTTGGGTGAACTATCAATCCACGTCTGCTCCATTTGATAGTCAAACCTTGACTGTAAACTGTATTCTTTAAAAATGACACATTTACATCCTCCTTTCTGTCTCACACAGAGGAGTGTATCATCATTGAGGCATCCAGCACAGACAAGCCCACGCTCTCATCCTCTGAGGATCTCTCCAACTATCAGCACATAGTGGCCAACTCAATGACCCACCTCAACAACCACAACAATGGTCCCGTATCGCCGCAACAACAACACCCTGTCACAGTGGAAACACAAGATAAAAGCCCTTTTAGGGAACCAGAGGAAGAAGAGAAAGAAGAATATGAAACGAGGAACGAAGTAGGAGTTCTGGTGACGAGGGAGAATGGGGTGATGAGAAAGACAGGTGAGATGGAAGATAAAGAAGAGGACATGTGCACTGGATACCCAGAAAGAGTCAGACCACCAGTATTTTACTGAGGAGATGCAAACACAAAAGGATGAAGAAGAAGATGATGATGAGGACGATGATGATGAGGGGCTGAGGTCTGAGATGCAAAAGGAGAGGCCTACATGGAAGAGTACAATGATGTTAGGTCTGAAGAGGAAGGGGAGAGAGAAGCCCCTTCGGTTATCACTGCCACTCAGGGATCCCACGTAAGGGAAGACTATGTTTCCCACAAACTCACTTTGCCAGAAAGTTACAGCCTTAGTAAGGCCGCCACATCGTCTCCCATGGTTATCGAAGTGCAGTCTGAGGAGTCGGAGAAGGATGCCGACGTGGACGGGAATGATGATGATGATGATGACGGGGACGACGACAGCTTGTCTCAACGCTCAACGGTGGCGGATGAGTCCGAGATGTTCGACATAATGCGGGGGAACCTGGGGTTGCTGGAGCAGGCCATTGCTTTGAAAGCCCAACAGGTCAAAGCTCATCGGGAGCTCAGCCGCATTCCCGAACACCACCGTTTTTTTCCTTCTCGACGACCGGACCGGCAAACACATGGAACATATCCGCAAGAGCTGCTTTGGAAAAGGTCCGATCTTTATCATTTTAACTTTCCAACCCCTGTAAAATTGATATTTAAATTCGTAAACTCATTTGATGCGACGATTTTTGTTATAATGTATGTATAATGTCTTTACACGGTCTTCATAACCTTGTTTTGCAAAACCATTCTTTAGGCCCGTACACACTGGGACGAATATCAGCGCGCGTTATTCGTCAGAGTTTTTCAATGCGTTTTTTGTGTTCACACCCAAGCGATTTTCGCTGACGATGAGCCGAGTGAACATGCAAATTCATTCCCTGACATTAGATGGTGCCAATTTGCTCTGCAATACCACTCCATATCAGTTTTCTTTTATCAAGAAGTTTGTAGTCCCTGTTGCGTTTGTCATATAGTTATTAATTTTCTAGCACCAACGAGACCAGCAGCTCTACATTCATCTTGCCTTGCATCTTCCTCGTCTTATTTCTTCCTGGCTGTGTAGACGGTGACGCTACTTGGCGTATATCTTCTTCGCCGTTCCATATTTGTGCTTAGCAAGACAGTTTTGTGTTTGAGCGCCCTCAAGTTGTGTTTTACTGTAACTTCAGAAGCTCCAAACCCGTGAGCAAAAGCGGCAATCTAGATAGTTTTTGACGCAGCGCGTCAAAAAAAACCCAAAAAACGAACCAAGGCTTTTTTAAATGACGCTTTTAACGCGTGTCGGTGTGAACACTCACATTGGCACCCTATGTTTAGTCACGAGGTGTTAAACGTCGGTGAATAACGTGCACGAAAATTTGTCCCGGTGTGAACAGGCCTTTACATGAACTGTCGAATCAACACGACTATTTACGCTCGTGTGGTCGAAGGAAGTCTTAGCAAACTTTACATACAACATTTTTGACATAAATTGTTGCATGAAGCTATATCAAAATAGCATGGCATAAAAAAAACAATGTAAAGACATTGACTACAACCATGTGCTCATCAATTGAATTGAAGTTTATTTACAATTTGCATTGAAATACATTTTTCTTACATAAATGGATTCATAGGAATAGAAGACTTTGTACATAATCTTATGCAATTTATATAATGATACTTAGGCGAAGTCTTTACGTTGTATGTTTTTGATGGCAAAAGCCATGTAAATTGTTGCATCAATGCAACTATTTACAAAAGTATGGTTATATGAAGTGTTTACAGTCTTTATGTAAAATATAAATTGTTGCATAAAAAATGCACACAGAAATTCTTTCTGCTTGTGTTTGAGGAATCAATATATACACACTCTAATGCAAGAAACTATTTCAGGAGTGCACTCAGAGTGCTATATAAACATCGCACATATGCATTTTTCAACACACCCTACACAAGCACTCAAATATCAACAAATTCTCATAAATAAACACCCACACATGATTAATCAGAAAGAAGATTAAAATGGCAAGCTCTCGCTCAGGCAAAGAACTGCAAGATTAATAATGTGGGAAGCAATCTGGAGAGTATAAATGGGTCAAATGAATTGGTTTCCATAGATAAACTCCAGCCTTAGTCTATAATTACTGAAGCACTTAGAAAGAGAGAGAGAGAGTGCAAGAGAGTTGAAGGGGAGAGAGGGTGTGTGTAATTAGATTGGTTTGGCACGTGTTTATTTGTTTATTGGTTTTGTTTGTGGTGTTGTTCTGCTCTCGGTTGGCACCGTGCCCGGTCCGTGTGGCGCTGGATTCATCCGAGCGCTCGGTAGGGCTCCACACCCCCTCTATAACTGGCCTCCTCACGCTCCGACCAGTTTTAATTAGGAGGTGCATGTCTCGTTAACATTTCAACATTTAATTAAGGAGCCACTGGAGCGCACATGCAAGCTCTTTCTCTCTCTATGTCTCTCACTTTCTCTCCCTTTCCTTTCTCTCTCTCTCTCTCCTCATCTGTTTTTCATGTTTTTTGGTTTTGCCTTTGTCCTTGCACCTTCGTTTCATTTACCTTGGAGCCCACACACTGTTCCTCACTCTCTACTCCTGTATATGGAGATGTGCTTTGGCAATGGTAAAGTCTGTTTAATGAGCTCCGTTTTTTCAGTAGATAGTCCAATAAACCTCAGCGCACCCTCACCGAAGATAATAATCCTGAATGGAAATATCCACCTGCCTGCACACATAATGACTGTAATTATCACCGTAAATGTGCCCTCTCATGGGCCCAAAGGCAACTTTACAACTTCCAGAGCATGAAACTGGAGAGATTGTTTGTGCGTAATGTGTGCGGTAATGTGCACGTCTTTTGTATGTTTCTGTCCTGGCAGAAGTGATAATGACTTCAGATAAGGTTTGACTGACAGGTGTTTGGCTTCTCACAGAGAGTTCTAGATCAGAGAAGCGAGAGATCAAATGCCCAACCCCCGGGTGCGATGGAACGGGTCATGTGACCGGACTCTATCCCCACCACCGCAGTCTGTCAGGCTGCCCACACAAAGATCGGATCCCTCCAGAGAGTGAGTCAACATCAAAATACTGTTGAAACATCTTTTGATTGTGTGGTAAGCTGCAGGAAAAGAGACAAAGCATCACTTTAACCTGCACTTTAGACGTCTGGTATTGTGTATGTCCTTTCCTAAACCTGTCACCTTTTTTCTTTTTTGGGTTCATTGTCTTACTCGTTATTGTTCTGCACTCTGATTGGTTTTCTCAGTTTTGGCCATGCATGAGAATGTCTTAAAGTGCCCAACACCGGGATGCACTGGTCAGGGTCATGTCAACAGCAACCGCAACACACACCGCAGGTACAGAGTCTCCTATTTCAGAATCCTAGATCCCTAAATGTACTTTTACTTTTATCTTTATGGGCACATTTGATCCACATATTGACATTTATACACTCTTAAAAATAAAGGTTCCAATTGACCATTTTTGATTCCCCAAAGAACCAAACAACAGTTCTAAAAATAACCACTTTTTTCATATTTCAATAATCTGAAGAACTCTTTCCCATGTAAATGTTCCATGGATGTTAAAGGTTCGGTAACACTTTATTTCGATAGTCCACTTTAGACATTCTACTAACTTTAAGTAACTTTGCAACAACTATGTAGTTCAAATTTAAAAAAAAAATCTTTTGCTGATAATTTACTCACCCCCATGTCATCCAAGATGTCCATGTCTTTCTTTCTTCAGTCAAAAAGAAATTAAGGTTTTTGATGAAAACATTCCAGGATTTTTCTCCATATATTGGACTCCAATGGAAACCAAACGGTTCAAAGTCCAAATGAGAGTTTGATTGCAGCTTTAAAGGGCTTTAAATGACACCAAACAATTAATAAGTGTCTTATCTAGTGAAACGATCTGTCATTTAAAAAATAAATAAATAAGTTTAAGTTTTATAAGCACAAATGCTCGCCTTGCTCTGTTCTGTGATGAGTGTTCGTGACTCTCCTGTTCAAACTCGTTCATCAAAATGAACGAATCTTTTTTCGAAGTCATGACTCGAAGGGTCCTAAGACCCTTATTCATCGTCTGGTGTCGTTTAAAGCCCTTTGAAGCTGCATTGAAACTCTCATTTGGACCTTAAACCATTCGGTTCCCATTGAAGTCCATTATATGGAGAAAATCCTGGAATGTTTTCATCAAAAAACTTAATTTCTTTTCGACTGAAGAAAGAAAGACGTGGACATCTTGGATGACATGGGGTGAGTAAATTATCAGCAAAAGTTTTTTTTTAAACGTGAACTACTCCTTTAATATCTACTATCACTTTATATTGATGGTCCCCCAACAGATATTCAACTGACTCCTGACAGTTTCAACCTAACAGTCTACTAATATTCTAATGAGAGTTAGTTGACATGTATTTGCAAAGTTACTAATAGTTAGTAGAATGTCTAAAGTGGATTATCGAAATAAAATGGAACCAAAGGGGTGTCATGGAACCATCGATGCCAATAAGGAACCTTCATTTTTAAGATTGTAGTGTATTTTCCTCACTCATTCTTTCACATCTCCTCTTCTGTCAGTTTGTCTGGATGTCCCATCGCTGCTGCCGAAAAGCTCACAAAGGGTCATGACAAGCAACACCTGCCCCAGCCCATGGGCGAACACATGAAGGGCAGCCCAAACTCTGACCGTGTACTCAGGTGAGCCCTAACCCAGGAACTTGAAACATCAGCATTTATTCCTATTTTGTCCCAGCAACAGCGAACTTACCCCATGTTCAGTCTCCTCCTGTCCTTCAGCTTCTGTCAGCAGAATGTGTCCATCAAACACACCTGCTGTGGTTGGTTAGCACAGCTGTCATTCACTGCAGGGCTGAACTCACTTACCGCAGCACGATTGGTCGGGCATTTCGGGAAATCAGTTCTCCCTTTCCTTTGCCCTTCTAATAGAGCACAGCCTGCCATTTCATGCTGGGATCGGGCCTCAAACCTGCTAGTCTAATTACGCCACTGATAAGCTAATTATGGGACTTGCAGGGCATGGAGTATTGGAAAAATAATTACTTTCCTTCAGGAAGCATGTCTGTGGTCAGACAAAGCAATGCGGATTATGAAAATAATAAGCAGTCCTCTCTTATTAGTGTTATTCTGATTTAAATGAGCGTCAGTTCACTGAGAAAGCCCATTAAGGGAAGATGTCGACAATGAAAAGTCACCAGAGAGACCTCTGACGGCTCCGCATGCCACCCCTGCTAATGGGATGCACTGACTAATGAAGAGACAGGAAGCAGAGGCTAATATACTTTACATGCCATTGTCACGCAGATCATAACACGCGCTGGTGTTTGCGTGCGTGTTTTTCCTTCAGAACCGTGTCTGGTTTACGCCTGAAATCCGTTAATGATGTTAAATGCGGAACACAGTGTCATAGACCGCAATGACACGCACACACCAATATGACAGCATTCTTTTGCTCGTTTCCATAACCTAGCAAGTCGTCTACTGCCTACTTTTAAAACAACATCCTGGCCATCGTGGAAGCAGCACTCGGCACTGTATATTGGACTTCAGTTGAGTTTGACCTTTTCAAGGAAAGTCAGTTTGCTCGGCGCCATATTTGTGTATGCAAGACCAATTCCTACCTACTTGACATTAGCATGTTGCTAAGCTAATAGCTTGAATATTCTAATACAAATAGTGCTATAGTGCAAACTAAAGTTATAATGTAAAGAACACAAGACGCTGCCTTAGCATTTGACCAGTTTTGGGGAAGCTACTCTGAAACTGTAGTTTGACAAGCTACTCGTAAGTTAAAGTAGTTTAACTACAGTCAAGCCACCCGTTTAGTTACTATCAAAAAGTAGCTAGCTACATTGAAACTACTTTTGCTTTTTTTGCACAACGTAGCCTATATTATAAATAACTGAATACGTTTCTGAGGAATGTTTTAAGTAAAATTTTTTGTGTTTAAAATAAGGCAATGCAATTACGATTTCAAAGAGTATTGTTTTATTAGATACAACACTCAAATATCTCAGACTTTGTCAAAATTGCAACAAATAGCCTACAACATTGCAAGAACGAAATATACATCCAACATAAATTGCATGTAGAACATTTTCTCAAAAATACTGATTGAACTTGGGCAAATAAGGCCGTGGGTAATTAACGTTAGTTGTTTCTCCATCCCCCAAATCTGCCATCACGTCTTGCTATATAGGCTAATCATAATATGGGTGTGTCCCCACTTCTGTAAGTCAGTGAACTGTTAGCCACAAGATGTGTGATTAAACAATAGGTGGCGGTAATGGCAAAAAATGAGTTTGTAATCTAAAAAGAAGAAGAATATCCTTGCATCACGCTGATTCGCACAGGCTCGACAATGTAGCAATGTAGCTTTTGCTCGCTCTACACCGCTACTTGCTGCAAAAAGTAGTTAGCTACTGGAAAAGCTACACTGTTTAAAAAGCAACTGAGCTACTGCCAAGCTACTGAAAAATGTAGTTAAGTTAGTAGCTACGCTACTTGTAGTTAACTACTCCCCAACACTGCATTTGACTTGATATACTGCATAGGTAGCAGTTGCCTTTTATAGCCTTTGAATCTGGAGCATTTAAAATGCCTTAAAATCCAGCCTCACTAGGTCCTGGAACATGTCTTTTCAGAGTTTTTCTTCAGAACAGAGAAACGGCCGCAAGGGCTCATGGTTCTTCAGGAAAAGAAGTCGGTTTTAGGGCTTCAATTCCATGCTATACGATATGCTAATGTGCTCAGTGCTGATAAGACACTATTTAATCCTCTTCTCCTTCAGTCACCCTGCTTTCAAACCTCTCTCTCTCTCTCATTTTCTCTTTTACAGGCTATTTATCTGTGGAACTTTTCCTTCCTTTTTTCTTTTTGCGCTGTATCTCTGGCTCATTGTCAGTCTTTCAATTCCGCTTCTCTTCTGCTGTCTAATTCCAGCCCACTCTTTCACTCTTGATCTTTTATGCTCACTTACACTTATCCTTTTATGCTTCTTTTTTCTTCACTGCAGGGATATTGATTCTTTTGTAGAGGAAGAAAATGACAGAACCTCTCTCTCTCTCTCTCTCTCTCTCTCTCTTTATTCAGGCCCATGTGTTTTGTGAAGCAGTTGGAGATTCCTCCGCACGGCAGCTACAGGCCCAGCCTCGTCCCCGCCACACCACGCGCTAATCTGGCCAAGGAACTGGAGAAGTACTCCAAGGTGTCCTTCGATTATGCAAAGCTTCGACGTGCAAGTGTTTGGCAAGCGCATGCTCGCCCCAAAGATGCACACCAGCGAAACTTCACCCAAAGCCTTCAAATGTGAGCAGGATTAGTCATGCTTTATGAACACCATGTAAAATACACTTCTTGCAGTGCAGAGATGTGTGTAAATTGTGTGCTTTGTGAATAGTAAGGCTAAGCTTCAAGATTCTTTACTCGTCATACAGCAAGAAAGGGTCATCAAACATAATAGTCCATCATTAATAGGTAACTATGCTGGACAAATGAGTAGCACTGCATTAACATTTCAGCCACTATTATTACCTAATACGCACAGAAACAAGATGAACTAATCAGAATATCAAATTTAGGACTGAGAAAGTTCTTTATTAGGTAATCAATAATTACTGAATGAGATTAGCCTAGTTAACTTTTTCCGACCATTGACAGAATTTTCCAGCTTTTCATGTTATCACTGTTATGCGGCAGGGGGCGCTATTATGCATCTTCTGAAATAGTATTGAAGTTCCAGATCAAAACACAGGAAAAAGGAACAGAAATCGACCTAAAAAAAATCGACCTCATTACAGGAGTTTCCGACCTTTGTCACAAAAAGTCGACGCACACACTTTTAATAATTGAAAATTTGGTTTTAAGTGCTAAAAGTTAATAAAACATAATTAGCATTTGTCAATAAAAAAAGATAAAATTACATTTTAAAAAGTAAGGTAAGAAGTCCTCTAAAAGTATATTTTGTATTATTATACATCACATATTTTCGTAGTTATCATAAATTAGGTATCACTTGAAAGCTTATGTACTCAGAATTCATCCTGTGAAAACCGTTTTGAAATTGGACATGGCGTAACCATAGAAACAGTTTTTTTTATTAGGCCCCTCCCCTTTTGGGCATCATCTTTCATAATTTATTATGAATACCTTTTCTAATCTTGACAAAACACATATTGTCAGAAAGGTCTGAGTCTCAAGGTTCCATATTTAGTGACAGATGTGATATTTGGACAGAAATTTATTAATTTGTTATGGCAGAATGTATTCAATGGAATTCAATGGCACCCGGTGGCTATTTTTGGTATAACGCCTAAACAAAATCTCATGGGAACTTCAATTTTTGTGATATCAACATTAAATTTGGAACACAACTTGGTTAGATATATAGCTTGCATTTAATAGTAATTTTATAGTAAAAAGTATTTTGTAAAATATTTATTTTATATTTAAAAATATATTAATAAAGTATATTTGATTTACTGTAAATTATAACTTTCATAACTTTTTCACTTCAGTAATAATCTGCTGATTGTTTTCTTTAAAACAAGACCAAACTTGGGTGTATGTTCCAAAGCATTCTGGAATTACAACCATTTAAGTTTGTATAGTGCATTTTAATGTCAATTATCAAAAAGGGGGGTGACAGGTAAAGGGTTAAGTGTTGATCAAAAAAATGCATGAAGCTAGAATAAAAGGCGTATCTCATTCAGTAAACATTAATTACCTAATAAGGAACTACCTCAGTCCTAAATTTGATATTACTTCCATATTAGTTAATAGTAGCAATATAGTGTTAATGCAGTATGTGTCCTGCATTACTTCCTACATAGGTACCTATTAATGACAGGCCATTATTTTAAAGTGTTATTGTGTTGAGTGAGTTAGAAAAAGTGTTCTTCAGTGGGAGGATCAACATCTACTATCAACTTTACTATTAACTAATGTGTTATTCTCTTTCGCCCTCAGCCAAACCTCCATTCCCCAGGGCCTCCCCCCAAGTCCCAGCTTGCACGTAGGTTATGGAAAAAGCTCCTCCAGTGGCTATGATTATTCCCATGATGCCGAAGCTGCCCACATGGCTGCCACTGCGATCCTCAACCTGTCCACACGCTGCTGGGAGAGACCAGAGAACCTCAGCATCAGACACCCAGATAAGGTACAGAACAATCTCATATAACGCATATATATAACGCAGGTTTCTAAAAAAAAAAAAAAAAAAACGTGCACACAAATTTTCAAGAAGGGTTTTCTGTACAGTCAATCATGGACCGATGAACTGTTTTAGTTCAACTGGTTTGGGGGAAAGTCATGCTCAATTTTTCATCAGAATTCCTGCATAAAAGTAAAAAAAATAAAATAATTAAGATGCTCAGAAAACTAACTAAAAAACACAGTTCTACTATACGATAGGATACTGTCAGAGACTATTTATATAGAGACATGCCACTTCCTTAATCCTTAATACAACTATTTAGAGAAAACCCATTACACCAAGATGGCGGTTGTATGCACATGCCCCGCCCCTCCCCTCCCGCTGGAAAGCCAGTCATCTGCTTTTAACAGTCAAGCCGGGTAACATTTAAGCCTATCGTCTGGTTCCATCGACGCATGCGTACAGTCAAGGTTTGCGACAAAAAATATGTTACTGTTTAAAAAGGCGGCAGATTTGATATGTGTTGTGTAAATATCAGACATCCCAAGGCTCCCGCAGATTGATAGCGGCTCCCTGATGACCGCAACTTAGTTCAATTCTCCCGGAATCTAGAGCGAGCGAGCAGTAGCGCACACGACAGAGAGCGAGAGAACCCTTGCGCATGCACAGTAAAAGTATAACCTGTGGGGAAAAGGTGTTTTAAACCTTATTTTGGGGCAAAGTCATCAAACTTTTTCAGCGATTTTATCATATTTTATTACTGTTTCTATACAAGCAGTTTTTATGCCCTGGCGACCAGTGAAAGTGCAGTTATGAGACTCTGCCCATTCATTTAGATAGAAGCCTGGTCTTCTTAGTCCAAAATAGCTGCACGGAGGCATTGCCAAGATGGTTGTCTAAAAGGACTTTGATACTGTTTACTTCTATTGCTTACATTTGTAGTAGCTGTTTTGTTTATAAAGAAGCTGTTAGGTAACTAACTAATGTTTCTGACTTGAGTAATGAGTAGTAGTAATGAGTAGCTTGAAAAACGCATGTGCCTTGCAAACAAGCTAGTTAAGGCAATAATCTGACATTTTTTTCTGAAGTAGTGTTAGGAATTCTGTTTAGCAATTTGGTTCTGTGAACTGACTCAAAAAACAATTCACAAATTCATCTTTGATCTGAGTCTTTGATCAGCCGTTTTCTCAGAAGTCCCTATAAAGAATTTTACATGTTTTTGTAGTGAAATCAAATGTAGTTTAATAATGCTGTTTTGATTAATTTGTTTGAATAAGGGTGTTTTCTCGTCTCATAAGCTGCATTTAGTTTAGTATGTGTTCAAATATGGGGCTTTCACCCCAATTAAGATCCTTGTTTCTGTTGTGAAAGATCTACTTTAGTTAGCTTAACTTTTCTAGCTTAGCAAGCTACGGTTTCAATACGGAATCTATAAGAGTAAGAATCTAATAATTGAATAAAGTCTGTCTGTCTTTGGTGATTGATCTTCAGCAGAGTTTGTATCAGATGAATGTAGCATTGGCGTGAATGCGTTTGCTTGCTGTTGAGATATTATTGCTGTCATCTCACCTCCCTTTCATCTGTCCCTCCGTTCGTTTCATCCTTGTCTCCTCTTCATGTTGTTAAGGCATTAAAGTGATAGTGAGCTCCCTAGATAGGGCAGGACCTGGTGCTCCATGTTCTTTTATTTAAGATTTCCATGGATAATGTTAATGAGGGCATCTATCTCTCTCATTCCCTCAATTTCCTTTCCCTTTTTTCTCTTTTCTTTCCTTGTCCCTTTTCACACCCAAAAATGTAAGCTATCAGCCTTTTTTTTTCTTCCCCTCCTCCATCAGAGAAATATAGGATCTATACTGTAATTGGAGAAGCTCTGTCCTCCATATTGTGATTTAAAAAAGAAAAGAAAAGAAAGCTTTCTCCTCAGCCCAGGGAGTGACTACTTCATCATTTTTCGATTTCCTGACATGTTTTTAGCAGAAGGGGATAAAAGGGGAAGATTAATGGGCAGAAAGGCCCAGTGGCTCAGCGCTAATCAGACTGGGACTGCTCTGGGATCAGTGCCTACTGTGTGTGCACATCTCCAACTTCATATGCACTCGCCCAAATATGTAAACATGCCCATTTTAATATTAATCCATCCATCATCCGTCTACATCTGCACACATTGTGTGTTATAATAGGAACACATGTAATAGCTGTGTTACTTTGTTGTTAAAGCTACACTGTGTGATTTTTACCTCCATCTAGCGGTGAAAAGGTATATGACCATCCAGTTAATATTAGTTTCTGTTCCTCTCAATTTCGATTTCGTTTTAACTCCTACGGTGGCCAATGTAGTCCAAGATTAACATAGCTTCCAGTTCGACCTCGTCCATGAGTGTGAACTCAAACGTAAACGCGAAAGGCGAGCTTGAATTAACGGGTATGTCCCTCTTTGGCTAATGTACTTTCAAGATGGAGGAGCAACATGGCGACCGACATTAGAACCCCTTACCCGTATGTATTTTCAATGGCATATTATACACTCACAAAAATACTTTATTACTTGAATGAAGTAAATATACATTAATGAGCACATATATTTTTGAAAGAACTAAGTGTTTTTAGCTAAGAATAAACTAAAAGAGTTACACAGTGTAGCTTTAAGCTTAATTATTTTTTATTCATTTTGCTCAGATTGCATAATTTTACTTTTCTATGCAATTGCATTGCAATTGTTACTTGGCAGTACCCACAACACTCTAGCAACCAAATAATGTGCTAAACCACATAAAACACATTAGCAACTGCATAGCAGCACCCTAGCAACTGCACAGAACACATTAGCAGCTGCATAGCAACACCCTAGCAACCACATAGCAATGTGCTAAATCACATAAAACCCATTAGCAACTGCATAGCAACAGCACAGAACACATGAGCAGCTGCATAGCAACACCTCTACCACATAGCAATGTGCAATACAACATAGAACACATTAGCAACTGCATAGCAACAGCCACACCAATGTGCTAAAAAACCATATAGACCACCTTATCAACCGCACAGAAATGCGTTTGCAAACACCCTAGCAACCACATAGCAAAGTGCTAAAAAAATAGAGAACACCCTAGTTTCTGCAACATAATGACAATCACCCACAAAACCCAAACTTCCCCAATACTCCCCAATATGATTACAGAAAAATCTTTCTATATTATGCATTTTTATCGCATCTTCACACACAACACACTGGCAACCACATAGCAACAGCTTACCAAACACTTATAAACCCACTTAGAGAAAATAAAAAAACAGAACCCCATAGCAAAGCAAAGCCAATGTCACATCATTATCACAAACCCAGTTATTAATTATAAATGCAACACATTATTTATTTCTGTTGTAGAGTATGGAAATTGAGGTGGATGAGAACGGCACCTTGGACTTAAGCATGAAGAAGCCCATAAAGAGAGAATTGGGCATGCCTTGCACCAGCCCTGAAGTGCGTTCCCCTGATATGTCTTCTTCATCTTCATCATCATCCACGTCTATTCACCACGGCAACAGCAGCATCTCGCCCCACTCTTTACACACCTACAAACAAGAGGAGTGGGAGGGGCCTCTGGACTACACCAAACCCAATCGGCAGAGAGAGGAGGACCTAGAAGAGGTACACTTCCTGTCATTTAAATTAGGCCGGATCTATCATTAGAACGAACTGTCAGAACTATCATTGTGCGAACTGGTGTAATATACATTCGTATCTTTGCACAGATGGAGCACAGCGCTCAGTCATTTGCTTCTTCCGACCCTGAGGATTGCGACATGATGCAGGACGCTCTGGAGGACAGGAAGTACCCCGGCGAGGTCACAACCCCCAGTTTTAAGGTCCGGTTCCAGCCCAAGGACACCAAGAAAGAGCTCCTGCTGTAAGTTGCTTTTAGTTTGCATGCGTTTCTGTGCACATATTGACACCAGAATCTTTTTACTCAGTCTTTTCTGTGTCTGTCCCTTGCAGATGCCCCACTCCGGGCTGTGACGGCAGCGGACACATCACCGGAAACTATGCATCCCATCGCAGGTACATAGTGCTCAGGGTTCACCTCTCTGTCCTCCTTTTGCCTTCAGAGGGGAAAAATCAAATAAAACAAGACATCACATTGATGTTATCTTTCTCTCGCTTAACTCTCGCCTGCTCTTTGCTTTTTATACTGACTTGGGACGTTCTGGGCTCTTTCGCTTTATCTTCTCCCCTCTCTTTTTCCTCCTTGTCTCTTTTCAACGTTTTTAGCCTGTCTGGGTGCCTCTCGCTGATAAGAGTCTTCGGTCCCTCATGGCAGCACACACAGCTGAACTCAAGTATGTCTGCTCTACTTCTGCTCTTTTTTCCTTGTTCTTGTTCACTTGGGTCTGCTCAGCTAAATGCTGCTTTTACTCTTTTCTTTGTCATTTCCTTTTTTTAAAGGCAGTGCAGTACTCATGATTTAACTTAATGTTGCTGTACGATTAGAGTATTAAAGGTGCAGTGTTTCCTAAAAACCCCTTTCCTTGTATGTCAGTCAAGCAAAAGTTTGGAGTCGGTATGATATAGTCTCTTCGCTCAGCAAGGCTATATTTATTTGATCAAAAATACAGTAAAAACAGTATTATGAAATATTATTTTAATTTAAAAAAACTGTTTTCTGTTTGAATATTATTTTAAAATGTAATTTATTGCTGTGATGCAAGTTTGGATTTTCAGTATCATTACTCCAGTCTTCTGTGTCACTTGATCTTTTAGAAATCATTCTAATATGATGGTCTGATGCTCAAGAAACACATTTTTTGTATTATTATTAGGGCTGTCAAACCATTAATTGCGATTAATGCATCCAAAATAAAAGTTTGCGTTTACATAATATAATTGGGTGCACTGTGTATAATTATATAGATATATATATATTAATATGTTTTCTTAAATATAAATGCATGTGTGTGTATTTTTATATATATATATATATATATACACACACACACACACACAAAATAATTATACACAGTGCACCCACATATATTATATAAACACAAACTTTTATTTTGGATGCGATTAATCGAATTAATCGTTTGACAGCCCTAATTATTATCAATGTTGAAAACATTTGTGCGGCTACATATTTTTGTAGAAACACTACTTGATTATAAAGAAACAGTGATTATTTGAAATAGAAGAACAGTGATTATTTGAAATAGAAATATTTTGTAGCAATATAATTGTCTATGATGTCACTTTTGGTCAGTCTAATAGGTCATTGATGAATAAAAGTATTTGTTTCCTAATAAAATCTTACTGACCCCAAACTGTTGTGCCTGGCAGGCTGTAAAGCCAATATATATATATATATATATATATATATATATATATATATATATATCATAGCACAAAATTTAATTAAATAATACATTGCTGCAATCAAATTAATATTTATGTTACTTAATAATTAAAAAAAATAATAAGTAACTGATTAAATACAAATGTAATAATTAATTGGAAAAAGGAGAGTTACTTCTGTCCTGTAATTGAATTGAAATAACACTAAAATTTCACACTGCACCTGTTTTCGGACAAGTATATTAGAGGTATTATAACCCATCACATTTTAAGTTTGACTTCACTTTCCCAGATGTCCAACTGCGGGATGTGATGGTTCAGGTCACATCACTGGCAACTACGGCGTCTCACAGAAGGTATGGCCCGATGAACAAGCTCTCCATATCATACATATCAATACATACACAGGAGGACAGAGAAGTTTAGTGACAGTTGTATATTAGACACACACATGTATGCCACACTTCATTTATTACCCGTCCCCATTATTGAATATTTTTTAGATAGGAAACTGACCCCAGATCTTGTGCAGTTTTCTTAATGCACTCAATGGCAGTATCTCTGTTTATCTAAATGCTTGCTGAGGTCACTGATTCCTAACCAGGCGCGAGGCATCAAGCTGTAAATCACGTCTTCCATGTTAAATGGTGCAAAAAGACATTTTGTAGACCATGTGCTTCAATATTTGTCATGTTGTGCACTCAGTGGCCCCGCCCACATTGAATTCTCACTGGTCCTACTTTGCAAAGCTGTTGAGAGATTCAGGTAAATTGGGCCACTTTTCGCCATCTCAATGAGGAAAAAAGGTTCCAGTTTACCTAAAATCACCTCACATTAGATATCAAATATTTTCAGATTGGCTATGATTTGGTCCCAATTTGTAGCATTTCACTTTCAGTGAGATAAATAGCTGGGAACTCATTGCATTGCGCTGTGGTAAGGAGACCGGTGTGTGCTTGCATCTTTGTTAACAGTATTTGAGTTTGGTTTCTTCTACATTGCTTTGGGTCAGTAGTGCTGGATCCTTGTTGTTCTGAGTTTCTGGCTCCTCTGATCATGAGGTGCATACTCTCTATTTTCAGTTTGTCTGGGTGTCCACGGGCCAAGAAAGGTGGAATAAAAACAACTCCCATCAAGGACGAAGCAAGGAGGACTCCGAGCTTTAAAGTTCGTACTGCATAGAAAGCCAAAGGCTTTTCCCCATTTCTTTTATGCTACTGTACGGTAAAAAAGGACACATTTTAGGCGGGAATATTGTAAGGGAATGATCAGTAATTGGATAAGTAGGTTTGTCCAACCACACAGTCATTTAACAACAGTGTAAAGCAGTTTAGAATAGCCTTCTTCATTCAGACAGATGTGATTTAATCAAGCATTTCCAGCTAGAACCACTTGTGATCCCAAAATACTGTGTTCTACTTTTGTTAAATATCACCTTGGCAACCTTCCAAATAATTTGCTCTACATGAGCTTATGAGCCCTGCATGGCCAACCAGTGCTAGTACTGTTCAGATTTCTTTGGGAAAAAAGGCCTTGTGTGTTTTATTCAATTGTGCAACTTCTAAAAGCAAGGAGACAAAGACATCCCGTCATACTGCCTGATGAAAATAAAATCTGTGAACAATATATTACAGCACAGATGGCTCATGGGGTATTAAAATATTGGTCTATGTTTTTCTTAGTAAATCAGTGCAGTGTGTGGGTTTTTTGTCTTCTTGTTTTTTTTTTGCGACTGCCAAGCGTAGGAGCTTTTCATCCACATAATTCCACTCCAGTCAATGAGCAGCCGGCATATGGCGGCACTCAAGCTCCCTTATGTGTAAAAAAACTCTTTTTTTTTGTGTATTTCAATGTTGTAATATTCACAGTCTCTGTTGGGCAAAGTATGTAGCTAAATATTGCCCTCTTTACAAAACTGAATAGAGACTCGAGTGAGACAGAGAGTAAACAGATGGGAACTGAAGTCAATAGCAAGGTGATATTTCTGATGGGATAAATGCTCTACGAGTTTTAACCAAACTCATCTGTTTTAACCCCATTATGTTTTTCCTTCTCTCACAGATGCCCAGTGCCGGGTTGTGACAGCCTGGGTCACATCAGCGGAAGTATGCCACTCACCGCAGTGCGTATGGTATGCCCGCTTGGCGGCCAGGCGGCAGAAAGAGGGTTCTGTTGAATGGGTCTCCGTTCTCCTGGAAGGCCTTTAAGACAGAAGGCCCCACCTGTCCCACGCCGGGATGTGACGGATCGGGACACGCCAATGGCAGCTTCCTCACCCACCGCAGGTAATTAAGGAGAAAATATGGGTTTGGCTGCTACATGAAATTTGTGTCAACCAGCGGCATGAGTTTGAGTCTGAAACCTGTCATTATCTTTGCAATTCAAACTAAAGGTGCCGTCTACATTAACAAAACTTTTTCGTAGACAAAGTTGGCAATTGTGCAGCAATGCATGCAAACGGTTTTACTCAGAGATCACTTAGATTAAACCAGGATTAGGCTTTAGTTCAGTTAGGATTAGGGTTGCAAAATTCTGGGAATTTTCAAAGATGGAAACTTTCCATGGAAATTAATGGGAATTTAAGGGAATTAACAGGAATTTATGGGAATAAACGGGAATAAAGTGGGAATTTTCAAAGTTGAGGGTTGGCTCTTCATAGGGAACTTAAATATAGTTGAGGAAAGTATATTTTAGCATAATCTTGACTAAAACAAACAGATGCCATTCAAATACACTTGAATATCCATGCCATTCCTCAATCACAATCCGATGAGTGAAGTAGGATGACGACGAGTGACTTCGGCGCCCGAGGGTCACTCGCCTGAGGGTCACTCGAGAGTGAAAGCCCCGGTCACGCGCACACACTCTCGCGGTCTTCAAACTGTCTTGCTCTCTCTCCCTCCCTCGCAGCTCGCGGCATATCAGTGAATTGAGTTGACTGAATATCTTTGAGAATACATGACGGTAAAAGGTCGGTAGACCAAAGTTTTTTTTTCTTTCTTCTGAACTACCACTGGTTGTGATAAAATCACATGCTAAAATAACGTCGCCTTATCATCTCTGAAAAGCGCTCCACACATTCAGATGACATAAACCACACTTTCAATTAAAAAAAAAATCTATCCGTTAATGACACGTCCGATTCGCGAACTAATGACTCCTTTGAACCAATTCACTTTAATGAATGGTTAAAACAACTGATCTATCCAACACTGAACTCAAGAGACATAAAACGGAAACACTTTACAATAAGGTTCCATTTATTAAAGTCTTGTTAACTACATTAGTTAACATTCTATTAATATTAGTTTCTATGCGGATTTACTTCATGACAAAACCACCCCAGTCATTCTAGAATGATTCACTTCTTTCCAAATAGAGCTATTCAAGTCATCTGGTGAAATTGTTTTTAAATCGCAATATGTATCGTGGAAAACTAAAATATAGCAATGCCATTTTCTACCAATATCGTGCAGCCCTAATTCATCTAGTAGCAATGCTGATAAGTTAGATGCTAAATAAGCTAGCGTAACTTTATTTGCCACATAAGGCAGATGCTAGCTACCTCATGTGTCTGTTTTTCTCTGCCTCCTGCAATATGTTTTCTTAAGATCATTCCAGTTGTTTAGCTAGTCTTACTATTTATGTATCTGTTCATGCCATTGCATTAGTATTCTTATTTCTTACAAGCTCTTGCATTGTATTAGTATTCTTACAAGCTTATTTTACAGAAAAATGCCACGTGCACCATCCGATGTTCTAATATGGAATATTTCCAAAATTCCCCAGCTTAACTTCCCATGTAAATTTACCGGAAACTTTCCGCCCCTTTGCAACCCTAGTTAGGACATCTAAGTAGCTTTTATAAACATCTTATAAAAGAACATTAGTGGTGTGCATCTTGAGACAAAACAATGGATCTGACATATTTAAAAAATGTTGTAGTCAGGGTTTCCGGGTCTTAAAAAGTCTTAAAAAGTCTAAAATTCTGTACTTTAAATTTAAGGCCTTAAAAAGTCTTAAAAACGGCCAGATTTTCATCCGAGGTCTTAAATTTGATTTAGTCAGGTCTTAAAAAGATTTTACCCTCTGTTCATTTGCCAAAACTCTGGCCGCAGAAAGTTATTACAAAGTAGCAAAAAAGTATTGAATAGCCTACAAAGCGGAGCTCTAGAGCAGGGGTTCAAGTCGGGCTTCAAACACGCCGCTCGCGTGCTAGCAAAACGTCTTTGTCGTTGTGGAGAGCGCAGTGCATGGTTGCATAGCAACAACAGACGCAACAGGAAAATCGGCCCAAATTTTACTATTAATAATAAAAGATAAGGGGATGTGAATCTTTTTATAAAAGTTTATTTAAAGACTTTATTTTAACTAGATAACCTGTTGCAAGACACTCCTTTAAAATCTGGCCATCATTTTTAATGCTATTTTAATGTAAACAAAAAGTGCATATTAATGCTAATTTTATTTGCTGGGTTTTGACATACATTTCGTAAATTGATTTCAGAATTATCATGAAAATAAATGTTCATGCCATTTCATATCTAGGTATGATCAACTAAAATGAACTATAATTGTGTTTTTACAGTATAAAATGCAAAGTGCAAATTTCTATACTTTCTGTAAATGTTATTTTCTCTGACGCTCTTTCACACACACAAACACTCACAAACACACACATATAAAATATTTTTTTTCTGAATATTTTTTTTATTTAAAATTTTGGTAATGCGTCGTGTAGGTCTTAAATTTCAATGTTTATGGTCTTAAAATGTCTTAAAAAGGTCTTAAATTTGACTTACTGAAACCTGCAGAAACCCTGTGTAGTTAAAAGAGCTCAAAAAGTGCATTTTAGTCTGGGACTAGGCTTAAACCTTGTCTTCGAACCTTGTCTTGAAGTTAAACAAACTTGAAGATAGTCATCTCCCTGAATTTAAAATTCCCGATTGCTTGTAAAAAGCTAAATCTGGCCACACCTTAAAGGGATAGTTCACCCAAAACCTGAGAGGTTTACCGTCCGCCCAGGTAACAAAAATGTGAAAATTTCATAAAAAGATTGTTAAAAGAATCAATATGAATCAAGCGAATGTGATGAATTAAATTTAAGTTGTGATTAAACAATGATCGACACGTGCGTAGAGCACATCACATATGACAAATACATGCAGAGAACCAATGAGGTTTGTTTTAGCGCTTAACACACACAAGTCAAGTCACCTTTATTTATATAGCATTTTATACAATACAGATTGTTTAAAAGCAGCTTCACAGTGATAAGACAATGATGCATTTCGGCTGTTGTTCATCTCAGTGTTGATTCAGTTCGGTTGTAAAGATCATCAATTATTCATTTAGTCCATTTAATCTAAAAAACACTTATGCAAAAAAAAAGAATGTTTACCAAATGTTATGCACTCCATGTGTTTATATGTGAATAAAAACCTAAATTAAATATGTTCATCATAGAAATAATTGGATTAAACTACTCATTTTTGGGTAAGCTATTCCTTTAATAGCACATGACACACTCTACATTTAGGTTTAAGGGTATTGGCCAAGTGTGAGTCATTATAGGATTGCTCATAAAGCAATTGTTTTGTGATGACTGATGATGAATCGATTGTGTTTGGCCCCAGTCTCTCAGGCTGTCCCAGAGCCTCTCTCAACAAGAAGAAAGCCAAGTTCCCTGGAGAAGAATATCTCAGCACTAAGTTCAGAGCAAGTGACGGTGAGACATCCCACATTTTCTCCTACATTTAACATCTCTTCTGATGTCACATTTTGTGGACAATCAAGATGACAAAATTGTTCTTTCTCTTTACAGTCTTAGACAATGATGAAGACATCAAGCAGCTTAATAAAGAAATCAACGAGCTCAATGAATCCAACAATGAGATGGAGGCAGATATGGTCAACCTTCAAACACAGGTTAGCCATAAAACTCCAGACAATTTAAAAGAACATAGATCGTACACTGAAAGATCACATATTATGATTTATAACATTGTATTACTACAGTATAACCATGGTATTCTTTAGAAATATACATTGGATCATGTGAAATAGCATTGCTTATGAATATGCTAGTCAGATGACTTCAGGATATAAATACAGTACCATTTAAATATTTGTGGTCAGTATAAAAATAAATAAAAAAAGATTTGACCCTCATCAAGGATGCATTAATTTGAATAAAAGAGACAGTAAAGATGGATTATTTTACAAAAATAAAAATAAATGCTGTTATTTTGAACTTTCTATTCATCAAAGAATCCTGAAAAAATTATCAGTTTCCACAAAAATATTAATCAACTGTTTTCAACATTTCTTGAGCATTAAATCAGCATATTAGAATGATTTCTGAACGATCATGTGACCGTAAAACTGGATAATTATACTGAAATTTCTGTTTACATCACAAAAATAAATTACATATTTAAATAGAAAACAGTTATTTTAAATTCTAATGACATCTCATAATATTACTTTTTTTTTTTACTGTTTTTGATCAAATAAATGCAGACTTAGTGAGCACTGGAGATTTTTTTCTAAAAATTTTGAAAAGTAATGTATAAATGCTCCAACTGGTGTAACCAAAGTAATCCAATTAGCTGACTAGCAACCAATTTTTTGTTTACAATGTGAAAAAGACATTTAAGAAAATGTTGCGACAACGTGCATTGCTAGAAGGAAATGTCACTTATGGGATGGGTAGTTGTTATCATCAGTTTTTGTGGTGCTTCAGATCACATCCATGGAGAAGAACCTGAAGAACATCGAGCAGGAGAATAAGGTGATTGAAGAACAGAATGAGGCACTGTTTATGGAACTGTCTGGACTCAGCCAAGCTCTTATACGCAGTCTGGCCAACATCCGCCTGCCTCACATGGTGAGTTACACACACTCCTACAACAGCTCCCATAACTTTCCTCTCCTACTGTACATGATTTAGATTTAAAATTGCCACTCACAATTTCCGATTTGCATTGCAGCAGGAGCCAATCACAGAGCAGAATTTCGAGAGCTACCGTGAGCACCCTAACTGACATGTACACCAATAAGGACTGCTACCAGAACCCAGAGAACAAGGCCCTTCTGGAGACCATCAACAAGGCGGTAAAAGGCATTAAGGTCTGACTAGGCCAAAAAACAAGGATGAGGAACAGAAGAGTGGAAGAGAAAATAGAAACGTAGAGCCATGGGAAGAGCGTACAAATGACACACAAAAAAGGGCATTCAGGTTTTTTTGAACAACAATCTAAACCTCCATCCCAGGGAGCATTCTGTGAGTTCAAAAAGAGGTATATAATATATATTACTATAAGGACCAAAATCCACAAAAGCTGCTGGATTGGAAGGCGAAGATGGAACCAAATTCTTTATTTACAAAGAAAAAGAGACACAAACCTAGTTTTTCTTTCGTTTTTGCTTTTACATTCAAACGGTGACAAGTTTTGGAAGAAGAACCTCCAGAAGATGTGCTGCCCAGGCTTTAGGTGAAAGAGAGTCTTTTTACTCATTTGTGAGGATGCTGCTCCTACGGAACAACAAATGCGACGCTCCAAAAGCAAGCGATCCCTACGTGAGCCCCGGCAGAACAGACATATGCAGTATTTGCTCATCTTTCCTTCTTTTCCCGAAGAAAACGGAAGCGGTTTACGGGGGTCATGGGAAATGAAGAGGATGTTGCGCCAACATACAAAGTGAGCGAAATGCGTGCGCAACCATATCAGTGCCATGCGGTTGACTCTGTAAATCCCACCTGTTGAAACACTACTTTCTTCATCTCAGCATCCATTTTATTGTTTATTGGGTTGTTTTGTTTTAAGAGCGACACACAGGCACATTAGCTTGCTCTCCTTTATTCGTAGTAGGAATATTCACCCAGCGTAGTCATATCTATTACATATGAACAATGAGTTGCACTTCATTTCAGTCTGATTCAACATCAGGACAAGATGTTGGATCGTCACTGATCTATAAATTATACGAAATTTGTCCAGACTCTACTGTAATTTATTTATATTTTGTTATTAATTTTAATTTTAACTGTATTATTTATTTGAATGCACCTATTTAAATATTCACAGCCCTTTCTGTTTAGAAACGGTCATGACAATGTGACAAGCGAACTTGCCACATCAATATTTGGGAAGAAAAATGTACCACTAATTTTTATAACTTCGTTTCATTTGATGATAGAATTTTATCCAGTAGAGTAGATTTTTTAAGTGCAAATATTTTTAACCAACGATGTTTTGATAATTTTGTATTTTCTTTTTCTCTTTCTCTCTACCTGTATATCTATCTCTATCTCTATGCTCTTGCATTTTATTTTTGATTTCGAATTTCTAACACAGCTGAAGGAGAAGTATAATCTCTATTTATTATTTATTTAATATTTATGATGAAATTATGAACTGTGATACAGGTTGTAATGTATATTTATTTTAGTAACGCTCTTCGTGTGTTTGTGAAGTCTTAGTAGTCTTGAAGAAACTTTGGCGATATAAAAATAAAGACAAAAAAACATGTTTTGGACTGCAGAATAAAACGTGATGATTATCGAGGGTTTTCCTTATACCAGCATTACTTCCTATAGGAATGTAAAGAGAGAAAGAAAAGCAATTCCAGTACTGTGGAACCTACAGCTTTGACTCTTTCCCTGTCCGTCTCAACAGGAAGGAGACGTTCTCCTGGATTTTCTTTTTTTTTTTTTTTTTTTTATACCTCCTCAAAGCTCTCAGTAGTGGCCAAAAACTGTTTCCCTGAACGATCCTAAACTGATTTGCAAATGGATTATTTTTGCTTTCTTGCTAAACTTATCTTTATTGGACAATGGGACGCGGCGGGCGGGCGGGGCGTTTTTGTGGCGAGGGCACAGAAGACGAATACCAACCATCCTGAAAGAAACTCTTGAACCACAATGTCCTTACTCGACTAGTATCCAAACAAGCATACACCCGTGTAGCCTTATACTAGATTTTTATTTCTTCGATGCACAAAGTGCCACTGACCTGTGCTTTCATTACCAACTCCGCCCATTCAGCACCCACACTACCCTCGGGTCATGTGACCGTGGCCTAAGTGGGGATTGTTACAGATGCCTTTATTCCTTTGCCGTGATGGCCATACCTACACAATATATTCATTCTGTATTTAAAAGAAAAAGACAAAAAAAACTATATATAGTATATAAACATACATATATTTTTACAGTGTAATTGTTAACTCTTTTGTTTCTCTTATAATAGCTAAACAGAAACAATATCTTTCCAAAAGCTGTGAGTACTACTATCTATAGAAGACTAAATAATATATATATATATATATATAAAAGACAGACCCAGTTTACTGTGGTTGCAGGATACGTGTGTTTTTTTGTTTTTTTGTAATATGTAAACATTTGTAAAGCAAAGATTACGAGGATGTTTGTAGAGTTTCCTATTTTCTGGTCCAATCTCACTGGGCCTCTGTATGTATAGTCATCCGCATTAATGGGCCAATGGTTAACAGATTAGTCTTAGGCTTTTAATCGTTTAGACGCATTGTAGTGTGCTGAAAGTTCTCCTCGATGGATCTGTCTTTAGTATTGTATGGTGTTGTGCAGTTCTGGTGGGACACGCCACACTAGATCCGTGTGTAAAATGCCAATCATCGATCGCAATGGCAACTGTACGGCTCATAATAGCGAGTCGTGAAATGAACATTGTGCCTCTATTCAGCTGGTCGTTTTGTTAAATAGTACACATGTTGTTCATTTGCTAGTAAGGCAGCAATATTGTGATGGACAGAACGTGTGTGCACTTTTCAAAAATCTTGAATGCCAACTAATGACCTTTCAACTATAAGGATTTTCTTTGTACGCTTGGGTGTGTTAGCGGATTATTTTATTTTATATTTTGAAAAAAAAAAAGGTACAAATGTCTAATGGATGGCTAACAACAGAATTGAGAATATCGCAAATGTCTTTTGACTTGTTTGTTGTTGTTTAATGTGAATCTGTATCTTGTCTGAAACGTCAAATGCCCTTCGACCGAAGTTTTTCGGTTTTTGCCGAGTCACCAATATGAAAGAAGGCCCTGTACGATATCAGATCTGTTGGCCCTCAGCAACAAGCCCTTTGTTAAAATGAAAAAAGAGAAAGATGCGAAATGTATGAGCGTTTGCTTGGAGATTGTCATTGGCGTGCCCTGCGCGCACGGAGAAAGCGAAGGAGACGCTGAGTTGCATAAATCTTTGTCCATTTCCACAGAATGTCAGATCCTCTGCCGGCCTCGTTCCTCTGTAACCTTTCCGCAGGAAAGATGTGTGCGTTGCATTTCAACACCGCAGCATTTCTTTTGCTTTAAGAGGAATCTGTAGATCTTGTCTTATCAGTAGCGGCAGGATTTTCATTAGAGTTCCTCCTTCAATTAAACTGCGTAGAGGGAATACTCACTACAGATGTCACATCCTCTTATTACGACGGGAGAAACATTTCTATCTGCTTAATACTACCGACGTCAGATAGCCTGAAAGCATGCGTGAACTATTCTTCCTCGGTGCATGCTTCTTAAACGCCCGCTGTCTTTGATGATGAGCAGCTACGAGTGTTGCCGGCGAGGTTGAGTGTGTTGAATCTGCCTAATAATGTAGCATGTTCTCTGGAGCAGTGTAGCATCTGCAAATGCAAGTTAGCATATTTAACCTCTCTCCGTGGAACCAAATAAGGGTTTGTGTTTGTAGGGTAACGGATTGATTTAGCACCTTTCGGACCTTTCCGAAGACTTCTAGGTCAATTAAGAAGGGTTCCTATGTAATTTCATGAGAAAACGATAACAGCTAAAAAGTCAGAAGGCTTAAAACGGCACTGTTTGTCCCATTAAGCTGATATAACCAAAACGGCCCTCATTCTGTAGGTACTGTAGCTTACAGCTCTGTGGTTTTCTCATGTGTGCCTTTTCTCGCTTCTGTTCGCTGCAGAAAAGGGTGTGTTTACATTTAAGGACTGGGTTTAAATCCCACTCAGGACGCCAAGTTTTTCTCCTTTTTTGGGGTGGGTGGGACGTAATAGGATTTCAGCAAAGTGGTGAACACAAAGAACAGATCATATTGAAATTGATATTCAGCTTATTGTTGGACATGAAATAAATCACATATGTATTATTCTTCCAAAACTGTGATTCTGATTCAGGTATGAAACTGTGTGGTGGTTCATTTCATCGAGTCTGAAATAATCATGGGACGTATCACAGATGAAGCATTTATGCACGGGCATTATTCTGACAACAATGGGATTCTGTACATTTGTAATAAAGGACAGTGTTGTTGTATTCAAGAATATTTCCAAGTAAACTACAAAAAGAAAAAAAAAACTTGTATTTTAACCCACGGCCAAGGCTTGTCCTCTTTCATTCTTTTTATAGAGATTACAGCTATTTTTACTGGTGATTTTGTAGCCACAAATGATTCTCCTTTAGAAAATGACAAAAAAAAGGTACTTCCAAACATAGTAATAATAATAAGCACTTCCACAGTGATAGACTA